>OY783213.1:831588-1357669 GCA_963678705.1 Panorpa germanica | reverse complement strand
AGTTGACTTTAGTTCATTTGGTTCCATGTAGTTGCTTTAGTTGTGCCGAATTTCTAATCTTCTGGCCTTGAATTGAGCCTCTTTTTTTGGATCTTCTTGTTTTTCGGTATGCACCTTATTTTAAAATTTTGATTTTTCTTATTTTCTGCTTTTTCTTGCATTGCATAGTATTGCACCATCTTGTTTTTCTGGTTCTTCTTGGTTGATGTTTTGTTGTTTCATTATTTCAAGTTCTTGCATATTTTGCTTTTCTGCTAGTTGTTCGATTTTTTGTTAATTTTAATCTTGAATCTTGAATCTTGAAAGTTTGGATTTTTTTATTGTTCCTTAACATTTTGTTGATTTGGTATTTCAGAATGTTGTGTATTTTGATTCTCTTTTTCTTGTTTCACATTTTGCTGATTTTCTACTTTGAAATCTTGCATGTTCTGATCTTCTGCGTCTTGTTTGACTTTTACTTCAACAATTGAATTTTGATTGATTTTTATTTTATTAAACTTTTAAACATATTTTTCGTTTTTTTTTGTATCCAGAACTTCTTCTAAAGTGTTTTGATTTTGTGGTTCGATTTCTAGTTTTATATCTGTTTCAACAATTACTTCTTTCTTAATTTGCTTTTTATTAATCGTAGTTCTTTTATCAACTTTATTTTTATCTATTTCAATATCCTGAATTTCTGTTGAACTATTTAAAAATGTTAGCTCTTCTTCAAGTGTTTTGGGCATCATGGTACGAATGGGGTTCTTTAATTCTGTTAGAAAATTGTGCAAAATAAAGCCGTCGTATTGTACACTTTTCCAGAGGAGTAGTTGTTCATCGTGCGTTTTGCAGGGGTTGTAAAGTAGAGATTTATGATATTGGCATCTCTCATAAAACTCTTGATTTCATTGTTTTTCTGCTTTAATTGGAAAGCGTCTCTATTTAAGCTGAACTCGTCAATTGGTGGTTTTAGTAGGTCAGGGTAATCATCCTGTGCATAGTTATCCATTTCATACTTTGTCATGCAATTGTTTTCGGGTTCTTCATATTCATAATCAGTTTCCGTCTTACAGTTAGTTTCCAGAGGCTGATGCCATGTGTTAATTGGTTTATTTAGAGGAGTTCTCATAGTTGGATTAATAATTCTAGGAGATCATCCATTGAGTAAGAATTTTGGCATCTCAATTCATATCTAGTGGATAGTCTAGCTCGTTTGTGATCGTTTCTACTAACACGTGGTCGTGATGATTGTCAAGTGATCTCGAATTAATAGATGTGAAATTGTGAAGTGTGTTCGAGACATTGATGTGGATTTTAAAATAACTCTTCATTAAAATAGTTTTTACTTTATCCCATGTATAAATATTGTTTATTAAAGTTGCTGCGTCTCAAACAATCTTGGTTTTTATAGCTGAGAGCAATAGAGCGTTATTGGTAATAGCTTATGCTAGATCTTCATCTTCGCCGGGAAATATGGCAAACTTGTTTATGATTATTTCTCAATCATCTATAAAATTCGTCAGAGCATTTTTTCCGTCACATTTCTTCGTTTGATTTAGACAAATATCTAGTGGCTCCATTTTGATTAATTACTGTAGCTTTTGGTTAATAATGATTATTTCGTACACTTCGTTGGTGAATTGGATTGGGATGTTGACATTTTGGTAATTATTTTAGATGGAAAGATTTATAAAGATGGAATTTAAATTTTCGTGATGGGTGGTGTCAGAGTAAACAAAATAAAATGACTTACAGTTGGAAAAATCTCTGCTTGGCTGCATAGAAGACTTCTTTTTCTTTCTTGAATAACTGTTGAATTTTTTCACGTAAGTTCCAAATTGAGAGTTGGAAAACTCAAAAATTCTTTTTCTTTTATTTTCGATAAAAAGATTTTTGGAATCCACAAGACTGCGCTAGTTAACTTCTGCGTCGGTCGAGTTAACAAAAAAAATATAAATTTATTAAAATAGCGTTTATTTAGTTTAATTCAAAATTACACTTTTTAGTTCTTAGTTTAAATGGCGTTACTTTCATGCTGGTTAATTATTATTAATAATTATTAATTCTAAGTCCGTAATACTAGTTTGCTTGTTCTTTGTAATTCTTCGTTGTTGTTTGTTTTTAACCGAATTCGATATTCAGTAATGGTCTAACTATCAGAAACTATATTCGCTAGCACTGAGTGAGTTAAGAACATCGCTTAATCGGTGTACAATGGTTTTATTCATTACAGGAGAGGTGCGGGGTATTAAATTGTAATTCTAAGTATATCTCTAATCTATGTGCTTACTAAGCTATATCATGATAAAGGTTCTTAACATGTGGATTGTAACATACACAACCTTAAAAACTTAACATAACATTACTAATTGTTTCTTTATTCAAAATGGACTGATTCTAACTAAAGTTCAATTTAGAAGGGTCAATCCCAGTAAACAATTTGGTGAAGTGTCCTATTTGGTGAAGTTCGAGTTACTCGTATACTATTCTATTCTAACGCTTTACAAGTTCTCTACCTGTCACAGATTTTGTGTTAGTTTTTAATAATAATATTCTTTCTTTTTGCAACTTCATGCATTAAGTATTTCTGTTTCTTTCCCACATGGATATATTTTTTTTAAATTCACATTCATTTCATTTATTCTGTAAATGAAAGTTTATTTATTAAAAGTGAGAGAGAAACGAGATGCGTTAGACAAGTAAAATATATTTTTCACCGTTACACTTGTATACTTGTATAATATTTCGTTCTGTACAGATGTTTAAAGTATATGCTATCCTTTTTTAACAAATATTTCTTTAACGGTAATAGACAGACGCTATCTCCCTCAATCCCCAAATAGAATGTATATAAACAAAGATAGTACTTAGCGATGGTAAGACAGAGGTTTTAAACCTAACGCAGACCTGCCGATCGTGGATTTTTGAATTACCAAAACAATGTAAAAAACTAATATAACGAGTATTGTTGAAGATAAATAATATTCAATAAAATAATCACGATCCGTACTAAAGATTACATCTATTTATTTCTTCATTTAAATATTTATATTTTGCAGATTTTAAAAAGTAAAATTCCATTAAGTTTTATACCCCTGCCATCCTTGCTAGTGTAAAGTTTATGACTTATACGATGCTAAGACAGAGGTTTTAAACCTAACGCAGACCTGCCGATCGTGGATTTTTGAATCACCAAAACAATGTAAAAAACTAATATAACGAGTATTGTTGAAGATGAATAATATTCATTAAAAAAATCACGATCCGTACTAAAGATAACATCTATTTATTTCTTCATTTAAATATTTATATTTTGCAGACTCTAAAATGTAGAATTCAATTAAGTTTTATACCCCTGCTAGTTTTAAGTTTATAACTTTGGTCATAAATCATAAACCTACTCCGCTTTTAATTTAGCAGTGAACCGTCGTTGCAATGTCTGTAGCTCATAAAAAGGACCTTTCCTATGAACGACTGAATAGAAAACGAACACGTTCCAGACAAAAAATTCATGATATGTTATAGAAATTTAGTAGAATTTACTCCAAAATGTTTACTGAGATGCTAAATGTGCTAAAACGTTTACTTTCTAATTGTTTGGAAAGCCAAACTTTTAATTGTTTAACTTCATAATTGTTTTCTGTTTAAAATTAATTATATGTCACAATTACATTGATGATTACGTTTATTAGATATCAATTTTATTTATTTTAGTTTATTAGTTTTAAAGTGTTAAATATACTGTTCTTACACAAAGAAATCTTATAGCCCTGTCCCTAATCGTTGTGTTCTACTTCTGTGTGTACAAGTTGCATTTTCTTTTTCAGTTTCTTGCAACGACCAACATGACTCCGGCTCTCTTCCTCAGTCTTATTCGTAAGTACCATGAAGTGAGATAAAACTCTCACTCTATTTATTATTTCATTAACAACTTGTGTTCAATACAGAACATAAATAACAATACTGCCAACATTAAAGGCGGTCGTCGGTGATAGGACTGAGCATCCATATCCGACGTTAAATAAATTTGTTCAATACAGAACATAAAAAACAAAAATATAATTTCTGATTGTAGACAACACAGTTAGCCGAGAGCGTTAGTGCTTGACTCTGACAATTTACAGGTCTGGCTGCTGTGTTTCCGGGTTCGATCCCCGGGCCAGAAATATATTTTCTGAGTTTGGAAGATTCTGGGTCTGGTAAAAACGTGTACCTATATACAACATATAGTTACATATAGTTTAGAGAGTACATACCATTTGTATGCGAATGCCATTTCATTTATATGGTCATTCATTGGGTATTTATATGTGCTTCCAAGGTACATACTATTTGTATGTATCACCCAATGCCATTTCATTTATATGGTCATTCATGGGTACTGTATGTGAAGTTGAGGTGCAACTTATGTTCAATACAGAACATAAAAACTAAAAATATGTTCAATACAGAACATAAAAACTAAAAATATGTTCAATACAGAACATAAAAAATGCTTTCCATTGAAAGAGTTAAGTAAAGCCGCCATCTTTAATATTATTTTAAATATAAATTAAATATTATAAATATATAATAAAAAATGGATTGTATTGAAATATATAAATAAAAATGAATCCCTTGAATATCCAATGATTTTGAAATAAATAATACTACTTATTATATTCTATTCAGTTCGTGACGTCAGTAAAACGAAATTCAAACTTTTAATAGCTATATCTCCTTCAACATTTAGATATTTAATAAAATAGAAACGCCAATACACATTTATTAACATCAATTTCAATCAACAATTGATAAATCGACCACTAAAAAAATGAGGACACAAGCCCAATTCAGTAAAGTTGATTTCATTGCTGTAGAGTTTTTTGCTGTTATGTGTGTTGCCTTCAATTCAGGCGCATCGACTCTTATAAATTTAAACGATTAATTTTATTTAATGTCTGTTTATTTTTAGATTCTAGTCTTATAACCAACAAGCTATTGTTACAATTAAAATAGTCATTTAAAGAACCAGGATAATTAAAGGGACAAAAGTTAGCAAGAAATGAAAGATGTTATTCAAATTGCTGTTATTTGTGTTGCCATCAATTCAGGGGCACATTACGTTGGCTCCAGTTGTTTCCAGTTGTATCTGAAACAAAGCAATTACATTTAATAACATTCGAAATGTTAAGGCTGCTTAGAGTCATTTATTTAATATTTTTCAGTTTTCACCTTAATCGTACACACCTGAATCCTAGAATTGTTGCAATCACATTTTTCACCATCGGGGTGGACCATAATTTTGTTCCTTGGTATTTTACAGTTCTTAACACAGGCAGAGCTTCGTTGTTCCAAAATTCTAAATGCTTGGAATTAGCAGTGACGCACCTCAACATGTTTTTCTTCTGGCAATTGGGGGTCCAATTTTCTTTCGGCGTCTTTTTATTGGCAAGGTCCTGTCACTTTCTTTCTTCCAGTTTTATCTTTCCACTTATCTAAACCACGGGTCCAGGATTTGGTTGGGCTCTTTTCTTTCCTCTACTGCATGACCTAAAATTCGCTGTGCGAGATTCAATTATTGGCAATGCCAGTTCTTTTATACCAAAATCGCCATTTCTTATCACAAAATTTTTCTTCTCACTCTAAATGCTTAATTTTTCATATTTCTAATTTTTTAATTATATAAACCACAGTAATTATTTTTTAAATGAATTTTTAGTTCTAACAAGTACCGTTGGTTCCTGGGTCTGTACTCATCTCGATAGCGTGAGTGATTTTAAATAGTTTTTCATAAAAATAACATAAAATAAAACGAAGAAGAATTTCATTAAACATCAACAACAATAAACAGATTGTAAGTAAAATTTATTAGGGAGGATATAATTCCAGGACACGCATTCTTTCTCCTCCACTACCCGTTCAAATACCCGGCCATATGATACTGTCGACTCCATATCTGGGAAGAGTTGAACGAATTTTTCTCCATTGACGCTCAATTGTATTTGTGTGCGCCCCTGAACTCGGATCAACAAAATTTAATGAATGGTTCACTGTTAAATGTTGATATCCTTCGTGTTGCAGGCAATTGTATGCCTTCCAACAATCAGAACTAATTGTTGTACCTGGAAGAATCCAGACACGTACTCCTTGTAATAACGTGTCTGTTGTGCAATCCGGCATAGGCACAACAAATATTTTCCGTTTCATTTTCCAGCAACAATATTTCTACTATTTCACCGATTCCACCCAATTTTGAAGAATTATCCGGCACGTATCTTGCATACACCTCTCTGGAATAAGAAAACCAGTCGACAACTGTACCACTAGATAAATTTAAATTTGTCGTAACTAACCGTTGCCTAGGTGCTTCAACAAATCGTAAATAAGCAACGATGCTTACCATTTTGTTAACTTCATTTGTATTTCGACAGGTGGAGTGGTGGACATTTCATTTGAACGATTGTGAGAAACTGAACTTTTTCATGACTAAAAAATCATACGCATCTCCAATATGATGTCAAAGTGACTCCAAAATGCTCCAAAATGTTTACTGGGAAACGATGCTGAGTCAAAAAAGAATTCTTTGTGGCAGATAAAAAGAAAGAACCACTTTTCCATCTGTAGACATTTTCGGAATACTACGTCTACATCTAAACGTTAATGTCTGCCTGTAGCAAGAAGACCGTATTCCGTTGAGGACAATGTACACTATTTTTGATTATGTTATGTCTTATTAAACAATTTACCACTTCCCTACAATTATCTGCTAGTTGCACTGCCTCGAAGAACGCGAATTCACAATGTTTGCAGGAGTCCATTTTCTCAATGTTGATGTCTTGACAAAATGACGATAAATTAAATAAATGAAAACATATATATTTCAAAATATCATATTTTCTGTTAAAATTGTCTTCTTTCATAATATATATTGCCAGTATATAAATTATTAAATTTTTAAATTATATGGTACGAATCCTAACTAAGTGATTTGGTTTGAATCTAAATAAGCCAGTATTAAGCAAAAAATCTGTTAATTGATACACATAACAGTGGTGACATATCCTTAATTTTGAAATTTCAACTTTAACCCTCAATATCTTCTATTTCTTAATTAAAAGTGGTAAAATAAATATTACGTAGTGATTTTGACATGTTTTGAGAATACAATAAGCATAATAAAACATACAAAAGTGTAGTAGTTTTTTTTTTAAAAAGTGAAAAACAAAAGGTGTGGCTGTATCGAATAATTACCAAAGTTGGGGCCTATTATATCAGAATATTTACTTTGGAATTGGTCACAAATTTGTCATCCAGTAAAAATGTTGGTGTTAGAAATGTTGGTGATTGAATATTTGACTCACTGCACTCACCCCACTAAAACGTGCTTTTAACTGACCTATTATTGTATCTAGTACATTTTTGAAAATAGTTATTTTAAATATTTTTTCCCTGCTTCGAAATCGGTGATCAGAACCTAATTCATCAAAATGTTTTTTGAATCTTCTTTTGCCTTTTTTCTTTAAAATGGAAATCTACGCCACTAGCTTTGAGGATTGACTTAAAGGACTCGATAAATTGACATCTTTGCATTTGTCTCCGCTAAAGCTCTACTTGCCTCGTCCTCCTCCAAATTGTTTTCGTTTTTTTGTTAAGTTTTAGACGCATAATTGATGTCCTTCGCAAAGGACCCGGATCCGGAACCGGAACTCGAAATTTAGCATTTTAGTTTGAATACTTTCTGCTTAACTATTTCTGATAACGCTTTGATCGTTTAATATCGAAAAAACGAAGTTTTATTGCAGATATTGTACTGGCCCTACTAGACCATCTCTGTTTGGGCCCATCATGGGGGCCCCCTAGCTACACCACTGTTCACATCATGGTAATCCAATATCTGAAATTTTCTTGAAAATATCAGGTACGCATTCTCCACTGAAATTAGTTTGCAAATAATTAATATTTCAGAATATTTTTTAAGGGCATCCATCTAAATACCAATTCTTACATTGAAAATTTTTCTCATAAATTAATTGCTAATTTTCAGCATCCTTAACAAATTCATCTTCATCTTCCGACTGAGCTTTGACACGTACAGAAAATGTTTGTACTGTAGGGCTCTAATTATCCAGACTAATTGGGGCTCCAGCCAGTCCGGAACTGTACTTCTATTGCGGCTTTAAGTAATATTTGAATAATTATCCAATATTTATGTTAAACTTTACCAATATTAGAATTGTCAACGGCAATAATGTTGGTCCATCGTTTTCCTGTGAAGCAAAGCTTTTCTTTTTAAGGATCTAAACATTTCCATCCCTAAAATGCTTAAAATATTAGAATATTTGACAAATTTAAATGTGTTTACAAAATAAACACAGACTTACGTTTATACATCAGTTTTTGCTTAACATAGCAGACAACTGGTGTTTTTAATCCTTTTCACTCCCATATATATTGTAGTAGTAAGAGTGAGACAATGCTTTTTTAACGTGTCGTAACTTTGCCTATATCAACCATGTCATAGCTAAAATTTTCTTGAAAGTGTTAATCATTGACAAAATTTCTGTACTGCGATAAGAGGGGCCCACTTCGCTGACTTAAAACATTAGGAGCTGCGGTCTGACGCTGAAACTCCCAGATGGTTCTCGAACTCCTCCTAAAATTAATAATAATAACAATTTAGATTCATTAATTAAAAAAGATAAATTATTATTTGAATCATCGTTAGAAACGTTAGAAATATTTGACTACCTTCAGGTTCAGGCTCACAAGTTTCTACTTCATCGAGTTCTTCCTCAACTTCTTCTTCTTCTTCTCTCCAGCATCTTCAGAAGGTTCTGGTCCATCATCTTCTAAATTATCATCTTTAAGAAATATTCGCTGGAATCCAATCATCCCTCAGTAGTTATTCCTGTTGCACTTAACCTAAACAATTAATTATTATATTATTTAATTAGTTAATTATATTATTACACAAAATTATAATTAAAACATTTACAAATGTTAAATTTATGTACAGCTCTCAATAGTTGAAGCATGTTTCATAGCTTAATTTTTCAGTGTAAAGAAAACACCAAAAATAAACACGTCTTGTCACACCCAAAATCTAAAACGTACTACAAAATACTTAAAGCTAATGCCAGAGATAATCTTTATACCAAGGTATCAGCCCACGCACAATTCACACTGCACGCCACTGCACTAAACCTCACTAAATATAGCGCTTGACAGCTGGTCAAAACATTAAGGACACTTATATTAACGTCAAATTTAAATTGTAAGTGGTTTTACTGGCGAACTACCTTAGAATCATTTACTGTGTGTAATGTAATGTATTGTATGTATTAATTATGTAATATTACGTAAAAATAAAGTGTTTTATTAACGTCAGAAAATGTAAATGTAAATGTAACCTCACTTAACCTTAAATTAATTTAATGTTAGTACTCACCGGAAGATGTGAAGATGTGCAGTTTTCTTTAACAATGATTATTCCATTCTCCGAGAGCCCCCTTCATACACCTTTTGAAAAAATCAATAAAGTCAGAGTCCCCCCTGAGGTGCCCCAAATAATATACGTGTCAAACGGAATTTGAGTTGACTTTAGTTCGCCGAAACGATATTCTACCCATGGTGGAAGGATTAGGGTTCTGTTTAAATTATAAGCGAAACAAAGAGACCCTAAAAATGATCTGCTTGATTTCCGAAACGACCTGGAATTTAATTTATTAAATATCGTGTTTTTTAGCTTAATATAACCTAACTTTTAATTCACCGACAACTTACCCATACACGGACAATAAGCTATATAACCATTTGGATCTATATCTACATTACCACTAATTGTAAATCCTATTAAATTAACTGAGAATATAAATAATATAAAATATAAGTTAAACATTTTTATTTACTAACAATAAATTATAATAAACAATCCATAAGTAATAATGTCAAACAGTCCAGTCATCCTGGATACAATATCAACCAGACTCTTTAAAACTTCTATAATATTAATTGTATTAATTTATTAATTAATTACTTATATTATTAGTTTATAATATATATTGTTATTAATACAATATTTATTATCAATAAAATAAATACTTCTCTTTAGTTTAAACAATTTAATATAGTTGCTGTATTGATTAGAATTACAATATAAACTAGGATGTTACGATTTAATGTATTTTAAAATTGTAATTAAATTAATTTATATTATTAATGAGTTTTTAGTATTACATATATTAGTATTTAGTATTACTAGTTTACTAGATACGGGTGTTGATGATAATGGGAAGACAATCTGCTAATTTTACAACTTTGGCTGGTACGCCCTTAGAACAGCGCGGATGCTGATCAGAAGGAAAAGATCTTTTACAAACTAATTTCATAATTTCTCTTTCTCTTTCTCTCGCTCTCCCTTCCTCTATAAAATAAATATTATAAATATACGAATAATAAATATATAGTATTTAAATATATAAATAAATAAATTTAAAAAAAAACACGACTATAAAAATATAAATTGACTAGAAATATAAAATGTATGTAAATATAAAAAAACCGCGAACGTATTTTAAATATTTTGGCGCCAATTTTAAAAACTTTAATAATTATTATTATTATTTTTATCAATTTTTAGCATTGCAATCTTATAGTTCTTCTTCTTCTTATTGATTTAACTGTTAGATTATTGTGTCTACGAATTATTTCTTAAGATCAGATTTCTTATTTCGAGTCGTTGGCAGTCGTATTTCTTACAACAACACAATTACAATTACAATTTCTTAAATGGAAACTTCCGAGTCTTTTTCACGGCTTTATATATTTTCTTCGACTGTCAAATTTTTGAATAGGCTAGTGTCCTATGTCTTAATCTCTATAAAAGTGTCTTACATATTGATAAAGTGGGCTACTAGAACCTCAAATGTCCAATTATTTGTTAGTAGATACTACCCACTTTATCAATAGAGAGCACACTTTTATAGGAATTAAGACATAGGACACTAGCCCATTGACAAATAGTAAAAAACGGAATATTGTTAAAAAATTCGTAACTTTATAACAAACAAATATTGAGAAAAACGTTTGTAGACTTTTCTACCTTAGACTATAAGCTTTCGAAAGAAAGTAGTGTCTTTGGCGTGGGCTCCAAAAAGTTGAATTATTTATGCACCTGAAAGTGGGGAATATTTTACGGATTCAGGCATGTCGTAATAATCGGAACGGTAATTATTCGGCACAAAATAAGTTTTTATTGTTGAAAATACAAAAGTTATGAAATAATAATTAATATTAGTTAATAATAATTAGTGTCAAAAAGAGAATTTATTTTATAATCAAAGAGAACATCGTTTTCGCTTTTCTAGTTTACCCGTTGAATGGTCACCCATCTTCAAAAACTTATTGTAGTAAAAAGAAAAACTAATTAAAAGAATCTATGTATATAATGTAAGAAATAATACATTAAATTCCATAAAACATTTATTTTAACCATAAAAAGACTGTAAAACGACGAGGAAAGCAAAGAAAAGTGCATTTACTAACATTAGAAAACACTAACGTAGTTTGTACAACGACCCTTTTAGGTCTGGACAAAGGGAAGTTTCACTGGCTCGCCTTTGCCGGTATACTGCCATATCCGGACGCCACTGGAACCTCAAGTCCCTACCCCTACCTAGATTTTTAGGGGACATGACAGAGAAATTGGAGTTTGTAATTTCAACTGTTCCTTAAAAGACCTAGTGAACACACGCAGGGTTAACTGTGAAGTGAGATGTTAACAATTAAAGTGGTTCTACGGATTACAAAATGAAGCTGATATATTTTAAAAAATAAAATAGGGAAATACTAATTTTGGGCTGAGTAACAGTAAAGCATATTATTGTTGAGTGCTGCGTGTGACGACATGGCACCCTTCAGAGAAACTGGTGCGTCGTTGACAATAAACGGGACAGTCCACTGATCACGTGATTCGGCGATGATCTCAATTCTGTTAACACGTGCTCAATTCTTCTTATTTTGGGATTTCCATGCAAACAAACATCCCGTTCTTATCACTCTGACGTCATCCGCGTGACCTCTCACCTTGTTTATGCGAATTTTTGGCAGTTTAAACCAGTTTATCATCCGTCAATTCGACTATAAGATGCCTGGACCAACTGGCCTAACGACAATTACAAGTGAACGCGATAAAGTGAAACACAAAATAATTTAACACAGAAAAACCAAAATTTTGAAAATTTTTATAATAGTATTGTGGTGCCAATTAGGGCTGCTGTCAGGTAAGTTCTAATTTTTGTTTTTATTTTTACAATCGATATTCTTAAACACCAGTAAATCTATGAATTATATTTCTTCAGCGCAATTTAAAGTTTAATAAATAGTCAAATAGAAGAAGAAGAATAACCCGTAATACACAATTTAGATATAATAGGTATTTAATTAATTCTCGCAAACACAAAATGTCTATATTACCTTAACTTTAGGTAACATTTAACTTAAACGAAACTTGGTAATATTCGTCATTTCATGATTTTAATAATCCACCAATAAATGTCTCATCATTCGTGTAGCAATAATCAAGTTAACTGAACATTATACATGCGTTTATTTAGTTTAATTCAATATTACACATTTTAGTTGTTAGTTTAAATGGAGTTACTTTCATGCTGGTTAATTATTATAATTAATATATGTCATAATAGGGGTGATATTACTGGTTTTGAGAGGTATGGTGTGTGTTCCTTCCAGGGTTGTTTGCCGGGTTTCCTCTTCATATTGAAGTTGTCCTGTTGTTTTATAGGGGTGTCTTTTATAGGTTGAATTTTGGGTGATGTCAGGGTAGTGCATACTGGTTCACAATTTTTTACTTTGTTTCTGAGTTTCGCAGGGTTGTATTCCAATAATAATAGGGGTTCTCGGGTAGTTTTCTTCAAAAATTCCCCACATGGTTGTGCATGTAGCGTATATTGATCTTCATTGATTAGAATTAGTGGTTCGTGAGGTAAAATTATTTGAAAGTTTATCTGGCTGGGTACAGGCAGGGCGTATAAATGATAATAGGTAAAAGTTTTATGGTTTATCAGAGGGATGTTTTATATAAAACTGATTTTAATATGCAGATACAGAAATAATTTTTTTATAGTTATAAAGGGTTTGTGGGTTTTTCTTTATTACGTCCTCTGTTTGTTTTACTTCGTGTTGAAGTTGGTCTATTTGAATTATTGATGCATTTTCTAAATTGTTAATAATATGTAGAAAAATATTTGCAAAGTCTATTAATTGTGGATACACGTTGTGTATCTTTGTTACCTGGTGGAAAGTGTTTCCATTAGTTAATTCATCTAAATTTTGTGTAATTAAGTTTATTTTTTTTTCTGAAATTACAGCAATATTGTTTTGATTGTCTTGTAACGATTTAATGGCTTCTTCAAATCTTTGACCGTCTTCTGCATCTAGATTTCCTGTTATTGCTTTAAATATACTTCCAACAAAGTTGGTGACTTCTTAGACTTAGTTGGGATGTTTTGTGGTAGAATTATGTGGTCCATTTTGCGGAGTATTTCGTCAAGTGTAGTATCCAGGAGTTATCCTAGTTCATGATTTTGATAAAGATCTCTATCTCGATATAGAACTGATTTGCGTAATATATCCAGTTCATTAATAAATAGAGTTTACTTCAATTGTTACATCTCATAGGGTACATGCCAGGGGCCCTATCCCTGAATACGATCGAAACTAACATTCTCCATTCGATTGAATATATTGAGTAGAACGTTTTGTAGACCAGCAAAATGCGGGAAATTTAAATTAATTTAAATATTTTTTGTAAGTTGGATATCATTATCTGGTTAAAATATTATTTTTACTAATATCTTAGTAGAGTACAAATTTAATATTGAATTCAGAGTTTGCACAATAATTTATATATTCTCCTATTTATTAATTTTATAGAACTTTTAATCATTTAACAATTGGATTTTAAAAAGTATATGCATTAATAGAATATTAGAATACATTATATTGTTAAATTACGATAGATTAAAAAAACAGCACTTATTTTAATAAGTATATTTAGGAATAAACACAATATACTGTTTCTAATTTTATTAATAAATAAACAGTATATTCTATTATAAATAAGATCTATTAATTAGGTGTTTTGGCTACGTCTAGTTTCTGAATCTAATGGTTGTACCTTCTTAACTGTTTTTCATTTTCCTTATAATTTAATTCCGTTTCTTCAAGCATAGGTAAATTATTTAAAGCCATACTTCTTAGAGATGTCATTTTTATTAAATAAATATAAAGCGCAATAAAAAGTAATAGAAAATTTTAGGTTAACTTAAACAAATATTTATTTTTTTTGACATTTCTAGAAATCTTCTAAATACTCTTGCCTGAAACAGTGATAATTAATAAAAATCGCTAAAATTTACTGTTTTGTCGAACATTCGCAAGCTAAATAGTCGACGTGCAAATGTTCACTTTTTTGCTCGATTTCTCTGCTCGTAAATTTTAGTAAAATTTTCAGGAATAGCACTTTTGAGTAAATCGAGTGATTTTTACGGAAAGAAGAAGAGTTTACGATTCGATTGAACTCAGAAATAAGGCCTAGGATTCTGTTTAGAGGATTAGGTTGGATGGTACATTTGTCGATGTTTAATCCTTGTGTTACTCTAAGGATGACACAGCAGCATCTGTAACAGATGTTTTTGCAGATGTTAATTCATTTATGTGAGCGATTGTAGTTTTCTTAGTTTTTACATTTTCAAATAAATATTTATTATGTTTATTAATTTTTGCTGTTTTTTGATATATACTAATTCATTAATTTTATATTGTATTGGTTTCCTTGTTTCATTTCGTTTTTCAATAATCTTTTCCTTATTTTTACACAAAGTGTTAAGGATTTGCTCGTTGTTGTGCATCATTTCTTGCATAGTAAGGGAATAATTTGCTTGTAATATACCTGTGTTTTAGGGGTCCTGTTAGAATTTCATATGGTGTTAGTATAGTACTAATATGAGGGGTTGAATTAAATTTATCGACCGGTTATGCGGTGCGTTTGAAAAGAACATTCATTATTTCTTTTTATCAAATTCGTTTTTAGTTGAATACTTGTTTTTTAATTTTAGTTCTTACTAACTTATTTACATGTAATTGGTTTTTCTTTCTTAATTTTTGTACTTTTTATTTTTGTTCTACGGGTGTCTGATACTTCGTTACTTGCTGAATCTGATCATTACTTTGATACTTCTATTACTTAATAAGGGTCCTTTGTTTTTATTCCGGTATTGCCTTGTTTTTCTTTTGTATTCTTTAGTAGCTTTAATAATGACAATTACTTGCACTGTCTGCATTTATTACTTTAACTTTATGCACATAACATTATTGTGTTTTTCAATGTTGAATGGGCTTGTGTCCTCATTTCTTAGTAGTCGATTTTTCAATTGATGTTAATAAATGTGTATTGGCGTGTCTATTTTATTAAATATCTAAATGTTGACGGAGATATAGCAATTAAAAGTTTGAATTGTAGTTTTAGCGCTAGAAATGGTCGGCCATATTTGTATGACGTCAATGTCAGTTATTTGTTGAGTACGTCAGTGCTGTGGTAATGTTTTGTAGCTGTTGGTAGTCGAAATAATCAAGTCAAGTCAAAAAATAATAAGTTTTCATTTTATTTAACCCTGCTATGGCAGACATAATATTGAAACTTTATTGTTCCTTAAAATAGCTGTAAATAATATTTGATATTTTGATATATAAATACATATAGCAGAGATTTATGAGCTGTAAGGTTGGCAGTGGTTGTGATGTCACATGCATTTGGAATGTTGTACAACGTTGAATCCATTTAATAATTAAAGAGACAAAATGACTCTTTTCATTGTTAATATCTCCTAGTAGCCCACTTTATCAATATGTGGTACACTTTTATAGAAATTAAGACATAGGACACAAGCCCATTAAGAAATGCTGACTTAGTTTGTAATGTAGCGTTATCTTTTGTACTGGAGTATGGACTTTCATTACATCTTATAATAACACATTTCATGACTTGGCAAGGTCAAGGTCAAGGTCATGTTTATGTTAAGATCACACAGTTGTTTTCGTGTTATTTAGCGGCCTTAATCTTGGTATTTGCACTGCTTACATGTGTCACGTATTTCTTAGATTACACGAGTATGTCTTCCGTAAATAAACTTGTGCGTTGCGTTTGTTTTTTGATGGCTGATACTTATGCTACATCATTTTTTATTTTATGCTCATTTTTATATTTGCCGATGGTGTTTATCTTTTAAATTATTGTACTTTTAATTTGTGTTATCATTACAATGGGTTTAATGATTTTTGTTTTTAAATGTAGTTTTGTTAACGGAGATATTAATAGGTCGCGTTTCTTTATTTCAATTTAAATAATTAGTTCTTTTTCATTAATTTTAATAATTTTAACTGCGTTGGTGTTTGTACCGAAATAGTTATTATTCGATGTCGCTTAATTTGTATGTTTTTATGGTTTTACTGTATTAAGGTGGTTGTTTCTGATTCTCAATTCGTTTCATCATTTTTTCTTTTTGTTTACAACAGACAGTGCTTTGTAAATGTATTGGGTATTGTAATATTTGTAATAAATTATTTAAATGTTTGTTCTGTATAATTATTTTAATAGTTCGTACAATTTTCTTCATTAAGGTGGTTGTCCAT
Source organism: Panorpa germanica (assembly GCA_963678705.1). Lineage (NCBI taxonomy): Eukaryota > Metazoa > Arthropoda > Insecta > Mecoptera > Panorpidae > Panorpa > Panorpa germanica. The sequence continues at coordinate 1,340,998 of OY783213.1, read as the reverse complement.
TTTATGGTTTTATTTCTTTTCGTGGAGTATTTTTGAAAGTTATCATTTCTTGTCTGGTTAATGTTAACAGGAAGTTTTTCAAAGTTAGGTTCAGTTATGTTTTGTTATTTTTATTCGTTATGATATTTTGTCATATATTCATCTATCCAGTTATTATTTTTATTTCGTTTGGTTCCATGTAGTTGCTTTAGTTGTGCCGAATTTCTAATCTTTTGTCCTTGAATTGAGCCTCTTTTTCTGGATCTTCTTGTTTTCCGGTATATTTTCTGCTTTTTCTTGCATTGCATAGTATTGCATATTTTGTTTTTCTGGTTCTTCTTGGTTGGTGATTTGTTGTTTCATTACTTCAAGTTCTTGCATATTTTGTTTTTCTGGTTCTTCTTAATTAACTGTCCAAGAATTTCAAATATTGAAGTACGACTGTCCTGCACCAAATATCCTACAAGGAGGACTCGCCATCTACTGTGAAAACGGAAATTAGCTACCAGAGGTTCCTAGCTGTAATATACTTAAAATGTTTGCACTGTAGCTTAATTAAAGTTTTATGAACATTTCTTTCTTTTTTAGCTGCGAAACCCTGCACTTTGCCTGCAATTCCAATGAACGCTGGAATCAACGCTGTGTAGGATGTGGATCCTTCACTTCCGGGAATTCAAGTTCCCAGTTTATCTAATATTGAATATTCCTGCGACGCAAAGTTTAAGCTTATTGAAACTGCCAACATTTCCTGCTACGATGGATCATGGTCATCTGAGCCTCCTCAGTGTCAAAGTAAGTAACTCCCGAGGACCACCACCTGCAGAGATTCTGTTATGGCCTCGTGTTAAACTTTTCAACATGCAAATTCTTTACACTTTTCATAAGAATGAATATTTTTAACAGAAACTACCGCCTGCGTTGTTCTGTTTGCTCTTTCAAAAGGCAGCTACTCGATCCTTGGCTCTCAGGATGCCCCAGTTGCAGGATGAACGGTTAAGGAAAATCAAGTTTTGAAGTACGACTGCCCTACACCAAATATCTTCCAAGGCCCACCTGTCATCTACTGTGAAAACGGAAATTGGCTGCCAGAGGTTCCCAGCTGCAGCAGTGAGTTTGTGACAGGGTGTCCACTTAAAATGTTTGCACTGTAGCTCAATTGAAGTTTTACGGACAATTAACTTTCTTTTTTACGAAACCCTGCACTTTGCCTGCAGTTCCAGTGAACGCTAGAATCAACGCTGTACAGGATGTGAATCCTTCACTTCCGGGAATTCAAGTTCCCAGTATATCTAATATTGAATATTTCTGCGACGCAACGTTTGAGCTCATTGGAACAGCCAATATTTCCTGCTACGATGGATCATGGTCCACAGAGCCTCCTTAGTGCCAAAGTAAGTTCTCGTCAAAGTAACCATCAGTTAACTTACTGATCTTCATGCTAATTACGTTTAGTTAATGTGGGATTAAGTAATTTCACCTGACTTTAAAAACTTTGAATGCTTTTGACAGGAAGTACGAACTGCATCTTGCCGGATCTTCCTGTAAGGGGCACCTACTCGATTGTTGGATCAGTTGAAGCTCCTGTACCTGGTGCTACGATTGCAGAAAAAAAAAACCTTGCGCTACAACTGTGGAACAAAGTACAGAGGCCCCACAGACCAGGTTATCGTCTGCTCTGGTAAAAAATGGCTGCCGGGTGTCGTGGAATGCCTTGGTGAGGTAAAAAGGTTTTTACTTAAACTTACTGATCGCAGTTCGTCTGTTTGGTTGGTAAGTCAGGACATCTGCATTATCTTCATCAACTTTAATTTATTACACGAAGAATTTTCATGAATTTCACGCCACTGCTTCCGGATGTTAATTAAGTCAATCAATAACCAAGTTGACTTCATTCCAGCTCTGCCTTCAGACTGTGGAGATGTTTTCGGCGACACTTCCGGTGTTTATGTCATCAAACCAACCAGTAACACTGAACCATTTGACGTCTACTGCGACCTGACATTAGCTGGACAAAAATGGACAGTAAGTATATTATAGATTAAATCTCAAGAAATCCTTGTCAAGGATCAAATGAATCTACAGGTGAAAACTATTTGTTAAATTATTTAAGGTGATACAACAGAGACTAAACGAAGACGTGGAATTCATAATGACTTGTATTCGTTGCAGATCACAAAAGGAGGACACCATGAGCTGTACGTTGAGCTGGTTACGAGACCTTTATCGTCGGCTCTTCCAGTACTGGATTCCAGCTGACAATTAGCGGTTACAGCGGAACTGCCGGTAAGCTAATGTCACTTTTGTCCTACAGCATAAATAACGTGACTGGTCTCCTACTATATTTTCGCAAATATTGTACAACCTGGAATATTTACTTTGGTTTGTGTTTTTGTGTTTTTGTGCACAGGATAACGTCCCAAGTACCAGAGTTGAATCAGGTCGGGCTTTCTTGGAAGGCGCTTATATGGAAAACAAATAACAACGGCTAGGAAATAAAAGTTAAATGCAAAGGCCATTGTTTCTTCTTTCACATTTCCATTGATTTGCTAAATAATTGACCGATTTGTTATTTGATAATAAATTGTTTTTAAAATATTATTTTTGACATCATATAGTTTTATACTCTTGAAAATATGATCTTCTATGGATGTAATTGTTATATGGAGTAACGCAAAAAAACATTAAACTTAACTGTTGAAATGCTACATAACTAATCCCGGGATTGACTATTTCAAATCCAGAAATCAAGAAATCCCGGGATCGTGAATATGTTTCGGGATTGTATTCCCTAATTGTAGCCGACTCCAGCCGTACGGACTATGAAGAGCGCAAATTACGAGATTCCAACGGACTGAGATATCTGGTGATAAGTTTAAAGGGCCACGTTGTGAGACATGCCTTAATAAGTCGCAATATTCCAGGATAAATTAACCATTAAAATTGTCCTTTTTGTCCCTTTAATCGTTAAAGGGATCAACATTTATAAAAAACCACAAATCCAATGACGTCACGTCAGTTTCATGCTCTCTTCCCACCTATTCTACAGACTTCTACAAAAATATTAAAAATATTAAAGAAACTAATAGAAAATAATTTACAACCCAATAGTTTTAAAATTATATCCCCCTCTCATCACTAGACAAACCGGGCAACACCGGGTATTAGGAGTTAATAACAAATAAACTTAGCACATATCACACTTTGTGACGTGAATGTGTTATTAAATGTTAAATTATTGATTAAGTAATGTGGTTAACACGTTGAGGACGGAGCACGGAGTACGGAACACGTTGTGTTTTACTTTTGTAGAAAATTTAAATTATTTGACGTTGAAAACAACAGGAAGTTTTATGTTTTGTTGCCTTGTTGTCCATTGGTTGTAAAATAATCCTCCCCCCCATCGTTGTCCCGTCCCGTCATGAACGTGTTAACAACGGATGGTTGTTGTTGAGTGTGTCCAGTTGTTGGTTTGTTTGTACCGCAGTGTTCTTGTTATTGTTTCAGGCGACTCCATGTACAAACCTCCACACGACTACAGCAACACCAACCTGAACGGAATGAAATTCACTACGTACGACAAGGACCAGGACAAGTGGGCGGATGCTAACTGTGCTGAGACGCGGCAAGGAGCGTGGTGGTACAAGGATTGTTCGTGGAGGTAACTATCTCCACCTGCGTCTGCGTCACGTGACGCGTTATGTGACGGTCCTCTAGAGTGTAGAGTTGTACCTCATCGGACACCCGGGCCTAGACACATTATCTACAAGCCACAGGTGTACTTTCCTACTCCGGGTTTGCGAGTTCTGTCACAAAACACACAATTATTCGTTTCCATGTTACAACATTTTCTCCGCGGCAGTTCTGGAATATGAATCCGTTAAATATTCAAACTTTTATCAAATTTCAACAAATTTATTAAACTGAAAATAAGACATTATGGATTAATTAAGTATCGCTTAATATTATAATAAATATGGAATTACGGATTAATTAAGTATCGCTTTAATCCGGCACTGTATCTACGATACTTTTGATAACCTTAAAAGGGTCCAGGGTCGTAATACAGAAGATCTGTCTTGACTCAAGAGAAGTCTTGCGTGTGGAATAAACATTGGACCTACCTGCATTTCTGCTGTAACCAGAGATCGTTAATTTGAATCCCGACCCCGCTGAGTCAACTTTAAACGTACTGTACTGGGCGTATCCGCTCGTTAAGTTGTGGGCTTCTATTTTCACAAGGAGTTTATGGTTACCATTTTTCGTCAACTAAAAGCAATAGTTAAACTGTGATCACATTTCCAGTTACAGTTCGGTGCAGTTAGTATTACTGAATGACACTTTACAAACAAAGTCATGACATAAAAATAAAAACAAATCCATTCAACGGCCCAAATCCCTTTGTGTAGTTAGCATAGTTCCTGTAAAATTCAACGGACTTGTTGAAGCGCTGCTGGATGACCTGCAAAATATCTTCATTAAATTTCTAGGAAAGAAATCTTGGAGTTACCTAAAAAGGATTTCCTTTGGAATAGAACTTTTACCATTTACATATATTTGTTCAGATTAATGTTATGTAAGATTACATAACATGGAAACAGGAAATGCCTTGAAAAGAAATAAAGTCTGAGTACTTACCGTCCACGATGTCGCAATAAACTTTAAACGGGTCTATGTCGTTGTTCGGCTGGATTAAGTACACTTCAGCGGTTTTAATATCACTGCAAGTTGTATAAACCTGAGGAGTGGACTCTGTTGTGGACTCTGTACTAGACTCTGTACTGGAGTCTGTAATGTATTCTGTACTGGAATCTGGAAAACAAAATGGCAACCAGTGTAACTCTATATCCTACGCTTAGTTAAGAGCTTCATAGCATTGTGTAGGAACCTGTCTAATTGTTTATTTCCCAGGGTTCTCTGTTTATAATAGAAATGTTTTAAAGTCCAAATGTTTAAGGCTCAAGAATACCTATTTACAGGGGCGAATGATGCGCGCGGCTTAGCCCATATAAAATTCAAAATTATGTTAATTTCGCCTTTAAAATGTTTTTAATTTAATGATAAAATTTTAAATATTTTGACCAGCTGCGAAGCGAGATATTAACAATTAAAGTGGGCATATTTACCAACGTTCATTTTACACATTATTGGAAATGTGGGTTTAGTGATATTAAATTAAACACTGAATTGACAATATATGATGTCTTTATTTTCAACCGCATTTAAGGGAATATCTTTACTAGGAGAGTTCCAAATTTCGTCTAACTTAAATCGCATATTTTCCATACTTGCATAATGCTAATAAAGAATCATTTGTTACATAATGACCTCTCTTTCAGGCTCATTATATCATGATATCATAAATACTGATAATATATATTTATGTATCGGTACCATAGAGAGAACATTGAACACGTCGTCAGTTTTTAAACGCAATAAAAACACATAAAATCAACACACATAATTAACAATTTTAATCAAGTATTCAATTTCAAACACATATGTAGCCTCCCTCAAATAGGTCCAATTTATCCGTGACATAAATAACACTTATATCGTTAGGTTGAGAGCTTGTAAATTCACGTCAAGAAAAAAAATAAAATTATATTAGTAACATTATTGATCCAGCTAATGCCGCGACTATGCTACAGAAAAATCTAGACAAACTATCTTGCTGGATGAAGGACTGGAGAATCAAGGTTAGGGAAATTTCCCAGGTATAACATTAAGCAATGTCAATTTACCGCAGGCTGACCATGTGAGATACCTGGGAATACACCTCGATAGGAGGCTTACTTGGAAGAAGCACATATTTACAAAAAATAAAGCAACTTGGCCTGCAACTGCAGAAGATATCCTGGCTGATAGGACGGAAGTCACAACTTAGCACAAAAAAACAAACTCCTGCTCTACAAAACCATACTTAAACCGGAACGGTTATATGGTGTTCAATTATTGGGCACTGCATCTACCTCAAATATTGAGATAATCCAGAGGTTTCAGTCCAAAGTGCTAAGGATTGTCACGAATGCACCATGGTTTGTACGTAATCACATAATACATCGGGATCTGGATATACCTACAGTAAAAGAAGAAATAGTGCTTAGAATCAAAGTATACAAAGAGAGAATAATAGAACATCCAAACAACTTGGCCAGCTGTCTAATGTCCAATAATTCGGTAGTACGCAGACTAAAAAAGAAAGTACCTCAGGACCAATTTACCAAATAAACAGAATCTAAGATCTATTAAAATTGAGGGATGAGTCGATGGGCACACCCCGCGCAAGACACTTTATTTTCAGATTCGCCAGAGGGTGTTAATCCGCCACTGCCTATTTAAATTAAATTAAATCTTTTGTAATAAGATCAATGAATCACCACATTGTATTAATAACAAGTACAATTCTTATCAATTTCAAAACAATAACCAATTATACTTTTGTTACCACTTCCACATAAACCTGCGTACCTGCATTTTTAGCTAAATTTAATTGAACTAAGTAAACTTAATCTTAGAGGCTTAGAGATACGTCGAACAAATTCCCTTGATTATATTGGAAGGATGGTGAGCGAAGGACCAGCACATTGTGTAAGGAACAGAGAAGACGGGTACAAAAGGAGGGAGGGTAGAGGGAAACGAGGGAAGAAGATAACAAAGTAGATGACAACCCAATTGTTGACATACGTTTTAGAACAACCTAGGAGTGAATCTAATTCGTCCGTCGGATCAAATATTTGATTAATATGCTAAAGTAAGTTAAGACCAACCTTCAATCAAGGTGTTGTTGATCCACTGCAGATGGTTGTAGATGTTGGTGAAGATTCCTTCAGTGTGACGGCAATAGGGAAAGCACCGCGTGCTTAATACGGCCACTAGAACTCCATTAATGACCAAACCGTTCCCGTTATGAAGCTACAAGGTGGAAGACATTACAGATTAATGCATCAATTAGAGATTTGAATTCATTTATTGTCTGTAACAGAACCATCGCGCGTAAAACAGTTGTAACGAGTGGACTATACTAGCCAAAGCATTTCATCTAAATGTTTACTGCGTAACTCTTCTTTGTTTGACTGCTAACTTCATGTTTTAGTAAATCAATCTTAACACGTTGAGGCAGCTGATGATATTTACTTTTTAATGTAAACCCAATATCACATCTGATAACGTAGTTTTGAGGCCTCCTTATTTTAAGTACTGTGTAATGCTAGTAATCCAATTGTAGATATGCTAAAAATGATTTTGTTCAATGGTGACATCAAACAAAACCAAATCCTTGGATGTTGTTGTATGCGTGGAACACGTTTTAAAGACTTTAACATACGATATTCAACATGTGCTGGAAGAAATTGGAAAACACTTTCATGGAAAGCTTTCATACTTCGAACGAATTCTTTCAACCTGTTTTAGAAAAACTAAGTTTAGAATAACTCAGTTCTTTAACAATAGGGGTCTGGTCTTATTCTTAGAAATGGTCTTTGCGCACTGCGATGGTGCAACAGGTGGTCCCAGTTTAGAACGCAGAGACATTCAAAGTCTATCAAATCTGGTATACTACTGACAAACATGTACTTTCGTAACATAGACTAACTTAGAATAAGTAAAAAGTAACTTCGACACTTACAAAACAAAAGTGCGCAGCTGAAAAACCGCAGAAATGTTCAGAGTCTACCTGAGCATCATCATAACGTTCTATATTATTTGTATCTTCACATCTGGAAGGTCCTTTATTTATCAGCATATTTTTAGTGAAGGTCAGCGTTTCTGAAATAATTAATGTTTTGTCCATTTAAATATTATTATTTTTTGTAATTCAACAAGCATTGCCCAAATTTCCTCTAAAGCAAGGATTTTATTGGGAATGTAACACCCTGAAAGGGGATTGAACCAGTAACATGAAATAACTAATTATTGTGAACCTACCGTAGCCAGCTACTCCCCATGCAGCGAAGGTGATGTTGTTCTTAGAGATTGGTCCAGAGTCAGTTTTCAGGGGAATTGGGATGATGGCATCTGCAACAATCAGCACAATGAATGACGCTCAGGAGTTTGGTGAATTACAGGATCTGATGGTCTTACCTGATTGCGTCGTTCTGGGCAATCTAATCAGAACCACATAGTTCTTGGGATTCTTATAAAACGGAAGATACTCAGAGTGGATGTTGACAATTTCACTTAGCACGACGACCCTTGTTCGGATCTTCTTCATCGAACGGAACGAGGGCCCCGAGGGTGACCTCAACCTTTGAGTCAATGGAAAATGAGTTACTTAGTTGTGAGTTGTTACCAACCTCAAGAAATACCAAATTAGACATTTAACTTACGGGAGCGTGCAATAAGCGGAAGTGAGCACCCATCTTTGAAGAATTAGACTTCCGCTGCAGTACTGGACTTTATAGGCATTTCTGCTCTTCAGAAAGGCAACGTAGGGGAATTGTTTTTTGGCTGCAGGAGTTCCGTATTTAGTCCCGCCTGCAAATATAACAGTACGTTAACAACAGGGACGCATTGGGGGTCATGAAAAACCAGTTAATCACTTACAAGCTTTTATCTCTTCAATGGGGAAATAATCATCTGATGGATAAGTTACCGGAGGCGACGGGGTTGTGGATATAGTGGTTGTCAACTCAGTGGTTGTAGATTCAGTGGTTGTGGACTAAGTGGTTGTGGACTGAGTGGTTGTGGACTGAGTGGTTGTTTACTGAGTGGTTGTGGACTGAGTGGTTGTCGACTCAGTGGTTGTAGATTCAGTAGTGGCCGACTCAGTATACGTAGTTGTTGTCCAGTCAGAAGGATACCACAAAGTGCTGGTCGACTGAAAAACCGAGACCGTTATTTGTGGGCAGATATTTTGAATTTTTTGCGAATATGCGTCCATTGTTCCCTCTTTAATATAAAAAATTGACGGACATATTATTTTCAATTTGAATTTCAGATTTGCCGCTTAATTTTTTAGTCATATTCAAAATTAGTACTGAACATTGTTGAATAATTTGTAATCAATTTCATTTGGCCTTGTTTAGCACTTTTGCGCATGTGTTGATTGAGATAACTTTAGGTAGTAGTTGACATTTGAGTACGCGTCTGCTTTACACTTTGCAACATAACAGAGATGGCAATATATTTGACATGTAGACCGACAAGTATGACTTATTTAATTGCTAGTTTTTCTTATAATACTGCGTCTTGTTTTAAAAATAATTGGACATTTGAGATCCTATAAGTCAATTATATAAATATGTTGCACAATTTTAAAGAAAGTAAATATGTAGCCCGTACCCCTTAAATATATTGCCATCTCTGTTATGCAGCAAAGTAAAATAGTGACGTCAGCTGTCACAAAATGGCGGCCAAATATTATATCCGAAAAACAGCAATATTTCGGACAATTTTTAACAAAATTACAACAAAAAAGCTTCAAAATATTCAAAAAATCCGATGCTGATCACCACCCAGCTGACATCTGCCGTGGAGGGTCGCTACTACATGAACATAAAGCTATGCCACGTCTACAACTGGAAAATTACTTATGAAAATAAAAAATGGTGCACCAAGCAGCGCTCCTCAAGAAAAGGGAAGTCCCCAGGAAGTCCACGTCGAACCTAGATAGCCGGTGCTGAACAGGAGAGCGAATAATGTCAAAGCAAACAAATAAAAGTAAAAAACTCACCGTAGCGTTGGTGGTTAAAGCATAAGACACTACAAAGATAGCAAGCATAAACACCTCCATTTTCAATTAAATAGAATTCTTGTAATTTGTTTAAAATATAAAAAGTTTCACTGCAATTTAATTATTTTCCAATAATTGAAAATCCGAAATTCGAGTTCAGTAGCGGTGTGAATTTCTGGGGCAATGTTAGAGTAGAATTTTAACGTTTAAATTTGGTATGTAGGCACTCTGCCTCTAATTAATGAAAAAAAATAGAAAACCCTAAATTTCCAGTGATGGCGGAAGTTGAGACGGTAAAAGCTAGAAATATTGATTCAAAAAAATGTTAACATGCTATATCCACAGAGACACTAGTTTAATTCAGTAGCGGCAAGAAAATATTAATTACGAAAATAAATTAAAAAATCTGCATTTTCTTAAGTGTAACATCAGGGCAGGGGGTGAACAATATAGAGGTACAACGATGATATTTAGCATGTAGAGTATTACATAGAAGCAAAATAGTTCTCTATGTGTTAGATATTCAAATTACATCCAGTAGTAGAATTAGATTGATATTTGGTGCGTTTGTAGGCAGAGTGCTACAGATTTGGATGTCCAGGAGGGAGGAGGGGGCAGTGGATGTGTTAATAATCAGACAGGGGCACTGTGAGGTAGAGGCGATGCAGAGCTGCTGGAATTAGGGGTGGCGGTGTAGTGGAATTAATTTGAAAGTGCAGGAACGGGAACGATAGAGAACTATGGGGCCAAGTGATGATTTGGGCTTAGAGGCGGGGCACTGGACATTGTTCAATACAAGCCCTATATTTAGTAATTAGGGTAAATGGTAGAATTAAAACAAAATAAAAGAACATGCATTTTAAAAAACATATATTTTAGAGAAAATAACTTAAATATAATATTTTGCATTAAGTTCAATGTAACAAATAAGTTTAAATTTAATAACAAATATTATATACACGTCACTTTGCGACGGGGCGAAGCGCTAGTATATCTATATTGTTTCCTGGGTGTCCTGGAGATAATTTTCCTGGTACAGGCGCCGTTTAAACTACAAGGACCAATTTCTAGCCGCTTAATTATCCTTTGCTTTTCTTATTGTTTGATGTTGAATTCACATCCATAATGAACTTTTTCCTTTCGATAACTCCATTATCAGGTATTCGGCAATTAGCACGTTCTGCAAGTTTATTAAAAACTAATTAAACAATATAATTAAACGAGTTGGATCATTTTAAATTAGAGTATATCAGTTATATAATTATTTACTTCCGATAAATTCCATTTTCCAAGGTCAACATTTGTTCCATGTATCTCCATATTATCTAAAACAAAAATTAAGCATTGAAAAATTAAGATTTCAAAATTCAAAGAGATATATATTGTAGGTGTATTATTGGATATAAAAGTGTCACAAAACTTACCATCTAAAGCTCAAATTTTAGCTTGTTCTACCGAATTGGATTTTTGAATTGAATCTTCTCACACTAAATATAAAACTTCAATAACTTTCCGAGCGATTTTCGCGCTATCGCATTTTCTGGTACAATAATGATTCATTTTTCGTTTTACAACCACACAGGGGCGAATTCGTTTTTTAGTTTTTTGCTACTCATTTTTAATAATTTTACAAATATTTTTATTAACAGAGATGACAATATATTTTAGAGGTAGAGGGACAAAAATGACTATTTTAATTGGTACTTTCTTCTGCAATACTGCGACTTTATTTTAGAATAATTGGACATTTGAGGTCCTGATAGCCAACTTTATAAATATATACTCGTAGTACAATTTTATAGAAAGTAAAACATGTCTCTACCCCTTAAATATATTGCCATCTCTGTTATGCAACAGAGTGACGTCAGCTGTCACAAACTAGCGGAAAGAATCAAATTTCAAAGTTCAAATAGCAATATTTCGGTCAATTTTTAACAAAATTTTAAACCAAATCAACGTTTACAACAAAAAAGCTTCAAAATATTCAATAAATTCAATGCTGATCACCACCCAGCTGACATCTGCGGTGGAGGGTCGCTACTACATGAACATAAAGCTATTCCACGTCTACAACTGGAAAATTACTTAAGAAAATAAGAAATGGTGCACCAAGCAGCGCTCCTCAAGAAAAGAGAAGTCCCCAAAAAGTCCACGTCGAATCTAGATAGCCGGTGCTGAACAGGAGAGCGAATAATGTCAAAGCAAACAAATAAAAGTAAAAAACTCACCGTAGCGTTAGTGGTAAAGGCACAAGACACGGCGAAGATCGCAAGGATTAACAAAAAACACGCAATTAGTAGAGTGCAGGCAATATAATCAATGTAACGGTCATGTCACGGTAATCAAAAAACCGTTACACTCGAATGACATTTAATGGTTTTTAATAAGTTGATGGATTATTTAAGTAAATTACAAAACTGAAACGAAAAGTGACTCAGACTTAATGCAATGAATATTTCAAATTAAAATTATTTATTGTTCACGGTCTTTGTACATTTACTTTATTTACTAAAAGTAGTCGTTGACTGTTGGACACCCTGTACTGTTTAATCGCTAATAGCTATTAGTCATCTTTATTATTAAACCTAGTCTACTACCCTATTAATATTTCGTTCGTTTTTGCAGGTACATCCGCGATTTCGAAGATTTCGATGTAATGTCCATGAGCAGAAAATCCAAAAATTTGACAGTTGAAAAAAATATAAAAAGCCGTGGAAAAGACTTGGAAGTTTCCATTTACAACGACTGCCTCTCGGAGTCATCTTCCATTATTTTGATGTAACTCGAAAGAAGAAATCTCATGTTAAGAAATAATTCGTAGGCACAATAATCTAACAGTTAAATCGCAAAGAAGAAGAAGAACTAAAAGATTGCATTGCTAAAAATTGATATAAAAAATAATAATAATAATTAAAGTTTTTAAAATTGGCGCCAAAAGATTTAAAATACATTTGTGGTATTTCTTAATATTTTATTTATTTATATATTTAAACACAATGTATATTTATAATACTTATTTTATAGGAAGTCAAATTTTTTATTTTGAGAAGATTTTTATTTTTTTTTGATCATCATTCTCGCCGTTTTAAGGGAAATCGGCCCAAAATTGTGAACCCAGCACATTGTCTTCCAACCTCCCACAGCCGATTTGTGGTACGGGCCATTTAAATTGCTGCAAGTAAAACACAACGTTAGAATAGTACCAACACAAAAACAGACGGTGAACATAAATGGATCAGGGTTACCAACTGACAACAACTGAATGTTGCCATGAACTCTGCACTGAAATATATTTTAGTCAATTCACTGAAAATCATAAATTACAAAAATCTAAATCAGCAACAAAGCGGTGGGAGTTTCATTGGGTTGCTGCATATTTTTATTTCATCTAATAAAACTGCTTTTAATCACTCGGTGAACAAAAAAACGTAAATTTATGTCAAACGAATATATTTCTTAATGTAATCTAATATAACATTAACGTAAAAAAATTAACTTAAATATAAGACGTGTATTAGAAAGAGTAGGGCAGCTATAGAAGTTAGTGTCTCGGCACAACTACCTTAATTAAAGCAAAACTTCTAAAATATTTTACTAGTTTAAGTAAAATGTCTTATTTTCAATTTAATAAATTTGTTGAAATTTGGTAAAAGTTTGAATATTTAACGGATTCATATTCCTGAACTGCCGCGGAGAAAATGTTGTAACATGGAAACGAATAATTGTGTGTTTTGTGACAGAACTCGCAGACCCGGAGTAGGAAAGTACACCTGTGGCTTGTAGATAATGTGTCTAGGCCCGGGTGTCCGATGAGGTACAACTCTACACTCTAGAGGACCGTCACATAACGCGTCACGTGACGCAGACGCAGGTGGAGATAGTTACCTGGCCGAACAAGCGTTATACCACCAAGCTCCTCTATTTTCCTTGGCACAATTCAAGTGCGGGTTTTCGTCCTGGTTCCTGTCGTATGTAGAAAATTTCATTCCATTCAGGAAGCCGTTGTTCTCGGTCATAGAGTCCTCTGAAACAATAACAAGAACACTGCGGTACAAGCAAACCAACAACAGCCATCCATTGTTAACACGTTTACGTCACAAAGTGTGTTATGTGTTAAGTTATCAAGTCGTGCGTGAATCAGTACAAGAAGTCTAGCGTGTGCAGTAAACATTGAACCCACCTCCGTTTCCGAGCCAGAATCCAGAGATCGTTAATTTGAATCCCGTTTCCGCGGAATCTACTTTGAACACATGGTACTGGGCGTATCCCCTGGTGAAGTTGTAAGCCCTTAAGTCCACGTAAAGTTCATGGTCACGATTCTTCGTCAACTGAAAGCAACAGTTAAAATGTGGTTACATTTGAGTCTGGTTCGGTGCAGTTGGTATTACTGAATGACACTTCACAAACAAAGTCATGACTTAAGGATAAGAACAAATCGTGACCCACCTGGTGGATCTTCTCCAGTCCCAGCCAATGATTTCCAGCTATGGAGCCAAATCCGTTAGTGTAGTTAGCGTAGTTCCTGTAGAAGTCAACCGCCTCGCTGAAGCGCTGCTGGATGACCTGCAAAATAACTTCATTAAATACAAACCCAGACAAATCTTGACTAATTAGAGGCATTCGAGGAAGCTTCTGCATGTTAAGATGTCAGAGTAGTTACCGTCCACTTTTCGCCATCCAAGGGAAGTTCGCAATAAGCTTCAAAAGGCTCCATGTCCTTGTTAGGTTGCAGGAGGTAAACTCCTGAATTGAAACCGGGAATGTCACTGCACGCTCCGTAAACTTTGGTGTCTGGAATGTCATCTGGAAGACAAAGTTACAGGAATTTAGATTTGCAATGTTGATATTCGTTGGAAAAACGAGTGGGAGATGAACTGAACAGAACAAGTGAAGGAAAAAGGGGCTTGCAAATTGGAAGAACAAGAGCCAATAACGAAGAAGCATGGAGAAAGGACTGAAAAAGGAACAGAACAACCTTAATGCAATTCAAGATTCAAGAAGGCATAGCGAATAAGGGAGAGATATTGGGAAGACGTTGAGGGAACAGACATGACTTGTGGGGGATGGTCGAAATTAACAACCAATTGAGAATCTGATTAAATATTTGATTGTAAAGCAAAAGTGAGTTAACGAAAACCTTCTTCTTCCGAATCCATTGTGTCACTAATCCACTGCTGCTGGTTGTACATGTTCGTGAAGATAGCTCTATGGTCGCGGCAATGGCTGTAACAGCGCAAACTCATAACGCCAACTAAAGAGCCTTGAACGACTAAGCCACCCCCGTTGTAAAGCTAGGAGAAAAAAAACATTACAACAGATTTATAGCACTTAATTCAGTAAAGGTAAGGGTGAATAGAAAGTGAGTTCGACACTTACAAAACACAGATAACCTATTGACCTGCAGCAGAAAAATTCAGAGTCCACCTCTGGATCTTCATAAGTCCATATTCTCTCGGAACATTTGCAGGGTCCTTTAAAGATCAGCATGCCTCCAGAGGAGGACAGCGACTCTGAAATAATGAATGTCCCTTGTTGTTTATAGTTTGAATAACGTTTTCCCGTTTCAAAGCGACGTCTGTTTTGTGTGTACGATTTGAACTCGATGGAATGTCATTTCAAAATTTGTTTTTATGGTCGTTCTAAATATCCTTAGTGAACCTACCTACCATTCTCCTTATGCTGCGAAGGTGATGTTGTGTTCAGAGATTGGTCCAGAGTCAGTTTTTAGGTGAATGGGGATGATAGCACCTGCAACAATCAGGACAATGAATGACGCTCTGGAGTTTGCTGAATTACAGGATCTGATGATCTTACCTGTTCTCACCGATCTGGGCAATTTAATCAAAGCCACATCGTTCTTAGGACTCCTCAAACGAGAAATATACCCAGGATGGGTGTAGACATCGCCGGTTTGTACAACGACCCTGTCCGAATCTTTGTCATCGAACGGAATGAGGGCTCCGAAGGTGACCTCAACAATTGACTCTCTGGAAAATGTGTTACTTTAGTAGTGAGTTGTTACCAACCTAAAGAAATACCAAATCAGACATTTTACTTACGGGAGCGTGCAATAAGCGGAAGTGAGCACCCATTTAGGATGAATTAGACTTCCGCTGCAGTACTGGACTTTATTGGCATTTCTGCTCTTTAAAAAGGCAACGTGAGGGAATTGTTTTTTAGCTGCCGGAGGTCCGTATTTAAACCCGCCTGCAAATATAATAGTACGTTAACAGGATCGCATTGGAGGTCCTGTAAAACCAGTGAATCACTTACAAGTTTTTATCTCTTGAATGGGACAATAATCATCTGATGGATAAGTTCTAATAGTCGACAGGGATGTGGAATATTTTGTTCTCAACTGAAAAACCAAGACAGTTATTTGTGGTCAGATCTTTTAAATCAACTGCTAATCAAACAACTTGGGCTAACTCATATTTTGTCACCTAATGGTAAGGAAATTTTTAGAAATCTGTGGAATTATATTTAATGATGTATTGATCGACATAGCTGTAGGTGGATGACGTTTGAGTGCGCGTCTCCTTTACACTGTGTTGGATAACAGAGACGGCAATATATTTGAGGGCTAGACAGACAAAAATGAATTCATTCATTGGTAATTTTTTTATAACACTGCAACTTTTTGAAATACAATTACATATTTGAGATCAAGTAAGCCAACTTTATAAATATATAGCACAGTTTTATGGAAAGTAAGACATTCATGTACCCCTTAAATATATTTCCATCTCTGTTATACAACAGCTGTCACAAAATAGCAATATTTTGGTCAATTTTTTCATTTTTAAAAATTCTAAACCAAATAAATCAATAAATCCGATGCTGAATCACCACCCAGCTGACATCTGCCGTGGAGGGTCGCTACTACATGAACATAAAGCTATGCCACGTCTACAACTGGAAAATTACTTAAGAAAATAAGAAATGGTGCACCAAGCAGCGCTCCTCAAGAAAAGAAAATCCCCAGGAAGTCCACGTCGAACCTAGATAACCGGTGCTGAACAGGAGAGCGAATAATGTCAAAGCAAACAAATAAAAGTAAAAAACTCACTGTAGAGTTGGTGGTTGAGGCACAAGACACGAAGATGGCAAGGATAAACACCTTCATCTTCAATTCCTTATAATTTTCTTAATTTGTTTTAAAAATGTAAAAAGTTTCACTGCAATTTATTTACTTTCACTTTAAAGACCCCCAAGAAAATACCGAACTTTACTCTTTGAAAAAATACTCAATAATGTTGGTTACGCAATAAGTAGAGTGCAGGCAATTTAAACAAAGTAACGGTTATGTCACAAAAATCGAGAAACCGTTACACCCGAATGACATTTATTGGTTTTTAATAAGTTGATGGGTTATTTAAGTAAATTAAAAAAATAAAACGAAAAGTGACTCAGACTTAATGCAATGAATATTTCAAATTAAAATTATTTATTGTCCACGGTCTTTGTGCATTTAATTTATTTAATTAAAGTAGTCGTTGACTGTTGGACACCCTGTACTGTTTAATCGCTAATAGCTATTAGTTTGCACTGAAAAAAGTTGATGTGAAAAACAACAAAAATAATGGAAGTAAAAGATTGTATATAACTTGGACTTTTGGACGAAGTGTGATGGTGAATGTTTGGTTGCAGATTGTTTAGGGGCAAGAAATTGCAAAGTTTTGTCCCTTTAATTATCCTGGTTCTATTTAAAACAAATCACATTTGAGATCCTGATAGTTAACTTTATCAGTACATGTAATATACATTTCTAGAATTTAAGAATGTAGTGTGTCAACGGGGGTATCCCCAACCAATCTTTAACAAATTTATAGTGGACTATAGCAGATTGAATGGAGTCTAAGATAAATTTGCACTGTATATATCTTATTGTCGTTATTTTAATAAATATCCAAAAATTGACGAAGATATAGCTATTTAAAGTTTGAATTTCGTTTTACTGACGTCACGAACTGAATAGAATATAATAAGTAGTGTTATTTATTTCAAAATCATTGGATATTTGAGGGATTCATTTATATTTATATATTTCAATACAATCCATTTTTTATTATATATTTAAAATATGTAATTTATATGTAAAATAATATTCAAGAGGGCGGCTTTACTTAACTCTTTTTATGGAAAGCGCGCGTTATTTGAATATTATTTTAGTAAATACATAAATTTGTAATAAAAAGGGAGAGAGAAAGAGAGAGAGAGAGAGATTTTCCACTTTTCTTCAACTATTTAAAACAATTTTTCCTTTTTCTTTTTTTAATTTTAGTTTAAATTATTTTTCTATAAGTTCATTTGTGTCAAAACTTTGCAACCGAGTTTTAAATTATAACATCGTTGCAAAGTTTTGTCCCCACCGAGAAACAACTTACTAGATGAACCGCCCAGAAGACAACGCGGTTAAGTCCATTATTTGATATTTTCTGATTTTTGTACCACATTTTTTTCCAAAAGGCGACTACTAAATTATTTAAATAGCTTAAATATTGAACACAAATAATAGGGAACATGCCTACAATTAAAAATTCAATAAATATCTTAAAACCCTGGAAGATTATGTTCATTTCATTAGTGAGACATCTACGAATATTTGAGTTTTAAGCCTTCCAGTTGCATTTATGAGTTATCTGAGTATTGGACCAGGTATAAGGTACAACTGCATACTTTACTCAAACTTCAATTTTCAGAGATGTCCCACTAATGAACTGAACATAATCTTCCAGTGTTTTAAGAAATTTAATGAATTTTAAATTGTAGGCATGTTCCCTATTATTTGTGTTCTATATTATTATTAATTGTTTATTGTTCGCCTTTCGGCTTTACAATCTACATTCTTAATACATTTCATGTACTTCAACTAACAGTTAAATTTACATTATTCTAGACCTTTTTATTTCCAAAAGTACTTTCTGCTTCTTCTTCTCTTGACCCTTTTCCTTCATTTTCCCTTGTCTTCCTTCTGTACTGATCTATTCCCTACTCTATTTTTCTGGGCTGAAGTTTAACTGTTTCCTCGCTACTTCTTTCTTTCTCCTGCTTCCCTTTACTGACTCTTTTAGTACTTCCTTTCTCTTTCTGTTCCTTGTGCAACCCAGCCACCAGCTTATTTATTCTCCTGTTTTTTCTTTCCTTTATACTATTGCCGCCATTCACATCTTTCGTTCACTGCCTCCCTTTAATAGCAGGCCAATATTCCTTTCGCTCGCTACTTTTTCCTTACACTCAAACTAAATGTGCTCCAGTGTTTCGTCCTCCGCTCCGCACCCTCTACACTTTTTTTACTCACTACTTTCTCAGTATCTGTTTCCTTTTTCCTCATTTCCCAATCTAAACCTTGCTGTCCTTCTTATGTGTTTTATGCCTTTTTCTATAAGGTACTGAGGCACATTATTTTCCCATAATATTGTAGTTGCTTTTTTCGATTCTTCCCATTCTCTCCTGCTGTTGTATCTCCTTATCCCTTCTCCTTAGCTCCTCCTCCACACTTGCGCCTCCTTCTCTTCTCCTCTTTGATTCCTCGATCGCCATTCCATTCCTTTCAAAGTAATCCTTTCTCTTTTTTGGACCTCCTCCCCCCCCCCATTTTTTATGCTATCCTCTCTTATTTCTTTAAAATTTTGCTTTCCGCCCTGGTCAATTTCTCCTCATATTTTACTGATCTTTCCCTTGTTTTAATTCGAATTTTATCCCTTTTTAGCTCCTCCATAACCATGTATCCTGGCGTGCACCTGTCCAGCCCTAGTACCCATTTAATATATATCACCTGTATTCTTTCCAACTTTTCTTGTTCCTTCCACCCCCAAACCTCTGCTCCATACCACATCATACTGGCTATCACTCTGTCAAACATCCATATTCTCTTTTGTATGTCCCTCTAAATATTTTTTCCCCTAGTCACCATACCCGTCGCATTGCTAGCTCCGCCTTCTTTGCTACCTCCCTTATCTGAGCCTCTTCTCCATTGTTCTTTTTAAAAGTGTAGCCCAGATATTTAAATTCTTCTACTTCCTCAATGACCTCTGTTTTGTATTTCCACCTTTTATGTCTTCTTTTTCCTCCTTCTTTTTTAAATACCATAATTTTTGTCTTTTCCACGTTTAACTCTAGTCCTTTCCTGTCTATATACCTCCCTAGCCGGTGTGCCATCTCCTGCAGCTCTCCTTCCCTTTTTGCCAACAGGACTATATCGTCAGCGTATGCTAAAGTCCATATCTTGTAGTGTCTTCCTATTAGCACCCCCCCATCTTGTCCTCTTTCCATTACCCCTCAAAATCTGCAGTATATATCGCAAATAAAATGGGACTCAGAGGACAACCTTGCCTCAACCCCTTGTCTGTCCAGAATTCTTCTGATTTTTCACCCCGAACTCTTATTCTTATTCTTGTTTCTTTGTAAATTTCTTCAATACATTCCATTATGTCCTCATCTATTTTTTTCTTTCTCATGTACTTCCACATTTGTGTTATGAATATTCTGATTTTATTTCATTAGACGCTATTTAAATAATTTAGTAGTCGCCTTTTGGACAACCTGTACTTTTAATAATTAAGAAATTAGTTTTACAAGTAGAATTATTATAAAATAAAGATGTCCGACTAATTAAATCTTCTAATTAATTCCACTGAGTTCTATCTCTCTCTCTCTCTCTCTCTTTCTGTCTCGTGGTTCCGTTCATTTTATTTCCTTCCCTCCCTGTGTGTTTTTATTTTTGCGGTTTTGTTTCTCGCTGATTAGTTCCTTCTGATCAGCATCCGCGCTGATTTAAGTGCGTACTTGCCAAAGTTTAAAGTCCAGTGCATTGTCTTCCAATCTTCAAACTTAGCCGTGCCATGGTATGGACTGTTCAAATGGCTGCAAGTAAAACACAACGTTAGAATAGTACCAACACAAAAGCACAGGGTGAACATAAATGGATCAGGGTTACCAACTGACAACAACTGAATGTTGCCATGAACTCTGCACTGAAATATATTTTAGTCAATTCACTAAAAATCATAAATTACAAAAATCTAAATCCGAAACAAAGCGATGGGAGTTTCATTGGGTTGCTCCATATTTTTATTTAATCAAATAAAACTGCTTTTAATCACCCGGTGAACAAAAAACGTAAATTTATGTCAAACATTAATTTTTCTTACTGTAATCTGACATAACATTAACGTAAAAAAGTTAACCTAAATATTGGCCGTGTATTAGAAAGAGTAGGACAGCTATAGAAGTTAGTGTCTCTAAATAAAGGTACCAAATAAATATATTAACTAAATTGTAAAAAACCGAATCAAGAAGGGCGAATGAGATTGTACTCCAGAAATTGGTCAATATAAATGGATTATGTTTATTCTAATTTAAATATTAAGGAATCTGCCAATGAAATGAATGTAATATTCCAATATCAAGGAACATATTTTATGGACGAAAATGTCTTTATGTTGTTGAAAAATGTTGCAAATGCTTTAACACTTTTTCGTGGAAATTGTCCAGTTGAAATACACAAACTTATTGTAGATAGGTAATTAAATAAGCAACAAAATTTGCAATGTTTCAATAATACAAGGTATTAAAATTGAAATGCTACTAAAATCTTTACCAGTTTGCAGATAATTTAGATGCAGTCAAAAAATATGTTGATTTTTTTATTTGTGTATATAGAGTTCATAGCAGTAATTTAAAAGAAAAGTTAATAAATGTTGCCATAGATCTAGAAACACTACCACAATCAGTGCAGGAAATCAAAGCAGATGAAGCTTGCTGCTAAGCAAAAACATAAATAATATGTAGACATCCAGGTGTCGTCGATAAAACACTAAAGTTAAATAAGATTCGTAATCTACTATTATCGTTTGTATATACTACTATACATTCTAAGTGAACTTTGTTCTAAGTTATATGCATCTGTTTTTGTGTAATTGTGACAAAATTTGGAATTAGAGTTGTTGAATTTTATTATAGTATCCGTTTAAATTTTTTAAGTAGAATATCATACAAGTTTTTGCAAATAAATAATTTATTCTTTTTAAATATATCACAAAAATATCAGGGTTACATACACGGGTATGTTCAAGCGAAGATTTACAACGATAGCCGCAGCAGCCTGTTGTCATTTGCAGTAATGTTGTTTCAACAATAAGGTATATTATCATGGTAATCTATCAGGGTAACATACAAGGGTATAATAATTTACTAAAAAAGTCAATGGTGTTTTTTCATGAACCATAAGAAATAGAATATTGTGTCCTGCATACCTACTAGGTAGATGCAAGCTGTAATTCCCTGCAACTCTAAATGGTATTCAACTCACCATCAAAATATTAGGGAGTGAGTGAACTTTGTTTTAAGTTATATAGATCTTTTTTTGTGAAATTTGTGCCGGTAGTCCAAAATATAAATAAAATACACAAAATTTGGAATCAGCGTTGTTGAATTTTATTATAGAATCCTTATAAATTTTTCAATTAGAATATCATAAAATTTTCTGAAAATTAATAAGAATGAAAAATAAGTAGAATTTACTTAAAATGTCACGAAAGTATCAAGGTAATAAACACGGGTATGTTCAAACGAAGATTTACAACGACCACATGAGCCTTACGTCATTTGCACTAAATAAAGTGCAACACACTATACTACTGTATAATATCATGGTAATGTATCAGGGTAACATACACAGGTGTGTTTAAGCGAAGATTTACAACGACCGTTGCAGCAGCCTGTTGTCATTTTCATTAAAGTTGTTACAACAAAACGGTATAATATCAGGTTAATGTTTTAGGTTAACATACACAAGTTTAATAATTTATTTAAAAGTTAATGGTTTTTTCTCATGAACCATAAGAGAAAAAACATTAAAATTTAAAATGTTGGTAATTAAACGTTTTTGTTTATTTGAAGTTTACAGTTAACAGTCTCTACGTTAAAAATTTAAAAGCATATAATAGAGAATGTCCTTTATATAATTCAGTGATTGGTTTTTGTTTAAAGGTTATTGGGGTATAGAAGTAGTGTAATTCATTGGAACCTTTAAGTTATAGAAGTTACAACAAAGAGAATATGCATTTTATTGCAAGCTCTAAATAATAGAAGTACTCTAAGTAGAGGTAAAAACATATGGTGTATACATTTATTTAAAATCTCTATATAATAGAGGTTTTATCGTATAATTTACACATTTATTTAGAACCTCTAAATAAAGGTACCAAATAAATGTATTAACTAAATTAAGAGATTAACAATAAATATTAGTTGTATATACATATTATTACAATCTGTAAATAATAAAGGTAGTACCAAGAATTAGTTATTATGGAAACTCTAAACTTGTTTAAAAAAAAAATTTCATGACCAACGACAAACGACTTAGATAATGCATTCAACACCTTAATTGTCAACAATATTTCTTTAAAATATTTATAGGATAAATACTTATTCAGAAGAATAAAACTGCGTAGGTTTTGGTAGCAGTATAAAAAACCTATTTAAGAAGAGCGAATGATATTGTACTCTAGAAATTGGTCAATAGAAATGGATTTTGTTTATTCTAATTTAAATATAAAGGAGTCTGCCAATGAAATGAATCTAATATGCCAATATCATAGAGCATATTTTGTGGACAAAAATGTCTTTGTGTTGTTGAAAAATGTTGCCAATGCTTTAACACTTTTTCGTGGAAATTGTCTAGTTGAAATACACAAAGGTATTGTAGAAAGATAATTAAATAACCATCAAAATTTGCAATATCCCAATAATTTAAGGTATTATATAGAGTTCATAGCAGTAATTTCAAAGAAAAGTTAATAAATGTTGCCATGGATCTAGAAACACTACCACAATCAGTGCAGGAAATCAATGCAGATGAAACTTGCTGCTAAACGAAAACAAAAATAATATGCAGACATCCAGATGTCGTCGATAAACTCTTAAGTTAAATAAGATGAGTAACCTACGATTATCGTTTATATATACTACTGTAAGGCCCTAAAGCCTATAAAAGGTGGTATTTGTCAGGATCTGCATTTATGCGTAGAATAAATTGAACAGAAGTTAAGATTAATATGATTTAATAACTAAATATAAAACAGAATACAAGTTATTAGGTGTTATCACTTTAACACTTCTTGAGAGACTGTCTGGTTAAACTGTATATATCAAGTACATTCAACTTAAGAACTATTTCATAATATAAATTCAAATTCCAATTAGTCGGCCAATCCTGACTTTATGATTGTCCTCAATCATTTTCGTTCTTGGGTTGATCCTCCTGGTTGTCGTCATCTTCTGGGCTTCCTTCCTCACCTTCCTCCTAGTCGGGTAGTTGGCACCAGAGTTTCATTCTGTCGGAAGCGAATACGGATATAAACGACCTCTGTGTTCGTTTGGCTCCTGGTATGTCTTCCAGAATGTATCTGTCGTGTGGCAATACTTCTGTCACTAGATATGGACCCTTGTACTTCGGTGTAAGCTTCCTGGAGCTTCCTGTAGCTGCTGCTTCTCGTTCTACAAGTACAATATCTCCTTTGCTGTACTGCGTCGGTTTGAGTCTTTTATAATCAAATCTCCTCTTTTGTGATATTTGATTTTTGTCGATTGCTTCCTTTGCTTTTAAACAAATTTCGTTTACACTGAGTTCTGAATCGTCTGTTGCAATATCTTCGTCCAATGTAATTAGAATCTTATTCTGCAATGCATTTCTTGGATTAAAATCAAATAATAAGGTGTGTGGGGACATACCTGTTTTATTCTTTGTACTGTTCAAAGCCGACTGTTTGCTTTTCAGATTCTTGTCCAAATGTTGTTCATCTTTTGCCATTGTTGTAATTGCTGATAACAATGTCCTGTTGTATCTCTTGACTTGTCCATTTGCTCTAGGAGTCGCTGTCACTGTCATAATGTGATGTATTCCATTTTCTTCACAATCTTTTTTTAAATTCTTTAAAGAATACGCTGTTCCTCTGTCTGTAACTAGCTGTGTTGGAGGTCCAAAAGTCTTAATGATGTTATTTATCTTCTGGATCACTGGTCTGGTCGCTGTAGTTTTCACTGCTCGAACTACAACATACTTTGTAAATGAATCAATGTATACTAAAACATATGAGTTACCTATATTACTTCGCAGAAAAGGTCCTAGATGATTTATATGACATGTGTGGAACGGGGTAGGAATTCTTTCTGTGATATGTAGCTCGCCTTCTCTTTTCCCACTTCGAGTCTTGTGATAAGCACATTCAATACATGCTTTAATGTATTTCTTGACGTTCTGTCTCATTCTTGGGAACCATTAATGTGTTTTCAGATGTTCTAGAGTTCTTTCATCTCCGAAATGCCCTAGGTCATCGTGACTCTGTTTCACTATTCTCCATTTGATGTTTCCTGGTACGACTTGTCGTTTGTTTTGTTTCCGATAGATGCGTCCTTTTTCTATTACATAATCTGTATGCACTTGCTTTTATTCATTCGTGGTTGGTTTTCTCTTTAATTGATTATAGATTTCTTGCAATTTTGGGTCTTGTCGTTGCATTGTCAATAACCAATCCTCTTCAGATATGTGCATGTTCATTATTTTCATATCTACTACTTCTGTTTCTTGACATTCGTCATGAGATGCTCTGCTTATGGCGTCGACATGTTTCAATTTCTTAGAAGTTCTGTATTCTAATTCCATATCGTATTCTTGAAGATGTAGCCACCATCTTGCTATTCGTGGTAATAAATCTTGTTTCGACATTGTTGACTTCAGTGCGTTATAATCTGTTATCGACTTAAATGGTCGTCCTAGTAAGTAAACTCTAAATCTCTTTACTGATTCTACTACTGCGAGAGTTTCCATTTCGTAGCTGTGATATTTCTGTTCTGCCGGTGTCGATTGTCTACTGAAATAAGCTTCTGGAATTAATATTTTCTTATCATTGTATTGTAATAAAATACCTGCTATTCCATAGCTGCTGGCGTCACAATGTAATTTATGTTTTGCGTTAACTTCATACAACTGTAGTAATGGTCTGCTTGTTAACTTTTCTCTTAGTTCGTCAAAAGCATTTTCTTGTTCTTTTCCCGTCTTTTTCTGTACCAGTATCATAGGGCTTGAATATTCCAAAGTTGATTTTTCTATGATTTTACCAATCTAGCAATCTAGCAATTCTTTGACTTCTTTTTTAACTTTTTAAATTTGTCGATAAGGTAATCTGTATGGTCGACTTCTTATTAGTTCTTTGTCAGTCAATTCTATTTTCATTTCAACAAGGTTAGTTTTCCCTATTTCGTAAATGTTTTTCGCGAAGCATTCACGATTTTCAACTATCAATTCACATAAATTTTTTGTTTGTTTTTCAGATAAATTGGCTCGCTATATTTGATCTTGTTCACATGTGAAATTGTTTTATTTTCCTTGCCATTATCAACGTTTTTTTCATTATTTGGTTTTATGATTACTTCTCTATTTTTAATTACAATTATTAGTTTGCGGTTCGATAAGGCACTTCTTCTTATGATTATATTATTGTCCAGGGCCTCATTCGGTACTAATAAAATTTTGCACATTATATCAATTCCGTCGATCGTAATTATTGATTCACGTTTCCCAAGAGAGTTAAAAGTTCCTTGGCCAAAACCAATTAATGCTACGTTGTGATTAATGAATTTCATATTCATTTTACTTGCGATATCTTGTCTTATTTTAACAACTTCATTTTCAAAATCTAAAGATGCGGTAATATTAAGACCATCTATCTGTACTAATTTACAAAACATACCTTCAATATTTTTCTCTTTAGTTCTATATTTGAACTGTCTCTTTGGCTCAGTTTTAGCTTCTGTCTTTAATATTGACTTAGTTCTGCATGTTGGAGCTTTATGTCCTTGACGTAGACATTTTTTGCATAATAGTTCATCATTACTTCTCTTATTTGGACAGTATCTGGCTATGTAACCTATATTATTACACAAATAACATTTCCTTATTTCACCTCGTACCTGTGTTTCTTCGTCTGGTTTCTCATGACGTATTCTGTGTTCGTTCTTTGACATAGTTGACTTTCCAGGTCGTGAATATTCTTGTCGATACTTAAGTTGACTAATCGTTTTTTCGTAGACCTTAATTTGTTCCATTTATTCGTTTAAATCAGCATATTTAACTAGAGAAAGCGTACGAATCATATCTGAGTCATTCAGTCCACTAATGATGTATTTCTGTATCGCTTCGGTTGATAGCTTGCCTCTTTTAGCTATTGCAACAATCGAATAGAAATATTCCTCAATAGTTTCGTCTCGTTGCTTAGTTCTTTTTGTTAACTGCATATGAATCATACTTTTGTCTTCATTGTTAGGGAACGATTTGAGAAAAGTTTGTAAAAATAAGTCGAAATTAGTGTAATATTCATCTATAGTTTCATACCAGAGTTTTGCAGGTTCTTTTAATTTAGACACGACATGCAATATCAACATCTTCTCGGTCCAATTGTAGGTATCTGCAATATTTTTAATTTTCTCAATTATTTTGTTGAACTCAAGCTATTTAAGTTACTGGGGTCGACTTCAGGTATCACAGCTATTACTTACTTGATACTGTATTGATTTTGTTCAGTATTACTTCTTGGTAAGCTGAAAGATTGATTAAAAATTATTTTCTTATGTTCTAATAATTCTTTTTCCTTGTTTACAAGATCTCTTTCCCATTGTAAATATTTTCTTTATGATTGTAATATGTTTCTTTTTTGATTCAAGTCGTCAGCCATTTTGGTTCTCTGCATAGCATCTGTCACTTCGAGATCAATATCGATCGAACATAATCAATCATATCAATATTATCTTCCATAATTTTTTGCTGGTAATTTGACGACCAATAAGTAAGTGTCCAGGAGTGATGGAAGTAAGGTCATTACGATCTGATGACATTGGATAGAGAGAGCGGGAGTTTAATATTGCTTCTTTTTGAGTCAAGAATGTGTACGTATCTTCATAAGATAAATGACTATTAAAAAGTTCCTTTTTTAAATGACTCTTAATAGACTTGATATTTGCTTCCCATAAACCACCAAAATGTGGGGAACGTAACGGAATGAATTTCCATATTATAGATAATTCAGAAGCAGAGATCGACAATTTAGATGAATTTAACTTATTTGACAAAAACTGAGCAAGTACATTGTTTGTTCCTATAAAATTAGTACCGTTATCAGAATATATGGTCGACGGCTTGCCTCGACGCGAAATAAAACGATTAAGTGCTGCTAGGAAACATTGAGTCGATAATTCAGTTACTAATTCCGGGTGTACTGCTTTAGTAGCGAAACATATAAATATATACAAATATATGACTTGATTAAATTGCTACCGCGACCATAACGATTCTTTATCATAACAAGCCCAGCATAATCGACGCCAGTAATCCTGAAGGGATATTGAAAAACGCTTCTGTCAGAGGGTAAAGAACCCATCATTGGCGAAGACATTTTCGGCTTACATTTAAAGCATATGATGCAATTATGAACTATAGATTTAGCTAGTGATATTCCTCTTAGGGGCCAGAACTAGTCTCTAACAGAGAATAATAAAGCTTGTGGACCTGAATGGAGCAGTCTTATATGTTCATGTTGCATAATTAATTTTGTAAGTGGGTGCTTAGGGTGCAATATAATAGGATGCTTTTTATCAAA
Organism: Panorpa germanica; assembly: GCA_963678705.1. NCBI lineage: Eukaryota > Metazoa > Arthropoda > Insecta > Mecoptera > Panorpidae > Panorpa > Panorpa germanica. The sequence goes on along the minus strand of OY783213.1, from coordinate 1,312,690 downwards.
AGTAAAATTTGAATGTTGTAATCGACCTCCTACACGTATGATGTTATTATCATCCAAAAAAAGCATTTAGATTTAATAATTGACTACTACTGTGCAGTAGTACGTTTCTTTTCAAAGAACTTATTTCATAAGAAAAGTGTTCACTTTGCGACAATCTTAACAATGAATGCATTGCATGTTGTAGTTCCGTAATAGGAGGGATGTTGTATTAAATTTCGTCTAAGATTGAGTTCCACTTGACGCATAATGTATTTAAATGATTTGAGTCGCCTAAATCCAAATAAAAGAACTTATCGGACCTATCATTTTTCATATTTGAAAGTACAGTGGGTGAATTAGCTTTCCACTTTCTAAGGTTAAAACCCGCACTGGATAAAATAGTATTAATTTCAACACAGTGGTTCGAAAGCTCTGCTAAATCGTCAGAACCGGTAATCAGATCGTCAACGTTAAAGTCGTTTAATATTGAATCCGCTGCTTTAGGATTTATGGCTTGTGATTCATAACCTAGCTGAGTGAGGCTCCTAATAGCTAAAAATGATGCGGCTGCCGTGCCGTAAGTAACACTATTTAACCGATACGCTAATAATGGTTCGTCGGTCTTAAAACGCATAGAATTTGCTGCAAATCTCTTTGCGACGAATCTACCAATACTTGACGATACATAATAGCTATATCTGCTATCACGACGTAAGTATATAAACGAAATTTAGTTAGTAATGTAAAGAGATTACTTTGAATAGTAGGGTTATTAGCCTGTAGCTCGTTCAGTGAGATGCCTGTTGTGGTAGGCATAGAGCCGTTGAATACTACTCGAAGTTTACTCGTGGTACTACTTGGTTTTAACATACCATGGTGCGGTAAAAAGTATGAAATGTCCATGGGTGTTTGGACAGGATTAAGGGTCATATGGCCTAACGAAATGTACTCTTCCATAAAGAATTATACAATTTCCTTAACTCAGTGTCTGATGACAATTTCTTTTCAAGCGATAAGAAACGTTTTGTAGCGGAATTCTTAGAATTTCCTAATAGCGTTGTTGGTTTTTTGAAAGGGATAGAAACAACAAACCGACCAGTGGGGTCACGAATTGTGGTTCGTTTAATATGGTCCTCGCAGGCTAATTCTTCCGCAGTATGTGGAATACAGCTTTCTACAGATTCAATTTCCCAGAACTTGGAAATGTGATCGTACGTTACCGTTAGCTGCTTTAGTTCCTATTACAATCTAACCAAGTGTGGTTTTCTGAACGCTTATAAGATTACAAATTAAACATATCTTTCCTACCCGTAGAAGGTTCCAAAAATTGTCTGCTCCTAGCAGCAGGTCTACGCGATCAGACATGTTAAATTGTGGGTCTGCTAATTTAATGTGTGAGGGAATTTTCAGACTAGTTACGTCTAACTTCGTATGTGGCATTTCGTCAGTTATTTTGTGAATAACTAAACAGTCAACAGACGTCTTACAAGTAGTAGCTAGTGATTCGAGTTGAACGCTTATATTGGACGTTATGTTCGTCTTAGTTTTGCCTATACCAGATATAGCTACATTCGTAAGTGTAGAAGTTGCCTTTCCCCTGTTCGCTAATCGTTTGGTTAAAAAACTAGTTTGGCTTCCATTGTTTAATAAAGCGCGTGCGAAAATTGATTTACCATTACTATCGGTTACTTTAACTACAGCAGTAGAAAGTAACACGTGCCTTGAGTTTACTACTTGACTAGTGAATGTGTCACTGGAAGTACTTGGCTGTGGTAAATCAGATTGTGATGTAGCTAAATGTAAAAGCGTGTGGTGTTGTTTGTTGCATATATTGCAGAGGAAATTGGATGGGCATATCTTAGTGTTGTGTCCTTTTCTCAAACAATTTAAACATATCGTGCGCTTTTGACATTCTTTAATACGTGCGGAAATGGACAATTTTAGGAAAGCTATACATTGGTAAACACGATGGGTATCACTACAAAAATGAAATTTGTTGTGCTGTGCTGCAACTAATGAACGTTGAGATTTAGATTTCGTACCGATTTTGAAGTTATCGCTTTGTTCGTCTAATTCGTGGGCTCTTTCTAACATAAAGGATAAGAGGGAATCCACTGTTTGATAATCTGTTTTAGATTGCGGACTAGACTGCCAGTGAGCCTTTGTAGCGTCTAACTTTTGTGATGTCAATACGGTGACGAGTTGGTTCCATCTGTGTTCTAACAGAATGCTATTTTCAAGGGCTTTGACATGTTTTCTGATAGCGGCTTCTTAAACTATCACTAGACTCAGTAATCAGATTCGGGATGTTCAAGAATGATTTTACAAGATGGGAAATTATTTTTTTCTTATTGTCATATGCTTCGAAAATAAGATTCCAACACAACTCATAATTTTTAGCCTCGATTTCTATAGAAATAATTATGTCAAGAGCTGCACCTTTTAGACAGCTTCGCAAGAGATGGAGCTTTCTGTAATTGTTAAACCTGTTCTGACTATGTATTAAGCTTACGTAGCTTGACTTTAATGAATGCCATTCACATATATCACCATGAAAGTCTGGTACGCATATACGGGGTAGCTCAATGTCATTGTTGGTATTGTGGTTTGATCGCAAATCAAAAGAAACGGGTGGTGGATTAGAATCGATCAATATTTCATTGAATATTGATTCTAAAGTTAAATATTTAATATTGAATTCTTCACGGATTTTGTCAATGCGTGCCATTTCCTCATTATCATCAGCAACCAGTACTTGTATATCTATACAGATGTTGCTAAGTTCGGATAATATTGGGGAACAAATTCGCTTATACGTTTTAATGTCTTGGATATTATACGTGGATGGATCGTTTACGTTAACTTTCTTTATTAACTTAGTATATATTTCTAAATTCGCTTGACAAGAATGCAACATGGCATTCAGCTTCTTTAGATTAACCATAATTGCAAATGATTGATTTTCAAAACTAAAGAGTGTTAAACTCAAGGTTATTTTACAATACTTTAAAGAAACAATTGTAAACGCGTGCCAGGGGTGATCTAAAATGTTTAACAATTTTCAAAGAACTAAAGATAACATTATAATAAGCCTTTTGTTTAAGTGATTTTATATAGATAACGAATATAACTATATAAATAAATTTTGACTATATAAAAAACACGGGGTGCACGGGAACAGTACAAAATTTTATTATATGTTCTAAAGCAATACCGGTAGGATTGAGATGGGAACTATCGAATCAAAGCTTAATAAGCTTTATATGATTGCAAAGAATAGAAAACCGCTACTCGAATCTACAAGGTAACTGCTAAGATTTATCGTTGATGTGGTTATTTGGTGAAATAGCCTAAGTCTTGTTCAATAAATTAACAATCTCTTATGCTGATCCAAAAAATCTACCAATTATCATAAAAAAAGGTACTTGGATCGAAGAAAGAAGCAATATCAAACGGGACAAGGTATAAATGAAAAAATAAGGTAGGATTATTTTACTATTGGTCGCCACACTGTGCCTAATGTATAAATGACTTAGCAGCTGTGGTGATTACTCATGGTTTCTACGCGTACGTCTCAGTATACGATTGATTTCGTTGTGACTTTTTTTCTTTTACTTGTGACTTCTTTTCTTCTACTTGTGATTTCCTGTGATGTCTCAAAGTCTTCACAATATTAAAATTCGAACGACCTTGTATAGTTGTTTGTCCTGAAGAGATCTTGTAGGATGAAATGCTGGTCTAGGATCAATTGTAAGTTGATTAGAAATCCAGCATTCGATTCGTACAGGACTTGATGTTAGATAGATGTTCTGTAAGACCTTATGTACTGATGCGCTGGTTAGGATTAATTTTCAGCTTTAAAATCCGTAACGGATCAAATGTTAGTAAGCAGGATCCGGCTCGAAGGACTAAATGTAAGTAAGCAGATCTTGCGTATATTCAGCACTACGCTTAGTTGAAAATTCTTGAGGGCAAGCACAGAAAATTAAATATCTTTACTTAAATTTTATATAAAAATTCAGTTGTTTATTTTATCACATATAATTCACAACTTTAAATATTAATAACAATAATTAACACTTAAATATAATAAGGTAGCTAGTAATAAATTGATAGTAATAAATTAGAAAGTAGTAAAAGAGTAGCTAATAATAGAGTAGATATTAATGAAGTAGTAACAAAGTAGCTAAGAGACGTAAGAACTGTAAGAACTTATAAAGAGACTGTAAGAACTAATAAACAGACTGTAAGAACTGCTCTGACAACAGCGCAGTCACTTATAAAGGCCAGGAAAAGGAGAAGGGATTGTGACCAGCTGTAATCTGGTTAATAAAAGAGGTCTCTGGTGGCGCAAATACAAACAAATTGGGGTAACATTTGGTGGACAAAGAACTTACTAAAATAAAATTACAGAAATTATAACGAAATAATAAATAAAGGACAATAAAATACTTTACAACAAGAAAGACGGAACACGGTTTGTCTAAAGACACAATTTGTAAAAGTCATTCTCCTTTATATAGTATATGCATTTTATTAGAACCTCTATATAATAGTGGTTTTATTATATAATTTATACATTTATTTAGAACCTCTAAATAAAGGTACCAAATAAATGTATTAACTAAATTGTTATAACCTCTAAATAATAAAAATTAACAATAAATAATGTTTGTATATACATATTCTTACAACCTGTAAATAATAGAGGTAGTACCAAGAATTAGTTATTATGGAAACTCTAAATTTGTTTTCAAAAAAGTTTTTATGACCAACGACAAACTATTTAGATAATGCTTTCAACACCTCAATTGTCAACAATATGTCTTTAAAGTATTTATAGAATAAATACTTATTGTGATAAATAAGACTGCGTAGGTTTTGCTAGCAGTAAAAAAAACTTAATCAAGTAGGACGAATGATATTGTACTCCAGAAATTGGTCAATAGAAAAGGATTTTGTTTATTCTAATTTAAATATTAAGAAGTCTGTTAATGAAATGAATCTAATATGCCAATATCAAAGAGCATATTTTCTAGATAAAAATGTCTTTGTGTTGTTGGAAAATGTTGCCAATGCTTTATCACTTTTTAGTGAAAATTGTCCAGTTGAAATACACAATCTTATTGTTGATAGATAATTAAATAAGCAACAAAATTTGCAATATCCCAATAATACAAGGTAATATAATTGAAATGCTACTAAAATCATCACAGGTTTGCAGATATTTTAGATGCAATCAAACAATATGTTGATTTTTTGGTTTGTGTATGTAGAGTTCATAGCAGTGATTTAAAAGAAAAGTTAATAAATATTGCCAAAGATCCAGAAACACTACCACAATCAGTGCAGGAAATTAATGCAGATGAAACTTGCTGCTAAACGAAAACAAAAATAATATGCAGACATTTAGGTGTCGTCGATAAACTCTTTAGTTAAATAAGATGAGGAACCTACGATTATCGTTTATATATTCTACTATATATTATTGCTATATATATTTTTTGATAAATAAATATAATTTATAAACTATCTATCTTATTTTATGTGAACTTATTAAAATTATTTTTCTTCTTTTATTGATTATATAGTGCTTAGTGTCTTGCATACCTACTATGTAAGTGCAACCTGTACTTCCCAGCAACTCTGAATGGAATTCTACTAACCAATAAAATACTATGGAGTGTGTGAACTTTGTTCTAAGTTATTTATATGCATCTTTCTTAGTGTAATTTTTGCCTGTAGTCCAAAATATAAATGGAATAGACAAAATTTGAAATCAGCGTTGTTGAATTTTATTATAGGATTTGTGTAAATTTTTTAAATAGATTACCTAAAATTTTTCTGCAAATTAATAAGAATGCAAAAAAAGAAAAATTTATTTTAAATATTACAAAAGTATTAGGATAACTTACACGGATATGTTAAAGCGAAGATTTACGACGATCGCCGCAGCAGCATGTTGTCATTTGCACTAAAGTTGTTAAACATTACGCTATATTTAATTATTTTTATTATTATTTAAACTTGTGAATTATATGTGATAAAATAAACAAGGGAATTTTTATATAAAATTTAAGTAAAGATATTTAATTTCCTGTGCTTGCCCTCAAAAATTTTCAACCAAGCGTAGTGCTACAAATACGCACGATCTGCTAATTAACACTATATGTTTTTACGTCTACTTAGAGTACTTCTATTATTTAGAGGTTGCAATAAAATGTATATACTATTTGCTGTTACCTCTATTACTTAAAGGTTTCATTAAATTACACTACTTCTCTACCCCAATGACCTTTAAACAAAAATCAATCACTAAATTATATAAAGGATATTCTCTATTACATGCTTTACAATTTTTATTCTTGAGCCTCTTACCTGTCAACGTCAAATAAACAAAAACGTTTCTTTTAAACAGAGAGATTTTTAAATTTAGTGGATTGAACGTCGCTCCTTAACGCCCAATGACTTTAAACAAAAAACTATTATTGGATTATATAAAGGATATACTTTATTACCCACATTTTAAATTTTAATACTCTATCTCTTACGGTTCATGAGAAAACACCATTCACTTTTTTAATAAATTATTATACCCGTGTATGTTATCCTAAAACATTAACATGATATTATACCGTATTGTTGTAACAACTTTAGTGAAAATGACAACAGGCAGCTGCAGCGGTCGTTGTAAATCTGCGCTTAAACATGCTTGTGTATGTTACCTTGATACATTACCATGATATTATACAGTAGTATTGTTTGTTGTGCTTCATTTAGTGTAAATAACATAAAGCGCATGCGGTCTTTGTAAATCTTCGTTTGAACATACCCGTGTTGTTACTTTGATACTTTTGTGACATTTTAAGTGAATTCTTCTTATTTTTCATTCTTATTAATTTTCAAAAAAAATTATGGTATTCTATTTGAAAAATGTATGATGATTCTTTAATTAAATTAAACAACGCTGATTCTAAATTTTGTCCAATTCATTTATATTTTGGACTACCGGCACAAATTACACAAAAAATAAAACTTAGAAAAAAATTCACACACTCCCTAGTATTTTGATGGTGAGTTGAATACCATTTAGAGTTGCAGGGAATTACAGCTTGCATCTACCTAGTGGTATGCAAGACACAATATTCTATTTCTTATGGTTCATAAAAAAACACCATTGTCTTTTTTAAGAAATTATTATACCCGTGTATGTTAACCTAAAACAGTAACATGATATTATACCGTATTGTTGAAACAACTTTATTGCAAATGACAACAGGCTGCTGCGGCTATCGTTGTAAATCTTCGTTTGAACATACCCGTGTATGTTACCCTGATATTTTCGTGACATAATAAAAAAATAATTTACTAATTTGCAAAAACTTTTTTCATATTCTACTTAAAAAATTTAAACGGATGCTATAATAAAATTCACTTAGAATATATAGTAGTATATATATACGATAATCGTAGGTTACTCATCTTATTTAACTTAAGAGTTTATCGACGACACCTGGATGTCTGCATATTATTTTTGTTTTCGTTTAGCAGCAAGTTTCACCTGCACTGATTTCCTGCACTGATTGTGTTAGTGTTTTTGGATATATGGCAACATTTATCAACCTTTCTTTTAAATCACTGGTATGAACTCTACATACACAAATCAAAAAATCAACATATTGTTTGACTGCATCTGTTTGGGTTTTTCGTGTCTATATTTTATACAATTAAATAAACACCCATATTAATGTGTATAAGTTTGCTGGTGTTTCGTTTGTAAAACCATTGATAATTATTTAATCCTTTATTTGAAATATACGATTGTGAAATAATGAACATACTTTTATAAACTATAAAAAATGAATGAATTAATGAAACAAAATTATTTAAGTGATGTGTTTTACAAAAAATGATAAGGTGACTTACATAATAAAATATTAAAATAAAAAAAGAAATATTTAATGAAAGATAAATATTTAGTTGTTTCTTTAACATACTCCCCCCGTTGATGTATCGGCAGGTGCATCAAGATTGTCTAAGGGTAGTAAGGCAATTTTTCTTACGGCTCTAGTAGTTTCACCATATTGTGTTTTAATACTGCTTCTCGGTCTTGTGAATCTGTGCCTGATAATAATTTCATTATTCGCCCTAATGCCCATTGGGTTGGTGGCATATTGTCTTTCTTTATTAGGACCAGATATCTAATTTTAATGTCTGGACTAGTAGTTGTCTTCGATTGACTTCTTTGTTGGCAGTGATTGATATAATCAGATGACCATCTTTTCCAGTAATGTTGAATACAATCTTGTATATGAGAGAAGCGTTGCATTTTATTTAAATTAACTGGAGGTTGTGTTACTGGTGTAATACTAGTAATGAGGCAACCGATAATTAAGTGTCCAGGAGTGATAGGAGTTGAGTAGTTAGGGTCAGATGACATCGGATATAATGATCGGGAATTTAAGATTGCTTCTACTTTTGTCAAAAGAGTAAATAAATCTTCATAAAAAATATAACTAATCAGTGGAAATTTTATCAAATGACTTTTAGTAGATTTTACATTCGCTTCCCACAGCCCACCAATATGTGGAGGTCTCGGTGGTATGAATTTCGAAGTAATGGATAATTCAGAATCAGAAACTGCATGTTTAGAAGTTTTTTACTCATAAGCAAGAAATTTTGCTAAAATATTGTTAGTTTCCACAAAGTTAGTTTTATTATCGGAGTATATAGTGTGAGGTTATCTACTGCAAGATATAAACTCATTAAGTGCTGCGAGGAAACATTGAGTTAATTCCGTAACAAATTCAAAATGAATTGCTTTAATAGTAAAGTATATATATAAGAAAAATGGGAGCTGGTTTAATAAAAGCTCCTTAAAGGTCCTTACCGATTTTTATTTAATATCGGACCGGCATAATTAACATAATATTAATTTAGGTTTTCATTATAATGGCCACAAATCCAAAGATTGTTTTAACCAGAAAAGGCATCACCACCATAAATAATTATTTATGACTTGATTAGCAATAGTACCACGGGAAATATAATCAGCAGGGTTACTGTTATTAGGTATGTGACTCTATTGAAACGGGCCCATCATAATTGATTGTATTTCAGAGATACGATTAGCGATAAATACCTTTAAAGTATTTGGTAAGAGTTTTAACCAAGATAATACTATTGTCGAATCAGAACAAATTATAACTTTATTAATATTGATAGGTGGTTATTAAGTGTTATAACTTTTAAGGCATTCTACTCAATATTAAATCTAAGCATAACTCTAAACAAGGAATGGTAAGTGTTTTTAGTGGTGCAACCTTAGATTTAGAATATATTAACGATACTTGTGAATCGCCTTAAATGTTAAAAAAATTAAAATATACGCAGGCGCTATAAGCCTTTTCTGAGGCAAACTACTACAGATTTCTCAGACTTGGGTTTCGCACTAACTTTTAAATATTCACGTTGCTCATCAATTTCATGGGCGTGTTCCAACATGCTTGATAGAATTGAATCAACAGTTAGAAAATAATTTTTAGAGCTTTAAGACAAATGCCACTGAGCTTAAGTGGAAGAATCTAACTTTTTTAAAATTAAAGCAGTAGTATATTGATCCCAACGTTTTTTTAGATATTTAACACTTATATATTTTCACTTTATTAAACACTTTATATATTTTCTAATAAGGGATGCTGTGGTTCTCCAGTTATCACTAGATCTTAAATTTAAATTAGGGATATTCAAAAATAAATTATTATGATGAGAAATTCTTTGCTTTGTACTGTTGTAAATTTCAAGGAAAAGTTCCCAGAATAATTTATAGTTTTGGCCATCAATTTCAACATATGATATGATATCAAGTGCTTCACCCTTTAAAGAACTTCAAAGCAAATGAAGCTTTTTAAGATTAGATAAATTAACTTGACTGTGAATCAAGCTTATATATCTTGATTTAAAGGCATTCTAACTTTCAATATCACCGCAGATATTAAGTACCGAGGTATGAGGTTTTTCAATATCGTTAATAGTATGAGTGCATGAATTACGTATGTTTAGAGATGATTCCGGTTCAGAATCTAGGATTGCATTTAATACGGACTTTATAACTAAATATTTGTTGTAAAGATCAGCACGCATATCATCTATTCTTTTTATTTTAGAAGCGTTATCAATAATTAGCTCCTGTATTGAAGTGCAAGTTTCTTGTAATTCATCATACAGAGGAAAACATTTTCTTTTAAAAGATCTTATTTTATAAATATTATAAGTGGAAGAATTATATGCATTTATTTTATCAATTAATTTGATATGAATATCTAAAGTAGATTGAATGCAATGCAATTTAGCATTTAGTTTTCTTAATATTGCCATAATGATAATAAATATTATTAAATATTTAATTTAAACAGTAAATAAGTTATGTATATACCTAACAACGTTGTGGGGTTGAGGTTTAAGTAATTAAAAATATACGGATAAAAACAACTTTGTGGGGTTGACGTATTTTTAAATTAATGTATATACCTATAAAATCAACTTTGTGGGGTTGAGGTATAAATTAAATAAATATATACCTATAAAATCAACTTTGTGGAGTTGAGGTATAAGTGACCATTTCTATGAGAACGAATGTAAAATATAATATTGAAAACAATAATAAACAAGTTGCAAATTGGGGTAAGTAATTATTTATCGGTAACATCAAAAACTAGACCATATATGTAGTTTTATGCTCCAGATAATCAATTCCCAGCTATGTTGTAGTTTAATTGGAAAAATTTCAATATTTTACCGCATAATCAATTTTCGAAGATTGTGTGTATTCATTTTGTTCAATTCACAATAATGGTTTAAAAATGGTTGGTTGACGACATCCGTTGCTCAATGGAACAATAGTTGGTTGACGACATCCGTTCCTATAAGCACTAATGGATAGTTGATGACATCCGTTGCTATAAAGACCAATGGTTGGTTTACGACATCCGCAGCTCAAAGAACCAATGTTTGGGTTTGGGTATGTGAGTAGAGGGTTTATGTATGTTCTGGCGCCTCCTAGGCGCCTATAGGTAATAATAGCTTGTATTGAATTTATTTCTCTAGTCAAAGTCTTAAAATTTATATTTTGTGTCCAATCAGGGATAAGCTTCTCTATCCTGGCTGAACAAAACCAGCACTTGCTGTATGCAAAAGCTGGGTAGGGCATTTACAAATTATATTAGCGTCCAATTGTGGTAGCCCTGTTCCCGCATCTGGACGATGGTTGGTGGTGTGGTATTCTTTGCTGTTCGTCTTTTTTATTTTGTGACTGACTACTGTGGGCGCTGCGCGCTGCAGGCGCGCAAATGAGTTACGTGGTGCCTGTACTTAAACAATGACCACTCATTTAACTTGTTTATGTTTTCTTGGGTTGATTTTCTTCTCTAAGAGGAGTCTTTAAATTTATATTTAACGTCCAACAGGGGATGAGCTCCTCTATCCCTGCTGGACTTCACCGGCTCTCGTTATGGGTCACGTGAGCCGGCTAGGGCATTTACACTTTATATTTATGTCCAACTATGGTAGCCCTGTTCCCATTTTGCGTCGCCCCAAAAGGAAAGTTCTTGAAAAAGTTAGTCCTGTATACTATATGGTATATGTTTTGTTATTGAGGGCGTGTCCTACGTCTTGTGTTGTTGCTTCATTTAAGTATACTGTCCGGTATATGTTTTTTCGTAGTTCGCGTGGCGTAGGTCTTCACGTGATTGTTTGTCTTTTATGTTGCCTTTTCTATTTCCATTTCGCTGTCCAGAAGGTTTTTGGGTCTGGGGTATTTATAATATTGTTTCTCGTGTAAGTAATTACCCAGGCTAGATATCTCAGCATTTCTTGAGGTTTTTGCGCGCTCGTATGTGTTTTTTGCGCATTTGATATTGTGTTCTTTTATTGTACAAATTTTTAGTTCTTTATGCATTATCTTGTTGCTCGTAAAGTAATGGCATCCCGTTATTAGCCGTAGTGTGCCATTGTGAATTATTTGCAGTTTTTTAATATTTTTGTCGGTGTACGCCCAAGCTGCCGCTGCATATGTGAATATGGCCCTGATATAGCTTTTATAGATGAGCAGTTTCGTCTTGGTTTTCAATTTGGAGTTCTTATTTATCAGTGGAAACAGCCGACTTCTCTGTCCTCTTGCTATGCTCAGCACATGTGCAACGTGCTTATTGTAATTTAATTTTTTGTCGGTTATTACGCCGAGGTATTTCGCTTCGTTGCTCCAATGGATTCTTGTATCGCCTAGCTTGATGTCATTTGGTGGTGCAGATATTCTATTTTGCTTTGAGTACATGACTGCTTTGGTTTTGCTGACGTTTACCTTGATTCTCCAGTTACCATAGTACTCTTGCAGCTCATCCCAGTATACTTCTATACTTCAATTTATCATGTGGTGATGTTTAGAAAACTTTATTATTGCAGTATCGTCCGCATATTGCAAGATAATTCTGTTTGTAAAAGGTCCTGGTTGCGGTAGGTCTTTAACATAAATGTTGAAAAGGTGGGGACCAATCACGGAACCTTGAGGAACACCGGATTGAACTAGTCTCTCAATAGTAATAGTCCCATTTACTGAGCAATAAAATTTTCTATCATTAAAGTATGAGGCTAATAATCTCACGTATGCGCCAGCTAGCCCAGTTCTCATTAATTTATATAAGAGTCCTGTATGTCATACTTTATCGGATGCCTTTTCCAAGTCAATGAAAATCGCACCTGTCTTTTTATTTTCATTGTACCGCCTTGTTATTATTTCATTTAGCCTGATTAGTTGCCGGGTTGTGCAGTGGCCTTCCCTGAAACCAATTGTTGCTCAGAGTGTCGTTTTCTTCTGCATGCGCGATTAATCTGTCCAATAGCGTTCTTTCAAATATCTTGCTGATATGTGTAAGTAAGCTGATTTGACGATAATTTGCAGGGTCTAATTTCGCTTTACTCGGTTTCGAAATCATGATTACTTTGGCGGTTTTCTATGTACTGGGAAAATGGTTATACTTATAAATTGCATTAAATAGCCTGGTCAATGCAATTATAGCTCTCTTCGGTATATTTTTCAGTGGCTTTGCTGAGATGCCGTCGTCCCCCATGGCTTTATTTATTTTCAGTTTTCGTATGTTATCTTTTACTTCCCATGGTGTAGTAGGTTTGGGTCGTCCAGGCGCTCAAATAGTCACTAACATACTTCTCCACCGCAAGATTGTGTGCTGCATTAATAGGCTCCAAAGGACTGAACTGCTTCTCTAATTGTGCTGCAAAAAGTTCGGATTTTTCTTCATCGTCTGTTATAACTAAACCGTCGTGTTTGAGATTTCCGATACATTCTTTTTTCTTTGTCAGAATTGCAGCTGCTGTCCACATGGATTTGTCTTCGGTACTCAGTTTCTCCACGTGATTTGCCTAGTTTCTGTTTTTGTGGTTCTGAATCCTTTCCCTTATTGCCGCCTGTAGCCCGTTAAGTTGAGTTTTACTTCTTTGATTTTTTGTGTATTGCCATATTTTCCTGAGCTTGTTTTTCCTAGAAATTAACTGCTTATTGCTGTCTAGTAGACATCTGTACTCAGGTTTTCTTTGTACGATGGTACTTGCTTTTTCCAGGGCATCCGTGATGTTCCTGTTAATTGCTTAAGCATTTTCTTCAATGTCTACCGCATCTTTTAGTTTTATTCCAGGATTTATGTTTTTATTAACAAGCTCAGAAAAATATTTCCAATTGGTTCTCGTCCTTTGTCTGCTTGTTGGTTGGTTGTCGTATGTTTCAGCGTTAACCAATAGGAGCCAGTGACAGTAATCAGTCACGCTCAGAATTAAGAATTAAAAAATTAAAAAATAATTATAAAGCATCCAAAAAGAATTATTAATGTATAATTTACCTAGCGGTAAAGCATTCAAATAGTCCTTTTAAGGATACTTACTACTAGAAAATCATAAAGAAAAAGCTGACAAGAAGGAAGTGAAAGATATTTACACTAGTGTTTATTATTAATTACCAATATATTAATAATAATAAATTTTATTGAATAAAAAAGTCGGCTGCCTAGGGGTTGACTTAAAAGCAGTGGCTAATAAAAACAGTAAAATTTTATACACTACTAACTAAATATCTGAAATGGACCAGAACAGAAAACTAAGATCGGGGAAAAGCTACAGCAGTTCCAGCGATGAGACTTCTGAGGCTGAATCCTCAAGATCAACCGATTACAATACTTCTTCAACAGATGAATCAATTCTCTCAACTGTCGAAGAGAAAGTAAATATAGACAACAGCACTGTTAAAGAAACACAACCCGATGTGGACGTAACAAAGGACAACAGGACTGTTAATGAGACACAACCCGAAGCGGACAAAATTGACGACGAGGGATTCCAAACTGTAAGAGGCAGGAAACCTGCCCCCATATACATAGATGACGCCAAGGCAGAGCAAATCACGCTGCCTAACATATTAAATGAGCTATGCGACATTCCACTGACCGTCGACAACAAAAAGATGTTAAATATTAATACATACACCAACAAAGACTATATGGTAGTGAAAAAGTACCTAGCTGATTACAAATACAAGTATACGTCGGCAACTCCGCCCAATGAGAAACAACAAAAATATGTTTTTAGGGGTATTGACAGAACAGCAACTCCGCTCGAGGTCAAGGAGTACCTTTTAGAAGAAGGATTTGAAGCCAGCCACGTCACTCAGTTCTCTGGCAGAACGAGAGTTAACGAAGCAGGAAGATATAAACCAAAATTAAGCCTGTATTTAATCTATTTCGAAGCAGGTGAGGACATCACAAAATTCCTGGCGCTAAAGAGAATTGGACGCATTAACATTAGCACCGAAAAATACAAGAGTAGAGCAGGACCAGCGCAGTGTTATAACTGCCAACAGTTCGGTCACTGCTCTATAGGATGCTGGCTTCAGAGGAACTATCAGAAAACTTGCCCCCCCCGGAAGGCAAGTTCACCAATATGTGTACGGTCGGTATGGGCGGATCATCATTTAGAGCCCCTGCACGCCAAAGAAGTTAAGCCCATTTATGTAAATAGATGCAGTGCCGGAAGGATACGCCTTCCATAACCTGCGATAGTAAACTTTTGAAAATAACATGGAAAAGAATTAGAAAATTAGTTGACGTACTTGCTTAAAACAATTTAACGCCATCCTTTGGACCGGACGAACATTTCACGATAATATAGCAATAATAATAAAGCTAAGAAGTCTGATTAGGGGAGTGTTTATAAACAATATTTGAAAAAACGCCTTGCAAATATCAGATATGCAACCAATTGTACACCTTACGTGTACAATTTGAAGTATATCATAATATTTGCAGTGACATAATTTTGACAAGTGATTTATATGTAAAATGGTTAAAAGTACACAAACTAAAGTTATAAGACGTAACTTTGCTATATGTCCAATACAGCGTGAGACGAAATAGGTGGATATAGAAAAACCAGTTACAGTCAGTATGCATCAATGTCGAAATAATCTGACCAACTAATAATAGTCCAGAAGAACTATTATAAATTTATCGTCATTGATTATTTCCTAATAGTTTAAGACTATCGATGCGTCGGCTGGAACAGTAGGGCGTTCTATAATTGAACGCGGCATTTTGACTAATGTATAATCACTTGCCTGGTAGGATCCAAGTTCTCGTATCAGGGGGTTCGTGCTGACTAGAAGAGATCTATAAAAGGAAATTGCCTTTGCATGTGTAACACCAGCCAGTGTAGAAATGTGTGATTCGTGTCTGATGCGTACATTGCGGATGTACCAACCACATCCCGCAATGCAGAGTAAAAGTTTATTTTGCACGGTTTCAAGGAGTTTAAAGTTCGGCGATTGACCCTATATCAACGAATCGAAGAGTAACAGTGGCCTAATGTATGTCTTATAAATCAAAAGTCGGTTCGGTATGCTCAATTTTGAATTTGCGTGCAGTAGCGGTCGTAGGATAGTTATACGTTGGTTCGCTTTGTTTACACGACTCTCAATCTCAGGATTGAAATTGAGAGTGCGTGTAAACAAAGTACCCAAGTAAAGTATCCTAGGGAGCCAATCGCAACCTGTTTGTGATATTGTAACGTTAGCAAGGTGCGACAGTTTCGGTGGACCTAGGGAAAAGTATACATTGTGTTTTTGACGAATTAATTTCAATGCGCCATTTTGTGCAGAAACTGGTGACTCGATGTAACGCAATTTGTAAGTAAATAACGGCAAGTTGCCGATCTTTGGATCTGGATATGTAGGATTGATAGTCAACATACGTGGTCCTACAGTTGGTTCTACTCAGATCCGGGAGGTCCGAGATATAGATGTTGTAGAGTATTAGAGAGGATACTGCCCTGTGACACGCCAGCACATATCTTGTATGTGCTAAAGTAATCCTTCTCTACTCTGACTGTAAATGTCCTGTTGCTAATGTAGGAATCTATAAACTTTATAAAAGTGGATGGGAACTTCAATAAGTACATCTTATACAGCAACCCACGGTGCCATACAGTATCGAAAGCTCCCTGAACATCCAAGAGAGCACCTGCACAGTGTTCCCTTGCATTGAGCGCTTTTGCTACGTATTCGGTGACACGCAAAGTTGCGTGTGGGGTATTGTGTTTTTGTCTAAAACCAAATTGGTCATTAGACAAAATGTTGTGTCTTGTCAAGTATAATGTAAGACGTTCGTTGATAACTTTTTCCATCACCTTGGAGATAGCGGGTAATAGTGAAATGGGCCGGTAACTACTCGAAAGTTTTGGATCTTTCGTGCCTTTTCTAACAGGTACAACTACTGCGTGTTTCCATCGTGCTGGGAAGTGTTTGAAAAGAAGGCACTTATTGAATATGTTCGTCAGCAACGCGATTGGTTTCCGGTCGAGAATTTTGAAAAATTCGATTTGAATATCGTCAATGATAGCAGATTTCCCATTCTTGCTATCCTGAATCAATGATTGAATAAGTTTACTGGTTGTATGCTCTAATAAAAACGTATCGCTGCCGCCCATACTAGGAAATTCTGCCTTATACCATTCATTTACCCTTGAAGTAAAAACAGGATCTTGAACATCCTCATGATCTTTAAATCCTGTAGCTAAGTGACTAGCGATCGCATCCTCTTTACTACGTGCGGAAGAACAAATACCATTCGGTGTTCGAATCTCCTGTATTGAACAAAACGCTGGAAATAATTCTTTCGGTAATTTATGGAGGTTTTCGAAATCGTTGCTACTATTCGCGACTTCTAATTTTGTTTGCCATTCCAAGTTTTTGTGATTATGTATTTGTGCCTGACGAGACGTCGCAGGCGTCTGTAGACATACAGAATAGACGAACAGCGCCCACTAAGAAATAACATTTACCGGACAGTATACCTAAAAGAAGCAACAACACATGATTCAGGACACGCCCTCAATAGTAAAACATATACAATATAGTATACAGGACTAACATTTCAAGAACGTGTTCTGGCAACACAGAATAGTCGAACAGCAAAACTCAAGAGGGGGAAACTTAACAGGGGGAAACTCAAAAGGGAGAAACCAAAGAGGAGAAAACTCAACAGAGGGAAACCCAAAAGGGGAAAAATCAACCGGGGGAAACCCAAGAGGGGAAAACCTAACAAAGGGAAATCTAACAGGAAAGAAACCTCAAGGGTCTGGGCAGTCATCCAACAAGAGAAAAGGTGGTGGAAATAATAAGAAAAACAACAAAAAACATAAGAAAACAAGTACTGCAGAATATACACAACCTGATAGGGATGACAAAAATGAAAAAAGCACTGCTGAATACACACAACCCGGTGCGGAAGAAATTTACGACAACAGCTCTGTTGTAAACACACAACCGGAGGCAGATGAAATTGAGGACAACAGCAATGGTGAAGAGACATAACAGAACACGGAAGTTACAACGGATTTCTCTGACTGGAAGGCATGGTGATTAAAATTGGCCCTAATTCTCAGAGGAGCAGCCAAGACCAAAGGGATGAGTTCTGTACTTGCTTTCGCTGAAGCAACAAGTGAACTACCCACAACGAGTTTGTTTCAAATGAATTAACTCGCACCTAGGACAAAGCAAAACAGACTACAAAAAACAACTCTGGACATTCACTATGCAGCACACCATCAAAGAACTCAATATCGTCTACTGGAATGCAAACGGCATCAGAAATAACATGAATGAAGTGAAAGAATTCTGTGCCAAGCATAAAGTAGACGTACTTCTGGTAAACGAAACGCACCTGAAGCCCAACATAAACATTAGGCTGCCAAAATACTGCATCTACAGAAATGACAGGTTAACGAGAGGTGAAGGAACTGCGATATTCATTAAAAGAAAAATCACTCACTACCACGTGGACACACCGACGCTAAAAAAACTGGAAGCTACACTGGTGGTAGTAAAGATGAATACGCAAGATATTCTACTAGGAGCTATATGCAATAAACAACAACGCAGGCAAGCGGAGTATAGAGATGACATTGAGCTTCTGATGCAGCTGCACTTCCCCGCAATCTTCGCGGGCGACTTCAATGCCAAACATCCAGATTCGCATTCAAGAATAACGTCGGAAATGGGGAATATCATCAGAAAGCACTCCATTGAATTCGGATATGAAGTACATGGACCAATAGAACCTACGATCTATCACCCTATCCATCCAGGTGACGTGATAGATCTAGCTATAACCTGGGACATCACTTTACCCTACCTGCCGAAAGTTATACAAGAGCTGAACTCCGACCACAACCCTGTCTTAATAGTATTAGGTGCAGATAATACTACCTCCCCTAAAAATACGCAGTACACTACCAGAACCAGATTCTACTTCACAGATCTAGACTACTTCACAGATCTAGTAGACAAGAAAATAGATCCCAGAACTAACATAAAAGGTCCTTAGGACATTGAAAATACTGCCAAAAACCTAAACAACCACATTACGAATGCACTTAAAAAAGCCACAATCTCCAAAGTAAGAAAGCCGAAATACAGAGCCAACCCACAGGATATCTCAGAACTTATTGCAAGAAAGAACAAACTTAGGAAAATTTTACAGTCCTCAAGAAACCTGGATCTGAAGCCCTAGCTTAACAGACTGCAAAATAACATAAGACATCGACTACAGAAGTACAAGAATAAGCAATGGGACAAGAAGGTTGAAGAACTGAACACAAAAAGTAAATCTGTTCGGAGCATGGCAAAGATATTAACGAAAAAAGGATGCACAATAGGGAACATCAAGGTGGGAGACAATATTATTACAGCAGATGAAGAAAAAGCCGACTTGTTTGCAGCGCAACTGGAAAAGCAATTTTTCCTCGGAAGCAGTATTTGAGGAGCACAATAAGTCAGTTGAGAAATACGTGCACGACTACCTCACGTATAAAGCTCCGGGTCGTCCTAAACCTACAACACCTTGGCAAGTAAAGCATTACATTAAGCATCTGAAACTCAGAAAAGCTATGGGCAACGATAATATCTCCGCCACTGCAATGAAGTGCCTGCCGAAACGTGCGATCATACTACTGGCCAGACTGTACAATGCCATATACCAATACAACCACTTTCCGAGCTCCTGGAAAACGGCGAAAATAGTCATAATCCACAAACCTGGGAAAGCAGCTAGTAATCCGAACAGCTACAGACCTATCAGCCTTCTGACGCATATTAGTAAAATCTTTAAGAGAACACTACTTGACAGGTTAAAAGATCACGCAAATGACCAACAAACTATCAGTGACAATCAAATCGGCTTCAGATCAGATCACTGTACAACAAGACAGCTTATTCGACTAGTGGAGATCATTACGAGAGAGCAAAATAAAAACCGAAAAGCTGGTACAGTGTTTCTAGATCTGGAAAAAGCGTTTGATAAAGTTTGGCACCCTGGGTTAATCTACAAATTAACCTTCAAGATAGAAGTTACTACTATACAGTTGATGGCGCCATATCCACAGAGAAACCAGTTAAATCTGGGATACCTCAGGGATCAGTTATTGGACTACATCTGTTCAACATATATGTTAACGATCTGCCACCTCCTAAAAGAAACATGGAGATTTTACAATATGCGGACGACACTGCCATTCTGCAAAAATCGAATAGACTACACATAATAAACTCTGCCATAGAATTCTACTGGGACGATCTCAAAGAATTTTTTGACAAGTGGAGGATAAATGTCAACATAGAAAAAACAAAAGCAGTCTTGTTTTCAATGAAACGTGCCAACAATCAAGTTCTGGAAGCAGTACCACTTGGTGACAACCGCATCGAATGGAGTGACGAAGCCAAATATCTGGGAATCACATTGGACAGAAAACTGAATTTCAACAAGCACACCAGCGAAACAAGGAGACTGACACGAGCTCTAGGAAGCAAGTTATATCCGCTGCTCAACAGTCAGGCGAATCTACAATTGAAAACAAAACTGCTCATCTACAAAAGCTACATCAGACCTGTCATTACGTATGCGGCACCAGCATAGGCATACCACAAACGGACTATAAAGAAACTGCAAGCACTTCAAAATAAGTTACTACGTACAATGACAGGCTGTCATTATACGACATCCACAAAAGATCTACACGACGAACTAAAAGTGGAGTATGTCAAAGAATTCGTCAAGAAAATAAGTAACAAATTATATGAGAAAACACACGAAGCAGCAAACATCAAAGTGAAACTACTTGGCAAGTACATTAGGAAAAATCCGCACTACAAGTATAAAAGACCCATCAATATATACGACACAGACACAGAATAAAATGAAAAGCGGAAAACCAGCGGACCCTACCAGAAAACCATCACTACCGTCCAGCTATGGGAACAGGACTACCATAGTTGGACATAAATATAAACTGTAAATGCCCTAGCCGGCTCACGTGAACCATAACGAAAGCAGGTGAAGTCCAGCAGGGATGGAGGAGCTTATCCCCTGTTGGAAGTTAAATATAAACCTAAAGACTCTAAACAGAGAAAAAAATCAAGGTGTGAATACATAAAAAAGCGATACGAGTGGTCATTGTTTTAGTGCAGGCACCACATACTCTATTTGCGCGCCTGCAGCGCGCAGCGCCCCACAGATGCTCACTAGGAAGTGGATAAAGTTGAGTGGAGTGAGTGAGTACGCTACGAGCACTGAGCAAGACAACACCTCCAAAATAATTAACTGCAAAGCAAGAGAGAGACAATTTTTTTTTTAAATCCACATTAAATCTTCGAGAATTAAAAATTAATTTTAGCATCAGGTTTGAAGGGAGTTGCTATTTGATTTTGCATCAATTAAGCAGAGACTACCTATCACTTAAAAAATACTAGGAATTATTAATTAATTTTGCATCAATAATAAGTGAATTAAAAGAACTGATTACTGCTTCAACACTAAAGGAAAAGCTGCAGATGTAACAGTACTAGAAACCTTAAACAATATTCCATATCTGCATCAAGCTGTCGGCTGTCTAGGGGTCGACCTGACAACAGTGGCAAACGGGTGCAAATAGGGTTTTGTTGCTATTTGAGTTCCAACAAAAAGCAACAAGTAAAAACAAAAAAAGAAAAGAAAATAAATAAATTAAAAAAAACATACAAAAAATACAAAGATCAAAAATTAAAAATAATGAAAAATAAATAAAATGGAACTCAAAAAGAAACTGAGGTCGGGAAAGTGCTATAGAAGCTCTAGCGAAGAATTGAGTACATCAGAAACAAAATACTCCAATCAATCATATGAAGACACAATCTCAATAGAAGATACGAGTCTTACCACGGTAGCCGAAGAACCGGCAATCAACAACGATCTACAAAATTATACTTTATCTGGCTACTTTTTCTTCTAGAAAAGTTAAATCTAATATGCTTCGAAAACGTGACCGGAAAAAACGAAAGAGGGGCGCGTAAAATCATAGCGACCAATAACATGGACTACTGAAAAATCGAGCAATACCTGCTTGATAACAAGTATAATTTTGCGACAACAATATCGCTGCAAGAGAAACAGCAAAAATTTGTTATCAGGGGACTTACGAAGCACTACACACCCCTGGAAGTTAAGGAAAAGCTGGCCAATGAGGGATTCAATGCATGTCACGTTACGCAGTTAACGGGACGTACAATCACCAATGAGGAGGGAAGAATAAAACCAAAACTTGGTTTGTTTTTGGCCTACTTCGAAGCTGACGCCGACACTTCGAGACTGCTAAGCCTGACAACGGTGAACTTTACATACGTGAAAATTGAAAAATTCAGGGGTAGAGCAGGCCCACCTTAATGCTACAATTGTCAACAATTCGGCCACAGCTCCTTTGGCTGTCATCTACAAAGAAAGTGCGTGATCTGCGCAGAAACTCACGCCAAAGGTAGATGCCTGCGCAGCAAAAGCGACCCTCCAACCTGCGCAAATTGCAGCGAAAAACATCCCGCTTCATGGAGAGGATGTATGTCATACCTGACATATGTCAAAAATCAAACAAAAAGAACACGAGACCAACAACAAAAACATATTAAAACGGCCCCCACCAATCAAGACGAAAAAATCTGTCATACGCAAACGCCCTATCCCCACAACCGAACGGAGACACCGATAGCGTACTTCAAACAATTTCAGAAACCACCGTGCAACCATTGGTGGATTTAAATATACAAACATCCAATCAAAACGCGCCTGGTAATAATAAAGTCAAGAAAGCGAGAAAACAAATACCAAAAATAGCAAAGCAGGACACTAACAAAGAAGCACTACTGGTAACAACCAATGAGGAGCCAACAGCGGAACCAATCACCACCCATATTAGCCATATTACCCAGGAAATCAACACCACAGAAAAAAATTTGCCCAATGAACACCAAAATCTATGCGAGGACAGTGAAACCAATCCGAACAAACCTTGGAAAGTGTGGGGGGAAAAATGGACTCCTATCCTAGAAAAAGCTGCGCAACTAGGACAATTCGAAAAAATACTGGCCCTAGCTCAAGCAACCAGAGAGATGCCAAAGACTTCTTTCAACACAAGAGGTTAAGCAACTAAACAAAAATACAAAAAGAAGTAAGCAAAACCTTACAACACCCAATTATGCAGTACACCACTACTAGGAAAATTAACATTGTTTTCTGAAATGCCAATGGCATTGTCAGCGATTTAAATGAGCTAAAAGAATTTTGCAGTAGGCATAAAGTTGATGTGCTACTAGTCAATGAAACACACCTCAAATTAGAACAAAAAATAAAACTACCAAACTACGACATACACAGGGACGACAGACTAAACAGAAGAGGCAGCAGTACAGCTATATTTGTAAAAAGGGGTATCACACACTATAGGATACCAACTCCGCAGCTCAACAGGCTAGAAGCTACACATGTAGTCATAAGAACGCAAAAGCAAGATTTGATGCTCGAAGCTATTTACAATAGAAGCAACGGAACCACCGAAGACTTCAAAAATGACATGGAGAACCTGTTACAAACACACTCCCACACAATACTCGCTGGCGACTACAATGCAAAGCATACAGAGTGGTTCTCAAAGTGTACCAGCGCAATAGGTACCTGTAGGTACCTGTGTTTCATTTTTGTCGTTTCCATCAGGTTGTGTATATTTTGCATAACTTGTTTTCTTATGTTTTTTGTTGTTTTTCTTATTATCCCCACTACTTTTTCTCTTGTTGGATGACTGCCCTGACTTTTGAGGTTTCTTTCCTTTTAGATTTCCCCCTGTTAAGTTTCCCCCTGTTGAGTTTTCCCTCTTAGGTTTCCCCCTGTTGAGTTTTCCCCTCTTGTGTTTCCCCCTGTTAAGATTTCCCCTCTTGGGTTTCCCCCTGTTGGGTTTCCCCCTGTTAGATTTTGTTATTTTATGTCTATTTTGTATCGACAATATCAGTCAATTATACAAGTAGTGCCATCTACCTTTAGCTATGTAATACTGTATTTCTATATGAGTAGTAAATGTGAGATTTGGAATAAAGTTTAGTTCGTATCTGTGACTCAAGCGTTTGATTTATTAGAGGTTATGGGCCCAGTATTTTCTTTAGTTTTTCTCGCAATTTTCGTGGACATTATTAGTGAAATAGTCTTTGCAGATTGAGATAAACTGTAATTAACACTGTGAAAATGACGACGAACTATCATGTCAGTGTGCCTAAACTGAAAGGTCGGGAGAATTACAGTGAATGGGCTTTCGCGGCTGAGAATTTCTTAATTCTGGAGGGGCTGTCTGATTGCATCAAGTCGGAGACAGTACCAGAAGAAATAGGAGCAGCAGGTGACGCGAAAACCAGAGCCAAACTTATTCTCACAATAGATTAGTCGCTGTACGTACACATAAAAGATGTACAAACGACCCATGAGCTGTGGAAGAAATTGAAGAACCTATTCGATGACTCAGAATTTACGAGAAGGATCAGTTTGCTGAGGAGTTTGATTTCCATTCGACTCGAGAATAGTGTTTTAATGACTTCGTACGTGACACAGATAATTGAAACAAGCCAGAAATTGAGTGGCACGGGTTTCAACATTAATGATAAGAGGGTCGCATCGCTTTTGTTAGCGGGATTAACAGAAAAATATTCCCATATGATAATGGCGATCGAGCATTGCGGCATACCATTGACAGCAGACGCCATTAAAACAAAATTGTTGGACATGGAAGAAAGCGAAAATGGTGGCGACAGCAGCGCTCTCAATTCCAGTGGTGTGTTTGCGAGTTATAAGAAGAACCGGAATGTTGGTGGCACTTCAACCAGAGACAATGCCCATATGTCAAAGTCAAAACCAAAGGTCATAACATGCTATAAATGTAAACAAACAGGGCATTACCGTAATCAGTGTACATTTGCGAACAAAAATTCATGGAATACAAACAATAATAAACGTACAAGTAGTAATGCGTTTAGCGCCGTGTTCCTGAATGGTGAATTTTGAAAAAGCGATTAGTATATTGACTCCGGGGCGACTGTTCATCTTACCGCGAACAAAGAATGGTTGTCAAATGTGTCGCGGGATCTTAAGATTAAGGAAATTGTCGTGGCAAGCAAAAATAAAATACCTGTATTATGCACTGGAGATGTGCAGATTACGACAAAGACGCACGCCAGTGAATACGATATTACAGTGGAAGGTGTATTGTGCGTACCAAAGTTGACTACAAATCTGTTGTCTGTTACTCAACTTATATCCAAAGGAAACAAAGTTTTATTTAACAACAATGGTTGTCAGATTTTCAATAAGGCAGGAGTACTTGTGGCTACAGCATGTCTGTTGAATGGTGTATATAAACTGAATATGTCTAAATATTGTTCAGCAACTGCAATGACTGTGTCCAGTGAAGTTTGGCATCGACGTTTAGGTCATGTCAACAGCCAGTATTTGAACAAAATGCAAGATGCTGTAGAGGGAATGACAATTGATAGTAAGATTGATATGTCCAAGTCATCATGTGTCGCATGCTGTTAGGGCAAGGTTGCCTTTTTCCAAAGAAGGGAGCAGAAGTACTGAGTTGTTACATAATGTGCATACCGATCTCTGTGGACCAATGTAAAATCGGTCAATAGGTGGTTCGAGATACTTCATGCTGTTCATCGATGATTTTAGTCGTATGATATATATTTATTTCCTAAAAACAAAGGATGAGGCGTTGAAATGCTTTCAACAATACAAAGCAGAGGTTGAGAATCAACTTAATCGCAGGATTAAGATTTTGAGAAGTGACAATGGGGCAGAATTCTGCAACAGCAAGTTTGATGATTTTTTGATGTCGCATGGGATAGTACATCACAAAACAAACCCATACACGCCAGAGCAGAATGGACTCTCGGAGCGATATAACCGGACTATTGTTGAGAAAGCCAGGTGTCTGTTGTTCGATGCAGGTCTCAAGGAAAGGTTTTGGGCAGAGGCTGCACACACTGCAGTGTACTTACAGAACAGGACTGTGACTACATCCTTAAATTATAAAACTCCTTTCGAGATATGGACAGATAGAAAGCCTGATGTAAGTCACCTACGTATTTTTGGTAGCATAATTATGGTACATGTGCCAAAACAAAAGAGATTGAAATGGGACAGAAAACCTGAAAAGTGTATCCTTGTCGGCTATTCTAAAGATGTCAAAGGGTACAGGATTTACAACCCGAAGTCTAATGTCATCACTACCAGTATGGATGTTATAGTATTGGAGAAGATAGAGACAGAGAATAATCTTCTGGAGGTACAGAAACATTGTTCAGATGATGTGAATACAGTTCCAGTAGGGGAAGAAGATTTGACACTTCAGGAAGATTCACATGAACAATCAGATAGCTTGAACATGGATGACAGTGGTGAAATGTATGTACCTTGTGAAGATGAAACATTAGATAGCTCAGAGTCTGGTGCAACAGACAGTGAAGACTCCATATTACTTAACAATGTCAACACAATAAGTGGTCCTCGGCGTAGAAAGCAGCCAGACAGATTTGGATTTGCAAGTGCTTGCATAGAAGATGACCAAATGTTAACGGGTGAGATTTTGTTGCAAGAAGCCTTGGAATGATCTGAGAAAGCACAGTGGTTAGCGGCAGTGCAGGAAGAGCTACAGTCGTTCGAAAAAAATAGTGCGTGAGAACTCGTAGATGTTCCAAAAGATGGTACTATAGTGCAGTGCAAGTGGGGTTGCGAAAAAAGTACGATAGTGAAAACAATGTGCGTTACCGTGCTCGTCTAGTCGCAAAGGGCTTCACCCAAAAACATGGTGTGGACTATGCTGAAACATTTTCGCCTGTAGTGAGACATACAACTCTTAGACTATTATTTGCATTGTCTGTAAAGTTAGGTTTAGATGTCACTCATTTAGATGTTAAGACTGCGTTTTTAAATGGTGATTTAGAGGAAACCATTTACATGAAAATGCCAGATTGTTATAATAGTAGTAGTTCAGTTAGTAAAGTATTAAAACTTAAGAAGGCCATTTATGGACTTAAGCAGGCCTCTAGGGCCTGGAATAAAAAGGTAGATGATTGTTTGATCAGTAATGGTTATGAAAGATCAAAAATAGAGCCATGTATGTATATAAAGGATAATAACAAATGTAAGACCATTGTAACAGTCTATGTCGATGATTTCTTTATATTTTCCAACGATAAAACTGAAACTAAGAGCTTGAAACAGATTTTATCTAATAAGTTTAGCATTAAAGACTTAGGTGATGTTAAACTATGTCTTGGAATGAATGTAACCTTTAACAAAGATAAAGGATATGTAACTTTGAGCCAGCAAACTTATATTGATCAATTATTGAACAAATTTAATTTAAGTGATTGTAAGGTTGTTGATACACCTATGGAGGTAAAATTAAATGTAAGTTAAGGTGAAGTAGGTGTAAATAAATGTGTGCCCTATCAACAACTAGTTGGTAGTTTGATGTACCTGTCAGTCTTAACTGGGCCAGATATTAGTTATTCTATAAGTTTTTTGAGTCAATTCAATAATTGCCACACTAAACAGCATTGGGAATATGCAAAGAGATTATTGAGATATCTTAAAAGAACTAAATCTTATGGAATAAAATATTGTAAAGATGGTAACTCAGAAATAAGAGGCTATGTTGATGCTGATTGGGCTTCTAACTCTGAAGATAGGAGATCATATACTGGGATGTGTTTTTTGTTGTCTCATGGTGTAATATCATGGGAATGTAGGAAACAGAAATGTGTAGCTCTCTTCAGTACTGAATCAGAGTATATTGGTCTATCTGAGGCATGTAGAGAAGCATTATATCTTAAAGAATTACAGTATGAAATAATCAATAAGATGTACACAATAAGCATATTCAATGATAACCAAGGCGCACTGAAGTTGTGTGCAAACCCAGTCTTTCATAAACGTACAAAGCATATTGATATCAAATATCATTTTTGTCGTGATTTAGTAAAAGATAAAATTGTTAAAGTACTATATGTGCCAACAGCTGATATGCCAGCTGACATTTTAACGAAAAGTTTATGTTCAGCAAAGCATTATAAATTTATGTTACTTGTTGGGATAGTTTGTTTAGATTAAATTTGTATTTATCTGTAATAGTGGATATTGCGATAAATAGGGGTGTTATTTTATGTCTGTTTTGTATCGACAATATCAGTCAATTATACAAGTAGTGCCATCTACCTTTAACTATGTAATACTGTATTTCTATATGAGTAGTAAATGTGAGATTTGGAATAAAGGTTAGTTCGTTTCTATGACTCAAGCGTTTGATTTATTAGAGATTTCCCGCTGTTGGATTTCCTCTGCTGATGTGCGTAGTTGCTTCAGCTGCTAAGGGTGCGGAAATTGTCTCGGTTTCCTGGGTAACTTCGGCGTATGTAGTTCCATCTTCTCTCATTTTTGTTGCACTTTTCCTGATGTTGGGTCGGTCATAAGGTTTGCGATTTATTCCGTTTATAAAGTTCACGTACTTTTATTATCTGCTGCATCCCCTCCAAGAAGCGGGATGCTCTTCGTTGCAGTTCGCGCAGGTGGCCGCTTCAGTTTTATCTCGTGTGCACTTTCCTTTTTCATGGCTTCCTGCGCAGATTACACATTTTCTTTGTAGCCTGCATCCTATAGAGCTGTGACCGAACTGTTAGCAGTTATAACACTGCGCTGGTCCTGCTCTACCCTTGTATTTTTCGGTGCTAATGTTAATGCGTCCAATTCTTTTTAGCGCCAGGAATTTTGTGATGTCCTCACCTGCTTCGAAATAGATTAAATACAGGCTTAATTTTGGTTTATATTTTCCTGCATCGTTAACTCTCGTTCTGCCAGAGAACTGAGTGACGTGGCTGGCTTCGATTCCTTATTCTAAAAGGTACTCCTTGACCTCGAGCGGAGTTGCTGTTCTGTCAATACCCCTGAGAACATATTTTTGTTGTTTCTTATTAGGCGGAGTTGTTGTCGTATACTTGTATTTGTTATCAGCTTTTACTTTTTTACTGCCATATAGTCTTTGTTGGTGTATGTATTTATTTTTAGCATCTTTTTGTTGTCGACGGTCAGTGGAATGTCGCATAGCTCATTTACTATGTTAGGCAGCGTGATTTGCTCTGCCTTGGCGTCATCTATGTATATAAGGGCAGGTTTCCTGTCTATTACAGTTTGGAATCCCTCTTCGTCAATTTCGTCCGCATCGGGTTGTGTCTCATTAACAGTCCTGTTGTCCTTTGTTACGTCCACATCGGGTTGTGTTTCTTCAACAGTGCTGTTGTCTGTATTTACTTCCTCTTCGACAGTTGAGAGAATTGATTTATCTGTTGAAGAAGTATTGTAGTCGGTTGATCTTGAGGATTCAGCCTCAGAAGTCTCATCGCTGGAACTGCTGTAGCTTTTCTCCGATCTTAGTTTTCTGTCATGGTCCATTTCAGATATTTAGTTTGTAGTGTATAAAATTTTACTGTTTTTATTAGCCACTGCTTTCAAGTCAACTTCTAGGCAGCCGACTTTTTTATTCTTTTTTATTAATAATAATAAACACTAGTGCAAATATCTTTCACTTCTTTTATCACAGCTTTTTCTTTATGATTTTCTAGTAGCAAGTATCCTTAAAAGGACTATTTAAATGCTTTACCGTAAATTAATTATTAATTCTTTTTGGATGCTTTATAATTAATTTTTAATTTTTTAATTCTTAATTCTTATGGTAGTATTCGTAGTGAAGCTCAAGAGCGTACTCGACTGACTCACTCTGTGACAGACTCTCTGACTGTGAATCACTGGCGACTACTAGCTGATGTGACCACTTCCAAGTATTATGTTCGTGAGTGGAATTCCATTTAGAGTTGCAGGGGATTACAGTTTGCATCTAGTTAGTAGGTATGAAAAACAAAATATTCTATTTCTTATGGTTTATAATAAAACATTAAATTAACATTAAATACATTAAATATTATACCCGTGTATGCTACCCTGTTACATTACCATGATAATATAGCGTATTGTTTAACAACTTTAGTGCAAATGACAACATGCTGCTGCGGCGATCGTTGTAAATCTAATTTCTAATCTAATTAATTTTCAGAAAAATTTATGGTATTCTATTTGAACTTTTTTTAATGATTCTATAATAAAATTCAACAATGCTGATTTCAAGTTTTATCTATTCTATTTATATTTTGGACTGCCGACACAATTTACACAAAAAAAGATGCAAATTACTTAGAACAAAGTTCACTCACTCCCTAGTATTTTGATGGTGAGTTGAATACCATTTAAAGTTGAAGGAAATTACATCTTGCATCTACCTAGTACGTATGCAAGACACAATATTCTATTTCTTATGATTCATGAAAAAACACCTTTGACTATTTTAATAAATTAATATATCCGTGTATGTTACCCTAATAGATTACCATGATAATATACCGTATTATTCTAACAACTTTAGTGCAAATGACAACGGGCTGCTGTGGCTTTTGTTGTAAATCTTCGCTTATACATACCCGTGTATGTTATCCTTATATTTTCGTAATATTTTAAAAGAATAAATTATTAATTTGCAGATTTTTTTTTGATATTTTACTTGAATAATTTAAACGGATCTTATAATAAAATTCAACAACGCTTATTCTAAATTTTGTCACAATCACACAAAAGCAGATGCTAATAACTTAGAATAAAGTTCACTTAGAATATATAGTAGTATATATAAACGATATTCGTAGGTTACTTGTCTTTTTTAATTCAAGAGTCTATCGACGACACCTGGATGTCTGCATATTATTTTTGTTTTCGTTTAGCATCAAGTTTTATGTATTCTAGCACTGATTGTAGTAGTGTTTCTGGATCTATTTTAACGTTTATTAACTTTTCTTTTAAATCACTGCTTTAAACTCTACATACACAAATAAAAAAATTAACATATTGTTTTACTGCATCAAAAATATCTGCAAACTAGTAATTATTTTTTTAACATTTTAATTACAATGTCTTGTATTATTGGAATATTGCAAATTTTGTTGCATATTAAATTATCTTTCTACAATATACGGTGTATGTTACCCTGATGCAATACCATAATATTATACCGTAGTATTGTTTGTTGTAATTTATTTAGTGCAAATGACAAAAGGCGCACGCAGTCGTTGTAACTCTTCGTTTGAACATAACCGTACATGTTACTTTGATACTTTTGTGATATTTCAAATGAATACATCTAATTTTTCATACTCATTAATATTCAGAAAAATATATGGTATTCTATTTAAAATATTTAAAAAGAATCTATAATAAAATTCAACAACGCTGATTCCAAATTTTATCTATTCCATTTATAATTATGACTACTGGCACAAATTACACAAAAGAAGATGCATATAACTTAGAACAAAGTTCATTCACTCCATAGTATTTTGATAATGAGTTGAATACCATTTAGAGTTGCAGGGAATTACAGCTTGCATCTACCTTGTAGGTATGCTAGACACAATATTCTATTTCTTATGATTCATGAAAAAAAACCATTGACATTTTTAATAAATTATTATACCCGAGTATGTTACCCTGACAGATTACCATGATAATATACCGTATTGTTGTAACAACTTTAGTGCAAATGACAACATTCTTGTGTATGATACCTAGACATTTTCGTGATATTTTAAAAGAATAAATTATTAATTTGCAGAATTTTTTTTGATATTCTACTTGAGAAATTTAGACGGATCCTATAACAATAAATTCAACAACGCTGATTCCAAATTTTGGCACAATTACACAAAATCAGATGCATATTACTTAGAACAAAGTCCACTTAGAATATATAGTAGTATATATAAACGATAATCGT
The DNA here is from genome assembly GCA_963678705.1 of Panorpa germanica. Taxonomy (NCBI): domain Eukaryota; kingdom Metazoa; phylum Arthropoda; class Insecta; order Mecoptera; family Panorpidae; genus Panorpa; species Panorpa germanica. The sequence continues at coordinate 1,280,881 of OY783213.1, read as the reverse complement.
AGGTTACTTATCTTATTTAACTTAAGACACCTAGATGTCTGCATATTTATTTTGTTTTCGTTTAGCAGCAACTTTCACGAATTCCTGCTTTGATTGTGGAAGTGTTACTGGATCTATGGCAACGTTTATTAATTTTTTTTTTAAATCACTGCTATGAACTCTCCATACACAAGTCGAAAAATCAACATATTGTTTGACTGCATCAAAAATATCTGCAAACTAGTGATGATTTTGGTAGCATTTTAATAACAATACATTGTATTATTGGGATATTGCAAATTTTGTTTCTGATTTATTTATCTATCTACAATAGGTTTGTGTATTTTAACTGGACAATTTTTACGAAAAAGTGTATAAGCATTGGCAACAATTTCCAACAACACAAAGACATTTATATCCACAAAATATGCTCTTCGATATTGGCATATTAGATTTAATTCATTTTTCAGACTCCCTAATATTTAAGTTAGAATAAACACAATCCTTCTCTGAATGGCATTGACCAATTTCTGGAGTCAAATATCATTCGCCCTACTTGATTAGGTTTTTAATACTGCTAACAAAACCTACGCAGTCTTATTTTTCATATTTAGTATTTGGTTAGAAACGAAATAGTTTCTAAATGTGTAATCTTAATTTACTATTGTTAGTTATAAGATGAAGTATTGACATTATAAATGTTATTGTTATATTAAAGATTTCATGAATATTGTTAGTCATAAGATATTATTCACCAATACATACAAATAATGTCACGACCGCACAAGCCGCCAAGGGCTGCTTGCCCGAGCTCACGCTAAGACGGGTCAGAACACGTCCTGTGCTATCCCCACTCCAAGGGTTTAACTTAAATGCATGTAATAATCAGGCCCGTCCAACTGGAACCCTAGTATGTGTTGTGAAGCGGGGAAGACGAATTGACCGAAGTTAACTTAGCGCTTTAATATTTACAGTTTAAATTTTGTTATAGTTCAGGGTATGATAGAAAGAGAGAGTATATTATTTGGTAGAGATATCCGATAATATCTTTTACATAAGTTTGTGTTTTTTTAATGGCGTCTTTTCGTATCAAACAACAATTAATAAGGTTTATGTTTGCTTTTACAGTCTTTTTACATCAACAAATTTAAGACATCGAGATTCCATTGTGTTTCTAATATTTATTTGTATTATGTGTGATTAACAGTGCGTCAACACCAATTTTATGTCAACAAGTTATCACTGTGCATCGTTTCAATTCAATGTGAGTATTATTTATGTAAATAATACAATATACTTCTATTCTTTAACCAACTGTAACTTATTTTGTTTTAAGGTGTCTGGAAATACAGAGAAAAATGCAGTGGGTTAAACATTAATAATATGCTGTCAAAGAATCTGTTGAAAGTCTCTAAAGATCTTTTTACCAAGGAAATGTACCAATCAAATATTTCCATACGTCTGAACCAAAGTGCAGAGATAATAAAACTCCAGGTCCCAGGTAAATACTTTCGATATTATATTACATATTTTATGTATTATTATTAGTATAAAGTACATTTAATTCATTATAATATTTTATAGGTTCGTTCACTATTCCCACTGCTACGAAAACTCCAAGTCATAATGGATATGAAGCAAGAAATAATAGGAATAGGATTTTAGAGGAAGGTACTGTTGAGCTTGAAGATATTCCTGGTTTAAGTTATATTGATTTTGATACCGATTTAAAACTCGTTACTTTCGCTTATGTCGCTTGTTTTGTAGTAAAACCACTAAAACTAAAATCTTTGCGAAATATGTGATACTTAGAGTTAGTTGATTCAAAAATTCGAATTTATTAATAATGTTCAAAGAACATTCCCACAAGGAGCAGTATTTATTGTATCCTAGTAACAATTTAATTTCATTTGTTAAACATGCTGCTCCTATTAATAATTATAGAGATGAGTGTATTGCAAATTTAAATTTAATGTTTTGGAAAGGATTTTACATAAAGAAGTATTTAAAGAAATAAACTTTATATTCAACACTCATAAGGACCATGTTTCTAGTGTTTTATTTAAACGGACAGTTTACAAAGTTAGCTTATTACTTGTACATTATTAGCGCTTGCAAGCATTGCATTTATTTCAAGATTTTTAACCTGCGACATAATTTGTTTTATTAGTGGTGTGGAGTTTGGACCTTTGTAGATCTATAAGCAGGCTGTGGGCTTATCTACGATCTGTTGGCGGTATCCAAGTTCTCGGACGCTCGTGTGCGCCCAGTTCCTTTGATAGTTCAGAGTGCGCCAAATTATGTTGAAGGACCTTTTTGTTATCAATTTAATTGATAGACCCAGTAAATTATGAAAGAACTGAAACCATAATGTAACAAATGTATTGAAGACTATAAATCTGGTAAGCGTTTGATTAATATAATTCAATAGACCTAATCTTTTTTAAAGGTGCTTCATGTTATATTTATTTTAGACGAATATTTGAGGATAGCTTTTGAAAATAATATTAGTACAAATGTTGACGCTGCCAGAAACCTTACAAGGAACTTGATACCGAATGTTTGCTACAACAAGTGATCTAGTCTAACGATGCTGCTCTATTTAAAGAACAAAGCAGAATACTAAACTATGCTGGAGAAAAATAATATTATGCAGCTATTAGAACTCTGTAAATAAATCATGTGGCATTATGAATACCTTGCTGAAAGGAAATGATCTACGCTTTGATTTAGATTAAATGCAAATGAGGAGCTACAGATTTTTATAAAGCTAAAATTAAAGGTATACGTGCATAATTTAGTACATTAACGTTTACATTATTATTTTCTGATTAGTATTTTTTTTTCTATTGCTTCATACTTAATTTCTTTTGTACACAGTTTCCTTTAGACTCAAAATGTTAACTGATTTATTAATTAGTTAACGTTTTATTATTTACGGAAATTTAACATAATTCTGCTACATTATCATTAAATAAATGCAAAAGACTTTAATAAAATATCTTTTGCTACTATCGTAATTTGATATGTAACATTATATAATCTTTAAAAGGTTTATTAACGACTGAAAACTTAAATTATTGTTTTTGTACAGAAATTTATGGTATATAAAACATATACCTTTAATTCTTCGTCGACGTTTTAAGTATTTACAGATTTTTGGGATTGTAATACAACTTTTTTAATGAATTTGTATTGTTAACCGAATAATAGTTATTGTGTATGAATAATAAAGAATATATTATAACTAAAATTTAACTCTTTTACTAAAATAGTAATAAGGTTGAATAAGTGGTAAATTAATATTTTTTTTAAGTGCTAATAACTCTCAAAAGTTATTGCACTTAAAAAAAATATTTTTTTATTTTTAAATTTTATAATAATTAAATTCGAAATATAGGCTCCTCCCACAAAAATCTGCTAGTTCCAATTTTCCGTTATGAGACCGCCACATGTCGAAATGATGCCAAATTTTGTACGAAAAATTTGTTAGAGAGTGACCGGCCCCTGGTTGTCGGCATGGCAGATGGTCATGACACGAAAGGCAATAGCCTTGAACAAGCTGGTACCACTCAGAGTGAGTTGTATATGTTTGTATAAAAACCAAATGAATAACAAAAGAATTTTCAACGAATTAAATAAAATATTTAACAAATAAATTCTAAAATAACATTAATCAAATAAAGGCAAGATATTTATATTTAAATATAAATATAGCATGCGTTTATGAACAATTAGATTTATTATAATTGAATTTGGGAAGTATTCATACTTTAATTGTTATTTTACTATATAAAAATAGTTTAGTGTAATTATTTACTCTTATATTTATTGTTAATTGTGTGTGCCTTTCGGCTTTACAATCTACCGTATTCTATTTCTTGTTACATTTCATTCCTATCTTAACAAGTCAACCTTAAAACTAAACTTACTAATTTTATTTAAAACGAATTATTTTCTTAAAACTAGACTTTATTTATTTATTAAAACTAAAAAAAAAAAAAATTATTCTAGACTTTTAGTACTTCTAAAAAGTGCTTTCTGCTTCTTCTTTTCTTAACCCTCTCTCTTCATGTTCCCCATGCAAACTAGATAACGAGCTGGACCAGATAACTGGATTTTATATATGGACGACGGTTCTTTCGCAGACAATTAAATTTACATTATTCTAGACCTTTTTATCTTTAAACGTACTTTGTGCTTCTTCTTCTCTTGACCCTCTTCCTTCATTTTCCCTAGTCTTTCTTCTGTACTGGTCTATTCCCTAGTCTAATTTTCTGGGCTGAAGTTTAACTGTTTCCTCGCTACTTCTTTCTTTCTTCTGCTTCCCTTCATTGCCTCTTTTAGTATTTCCTTTCTCTTCGTGTTCCTTGTGCAACCCAGCCATCAGCTTATTTCTTCTCTTGTTTTTTCTTTCCTTCTTACTATTTCCGCCATCCACCTCTTTCCTTCACTGCCTCCCTTTAATAGCTGGCCAATATTTCTTTCGCTCGCTACTTTTTCCTTACACTCAAACTTAATGTGCGCTAGTGTTTTGTCCTCCGCTCCGCACACTCTACACTTTCTTTCCTCACTCTTTTCCCAGTATCTGTTTCCTTTTTCATAATTTTCCAATCTAAACCTTGCTGTTCTTCTTATGTGTTTTATGTCTTTTTCTATAAGGTACTAAAGCACATTATTTTCCCATAACCTTTTATATCTTGCATTGTAGTTGCTTTTTTTAGTTAATACATTTATTTGGTACCTTTATTTAGAGGTTCTAAATAAATGTATAAATTATACGATAAAACCTCTATTATATAGAAATTTTATTAAAATGTATGCACTATATGTTTTTACCTCTAGTTAGAGTACTTCTATTATTTAGAGGTTGCAATAAAATGTATATAGAATTTGTTTCTTTAAATTACACTACTTTTCTACCCCAATGACCTTTAAACAAAAACCAATCACTGAATTATTTAAAAAACTTTCAGTATTATTTGCTTTTAAAATTTTAACCATAAGTCTTTCACCTGTCAACGTCAAATAAACAAAAAACAGACGGTTTCTTTTAAACGGAGAGATTTTTTTATTCTGTTAATTGAACGTCGCTACGTCTCGCTTAATGACTTTGAACAAAAAACACATAATGGATTATATAGAGGATATACTTTATTACCCACATTTTGAATTTTATTGTTTTATATCTAAGTTTTCATAAGAAAACACTATTAGCTTTTTTAATAAATTATTATACTCGTGTATGTTACCCTGATACAATACCATGATAATATACCGTATTGTTGTAACAACTTGAGTGCAAATGACAACAGGCTGCTGCGACTACCGTTGGGAATCCTGATATTTTCGGGATATTTTAAAAGAATAAATTATTAATTTGCAGAATTTTCTTTGATATTCTACTTGAGAAATTTAAACGGATCCTATAATAGAATTCAACAACGCTGATTCCAAATTTTGTCACAATTACACAAAATCAGATGCATATAACTTAGAACAAAGTTCATTTAGAATATAAAGTAGTATGTATAAACGATAATCGTAGGTTACTAATCTTATTTAACTTAAGAGTCTATCGACGACACCTGGATGTCTGCATATTATTTTTGTTTTCGTTTAGCAGCAAGTATTACGAATTCCTGCACTGATTGTGGTAGTGTTTCTGAATCTATTGCAACGTTTATTACCTTTTTTTGAAATCACTGCTATTATCTCTACATACACAACTAAAAAAATCAACATTTTGTTTGTCTGCATCAAAAAAATCTGCAAACTGGTTATGAGTTTAATAGCATTTCAATTACAATATATTGTATTATTGGGATAATTCAAATTATGTTGCATATTAGTTATCTTTCTACAATAAGTTTGTGTATTTCAACTGGACAATTTTTACGAAAAAGTGTTAAAGCATTTGGCAAATATTTCCAATAACACAAAGACATTTTTGTCGACAAAAAAAGCTCTTTGATATTGGCATATTAGACTCTTTAATATTTAAGTTAGAATAAACAAATTCCTCTTTTAAATGGCATTGACCAATTTTTAAATTACAATATCATTCGCCCTACTTGATTAGGTTTTTCATACTGCTAACAAAACCGACGCAGTTTTATTCTTCACAATTAGTATTTATTCTATAACAACTTTAAAGAAATATTGTTAACAATTAAGGTGTTAAAAGCATAAGCGAAATCGTGTGATGTTCGTCATAAAGTTATTTTGGGATAAAATTTTAGAGTTTTTATAATAACTAATTGTTAGTACTACCTCTATTATTTACAGGTTGTAATAATATGTATATACAAACATTATTTATTGTTAATCTCTATTATTTCCAACAATTTAGTTAATGCATTTATTTAGTACCTCTATTTATTGGTTCTAAATAAATATGGTATCGTAAAAATAAATCGAGCATACAAAGTAATCATAACTATAATACTCGGTCTAGGAAAGTCGTAAAGAATATGATTAATGAGGGTATATTGTGAACAGAAACCAAGTAAAAGGTTAAAGCAATTAAAATGTGTGAAACTTTAAACTACTGATTAAATACGTGAGGGGATGTGCTTACCGAAATTAACTAAACGTATTCTCAGAAGTAATAATAATAAACCTATTAAGTCTTGCTAAAAACTAATGTAGGACTGAGTATATATTAACTAGAAGTTAAGATAATTTGTTTATTCAATGTTCTGTATTTGTAGAGTAAATACCAACGTTTATATTTTAACGTCATTGTGTTATTATTATTATTGTTATTATCTTCGATATAATTTTATTAAATAAATTTATTAAACAAATTATGTGATTCTTTATCATCCTGACAAATCAACTAAGATATTACATTGTTGAATAATAATTAAATTGACATTTGCCCTAAATTAAATAAGAGTACCTTGATTCCACATCAGAAGTGCGATTGAGTTATTGTTTTCCACATAAGAAGTTGGATAGTTCCTGTTTTCCACATTAGAATTAGGATAGTACTCTCGTTTTTCACATTAGAAGTGCGGATTAGTAGCTCATAGCGAATTGAACTAAGTATGTATTAGTTATCTACGAGTTATTCACAAGTGAATAATACAAGATAATTTTCTACAAACAGTGCTTTCAAGTGATAGTTAAATAGCGGAATAGTCGAGAATTTATAAGACGGACTTTATAATAGGACTCGCAAGCGAATTGTATCAGAAAAGGTGTGTTAACTGTTTTACGAGGAGAAAATTGAAAATGGCATATAACGTTAGCATGAACGATACTACTGTTAATGATAGTTTGTTAGCTGGACGCTCAAAAAACTCAACATCTAGTGAAGATAGTTTGTTGGAAGTGCAAGCAGAGCTGACGAGGCTTAGGACAGAACTATTGCAGATGAGTATCGGGAACAGTACAATACAGGAACAGAGTACGAAACACCATGGGTTTATGCCGACACAGAACCTGGAATGCATACCTGTCTTTAACTCAGCAACAACGGTATTGACGGCTACAGCTTGGGTGCGAAAATTGGAGGAAGTAGCAGACATTTACAGATGGAGTGATAAAGTGAAGCTTCATCAAGGTGTCAACAAGCTGCAGAGCGGCGCGAAGAACTGGTTTGATGCTAGTTTAAACGTAGTTAAAGATTGGACGACGTTTAAAAATGAGTTAATCAGAAATTTCACAGTGGAGTACGATGAATCTGACGTACATATGGAACTCATGAAGAGACAACGGGTTAAAAATGAAGCAATAGAAGACTAAGTATACTCGGTAAAAGCGATCGCAAGTAAAAGTGAAAAAGCCGTTATAAAATACATAATAGCCGAATTAAATAACAAAGATATGATAAGTGCGTTATCAATGTGCGATTTTAAAACCGTGCTAGACTTGTCGTTAAAAGTAAAACGTTATGATTCGACACTATTACAAGTGCAAGAGAGGAATCATTTTAGTGTACGCAAGGACAGGCAAAAGACTCAAACGCGATAAAATGTTTTATTTGTAAAAAAACCGGATACAAAGCAAACGTGTGTCGAAAAAGCAACCAAGACAGTAGGACTAAAAGAGACGAACAAAGTGAGAAACACATTAAAAGTGAAAGTAAAATAAAGTGTTTCAAATGTCACGAAGAGGGACATATTTCGAGAAATTGTTCCGCGAATAAAACGAGTTATGCTTTGTTAATGAACACAAATAAAACATGTGATATGACAAAAGACATGAGCATAGACAGTATCAGTTTTAAATGTCTGATTGATACTGATATTAAAGTGATCAGAATTTGATTAGAGCTGACGACTTCAATAAATTGAGCAATAGTGCGGTTGTGCGCGAAAACAATATTGTATTGACTGGAATCGTAGGATCAAAGTTTTGGGTGAATTTAGTGCTCAAGTAAAATTAGACAATGAACAATACTGTACTAACTTTTTAATAGATCCATCAAGTGCAACTTGACATAGTGTAATAATCGGTAAACCTCTGCTAGACCAAGTAGAAACCACAATAAGTGTAGACAGTATTACCATGCAAAAAAAGTACGAGGAAAGTGAACAGAGTAAAATATTATGTGTAGCCGACGACGAAATCGTCATGGGTAAAAACATTAGTACAGGTGCCAGGACTAAAGTTAAGGAACTAGTTAAAACAAGGGTTACTGAAGTAGAAGCGAAAATATACATGACCGATGAGGTACAGTAAGAAGCGGAGCAAGCATTTAACAAAACTTAAGAGCGCAGCATAAATGCTACACCTTTCAAGTTGTTAACAGGTGTGACAATAAAAACAGAAGATGAGATGCATATATATCAGCTGTTAGAAGAAGTGCGTGTTTCGAGAAATGCATGAGCACGACTTGCAAGAGTAACGTGTTAACGCCAAGAAACATATATTAAAAACACAGAAAGAGAATCGCAAGAATTTCATTTGAAAAAGAAAACCAGCTAGAACATATATGGTCGGAGACATTGTTGCTGTAAAAAGAACCCAGTTTGGTACTGGATTGAAATTACATAATAAATATTTAGGACCGTATCAGGTTACAAGAGTTGACCCAAATAAACGTTATAGGGTAAGACGTATCGGTGAAAAAGAAGGTTCTTCTAATACTCACTCAAGTGTCGATCACATAAAGCCATGGAGCGTGTTCTAAGACGCTAAAGAATCAGACGCAAGTCAGGGTTCCAAACAGCAAACAGATGACCGCAGTGACGTGTCATCTTTGAAGTCCAAAGAGGGAGTCGTCTGGCCGTATGGAATCGTAAAAATAAATCGAGCATACTAAGTAATCATAATTATCACACCCGGTCTAGGAAAGTAGTAAAGAATGTGATTAATGAGGGTATATTTTGAACAGAAACCAAGTGAAAGGTTAAAGCAATTAAAATGTGTAAGACTTTAAACCACTGATTAAATACGTAAAAGGATGTGCTTACGAAAATAAACAAAACGTATTCTCAGAAGTAATAAAAATAAACCTATATAGAAGAGAGGATAGCATAAAGAATGGGGGGGGGGAGGTCCAAAAAAGAGAAAGGAGTACTTTGAAAGGAATGGAATGGCGATCGAGGAGGCAGAGAGGAGAAAAAAGGTGGCGCAAGTGTGGAAGAGGAGCTAAGGAGAAGGGATAAGGAGATACAACAGCAGGAGAGAATGGGAAAAATAGAAAAAAGTAACTACAATAAAAGATATAAAAGGTTATGGGAAAATAATGTGCCTCAGTACCTTATAGAATAAGACATAAAACACATAAGAAGAACAGCAAGGTTTAGATTGGGAAATGAGGAAAAAGGAAACAGATACTGGGAAAAGAGTGAGGAAAGAAAGTGTAGAATGTGCGGAGCGGAGAACGAAACACTGAAGCACATTAAGTTTGAGTGTAAGGAAAAAGTAGCGAGCGAAAGGAATATTGGCCAGCTACTAAATGGAGGCAGTGAAGGAAAGAGGTGGATGGCGGAAATAGTAAGAAGGAAAGGAAGAACAGGAGAATAAATAAGCTGGTGGAGAATAATAGAGAGGGTCAAGAGAAGAAGAAGCAGAATGCACTTTTTACTTTACACTTTCACTTTAAGTACTAAAAGTCTAGAATAATCTTTTTGTTTTTTAGTTTTAATAAATAAATAAAGTTTAGTTTTAAGTAAATAATAATAAAGTTTAGTTTTAAGGTTGAATTGTTAAGATAGGAATGAAATGTATTAAAAAATAGAATACGGTAGATTGTAAAGCCGAAAGGCACACACAATTAATAATAAATAAATAAACCTATATAGCACATGGGCTGAAAAGTCCCGGGCTTAACAGATAGATTTTTTTTTTTTTTTTTTTTTTATTTCTCCTATTGTTTCAGCAATCTGCCTAAGTAGGCAATAAGCTTCTTACATGATAACTTACATAATTAATTAAGACATGTAAGAGAAACATTCCAGTGAATGCCCTCTTGTTTTTATATACAATAATCTATTATAATATATCATACATTGTACACTATTCCCTATCGCGGACCTTAACTTAGGTCTATTGGTTGATATCGCCTTAATCTGCGGGGTTCCCTGTTGTCACACACGTTCAGTTGATTCGCCAACGCATTGGGATGGTTGATTAATCTATCATTATATTTTGTGCTGGATATGTATATTTCATCTTTTATGGATGCTATTGGGATGTCTTTCTGGATGACTTCGTTTGTGACGTAGTATGGTGCATCTACAATGAGTCGTAGTACTTTGTTTTGAAATCGCTGGATTATGGCTATATTGGAGTTGCATGCAGTACCCCAAAGCTGAATTCCGTAAGTCCAGATGGGTTTCAGAATGGTTTTATATATAAGTACTTTGTTGTCCAGAGAGAGTTTTGACTTTCGACCAATTATCCAATACATTTTCCTGATTTTAAGACCAAGCTGCTTACGCTTTGTAAAAATGTGCTTTTACCAGGTAAGCCTTCTGTCCAAATGTATTCCGAGATATTTGGCGTCATTGGATTGTGGAATTACACAATTATTTATTTTGACATGCGGGCAAGTTTCTCTGCGCGTGGTAAATGTTACATGCGTTGATTTACTTTCGTTTGCTTTTATTCGCCATTTCTTGAGCCATTCTTGAATCATATCAAGGTTAGTCTGTAGATTCCGTGATGCCAATACTGGGTCTGTGTGTGATGCTAATAACAGATAGATGGCGCTAGTTTTATTGCAGTCACCTTTCTCTCAGTTAATACTAACCTTCAAAAGACAGCTGTTTTAAAATTTCATTATATTCTATTCAGTAGTTTGTGAGTTATTGTGGTAAGAGTGACGCTACTTTTGTAATTTGGATCAAAACTAATTTGGGTAAAATATTGGATCAAATGCAATTTCGTGTTTTAATTTTACACTGCTTCTTGATGGGAAAAAATACCGATCAAGCGAAGCAATGGCTTAAAAAGTGTTATAGGGACTCCACTCCATCAGAAACAACAATAAAACGTTGGTTTGCTGACTTCAAACGTGGTCGTAGAGACACCGATGATGCAGAACGCAGTGGACGTCCAAATGAGGCGGTAACACCAGAAAACAAAAAAAAAATTCACAAAATCGTTTTGAATGATCGAAAAGTGAAGTTGCGTGAGTTAGCTGACATCGTAAAGATATCAAAAGAACGTGTTGGCTTTATATTGCAAGAGCATTTGACTATGAGAAAGCTCTGTTCAAAAACGAGAACGTGTTGATGATTCTGAGCAGTGTTTGGCCATGTTTAAACGTAACAAACCGGAATTTTTGCGTCGATATGTGACAATGGATGAAACATGGATCCATCACTTCACTCCGGAATCAAAACGATCGTCATCTGCACCCGAAAGCACAACAATCGGCTGGAAAGTTTATGGCCTTGGTATTTTGGGATATGCGTGGTGTCATCGACTATCTTGAGAAAGGAAATACCATTAACAAAGAAAATTATATAGCGTTATTGGAGCGTTTGAAGGCCGAAATTGCAAAGAAAAATTTTTGTTTCATAAAGACAACGCACCGTGTCACTAGTCAATCAAAACAATGGCAAAGAATGATTGCCAGATTTACCTCCCAGCGACTACTGCCTGTTCGCAGACCTGAAAAAAATGCTCGCCAGTATGAAATTTCGCAAGAATGAACAGGTTATCGCTAAAACTGAGGCCTACTTTGAGGCAGAAGATAAATCGTTTTACAAAAGTGGTATTGAAATGTTAGAGCGGCGCTGGAATGATTGCGTTGCTCTTGATGGAGATCACGTTGATGAATAAAGCTAATTTTGAACCAAATAAACTGCAAATTCTTTGTTAGGCCTAGGACTTTTCAGCCCATGTGTTATTCACTAGAACTTAAGATGGTTTGTTTATTCATTGTTCTGTATTTGTAAAGTAAATACCAACGTTTATATTGTAACCTTATTGTATTATTATCATTATTATTGTTATCATCGTTATTATTTTATTTAATAAATGTATTAATCAAATTATGTGACTCTTTATCATCCTGACAAATAAACTAAGATATTACATAGTTAAATATTAATTGAATTGACATTTGCCCTAAATTAAATAAGAGTACCTTGATTTCACATCAGAAGTGCGATTGAGTTATTGTTTTCCACATAAGAAGTTGGATAGTTCTTGTTTTCCACATCAGAATTAGGATAGTACTCTTGTTTTCCACATTTATGTATAAATTAAACGATAAAAACTATTATAACTATAATATTATATAGAGATATAGATATTATATAAAACTATTATATAGAGGTTCCAAAAACATGTATACACTATATGTTGTTACCTATACTTAGAGTACTTCTATTATTTAGAGGTTTTAATAAAATGTATATACTATTTGTTGTAACCTCTATTATTTAAAAGTTCCATTGAATTACAGTACTTCTCTACCTCAATGACCTTTAAACAAAAAGCAATCACTGAATTATATAAAGGACATTCCCTATTATGTGCTATAAATTTTTTAACCTTGAGTCTCTTACCTGTCAACGTCAAATGAACAAAAAACAAACGGTTTCTTTTAAACAAAGAGATTTTTGGATTATATAGAGGATATATCTTGTTACCTACATGTTAAATTTTATTGTTCTATCTCTTATTGTTTATGAGAAAACACCATTAACTTTTTTAATAAATTATTATACCCGTGTATGTTAACCTAAAACATTAACATGTTATTATACCGTAACATTTACTAACACAAGTTAGTAAATAAACATGCACATGCGGCGGTTGTGGATTGACTGTCTTTATAACCATTAACTAGGCACATTAAGACTGTAATACAAATTAAACATTATATCTGTGAAAGAGTAAATTTAAAAAAAAACTAATAACTTACCTATATTATATGCGAGGTGGTCCTGTCATCTATAATGCGAAATTGTACCGTTAATATATTATATATAAAGGTAGTTTGCTAAAACACTGAAATTAATAAAAACCTAAAAAAAATTTTTTTTAACAATTCCTTTATAGTTAGAAGTACACTATAGAAAACAATATCCCTTCAAGTCAGTAAATATACATGCACTTGCGGCGGTTGTAGATTAACTGTATTCATAAATATTGACTGTAATAATAATAAAACATTAGATTTGATAGAGAGTAAAATTAAATAAATTTATAACTTACCTATATAATACGCGAGGTGGTCCTGTCATCCATAATGCGAAATTGAACGTGTAATATATTATATATAGAGGTAAAGTTTGCTGAAACACTAAAATTATTAAAAACCTAAAAAAAAATTTTTTTTTAACAATGGGCTTGTGTCTTAATTTTTTAGTGGTCGATTTTTTAACTGTTGATTGAAATTGATGTTAATAAATATGTATTGGCGTTTCTATTTTATTAAATATCTAAATGTTGACGGAGATATAGCAATTAAAAGTTTGAATTGTGGTTTTAGCGCTAGAAATGGTCCGCCAAATTTGTATTACTTGAAATGCATTTTATCGTCAGTTATTTGTTGAGTATGTCAGTGCTATGGTAATGTTCTGTAGCGGTTGGTAGTCAAATAATCAAGTCAAGTCAAAGAATAATAAGTTATTATTTTATTTAACCCTATTATGGCAGACATAATATTGGAATTTAATTGTTCCTTGAAATAGTTGTAGAAAATATTTGATATTTTATTATATAAATACATATAACTTTACACAAGGATTGTGATGTCACATGCACTTGGAATGTGTACAACGTTGAATCCGTTTCATAATTAAAGAAACAAAATGACTTTTTTAATTGTTAATATCTCTTTATATATAATGAGTAATTAAAAAATATTTGAACATTTGAGGTTCTAGTAACCCACTTTATCAATATATAGTACACTTTTATAGAAATTAAGATATAGGACACTAGCCCATTCTTTTAAATTAAGGAGTACACTATAAAATTTAATGAAAAAAGCAAGTTTATCCATTGAAACATATATCCTTACAAGATAGTAAATATTCATGCACATGCGGGGGTTCGGGATTCATTGGATTGACTGTCATCATAACAATTGACAACTCACAATAAGATTGTATTTAAAAGAAAGCATTAGAGTTAATAGAGTGTAATATTTAGAAAATGAATAACTTACCTATGTTATACGCAAAGTGTTTTTTTCTATAATGCAAAGTTTACCTTTACTTACAATTAATATAATGTTTTAGTTTGCTAAAACACTAAAATTATTAAAAACCTATTTTTTTTTTATTTCTCCTATTGTTTCAGCAATTTGCCTAAGTAGGCAATAAGCTTCTCACATGATTAATTAATTTAAAAATGTAAGAGAAACATTCCAGTGAATGCCCTTTTGTTTTTATATACAATAAATTAGTATAACCTATCATACATTGTACACTATTACCTATCTCGGACCTAAAGCTATTTCTACTGGTTAATATCGCTTTATTCTGCGGGGTTCCCTTTTCTCACACACGTTAAGTTGATTCGCCAACGCATTGGGATGGTTGATTAATCTGTAACTATATTTTGTACTGGATAGATATATTTTATCTTTGATGGATGCTATTGGGTTGTCTTTCTGGATGACTTCGTTAGTGACGTAGTATGGTGCATCTACTTTGAGTCGTAGTACTTTATTTTAAAATCGCTGGATTATGGCTATATTGGAGTTGCTTGCAGTACCCCAAAGCTGAATTCCGTAAGTCCAGATGGGTTTCAGAATGGTTTTATAAATAAGTACTTTGTTGTCCATAGAGAGTTTTGACTTTCGACCAATTATCCAATACATTTTCCTGATTTTAAAAAAAGCTGCTTACGCTTTGTAAAAATGTGCTTTTTCCAGGTAAGCCTTCTGTCCAAATGTATACCGAGATATTTAGCGTCAATGGATTGTGGAATTACACAATTATTTATTTTCACAGGCGGACAAGTTTTTCTGAGCGTAATAAATGTTACATGCGATGATTTAGTTTCGTTTGCTTTTATTCGCTATTCCTTGAGCCATTCTTGAATCATATCCAGGTTAATTTGTAGATTCCGTGATGCCGCTACTGGATCTGTGTGTGAAGCTAATATAGCAGTATCGTCTGCAAACGTAGCAACGGTTGTTTCTGTTGTAGTTGGCAAATCGGAAGTGTAAAGAAGGTATAGTGTAGGTCCTAGGACACTTCCCTGAAAGACTCCTGACTAAATAAGTTTCAATTCAGTGCATTCGCTACCTATTTTAACCATGAAGTGCCTATAAGTCATATATGATCTCAATAGTTGATAATCTTGGTACGGAAGAATTTTCTTCAGTTTATATTGAAGACCTAAATGCCACACTTTGTCAAAGGCTTGGGCTATGCTTAGAAAAGCTGCTGAGCAATATCTTTTGGCATTTAAATCTCTAATAATTGTGTTAACTAACCAATGTACTTGTTCTACAGTACCGTGCTTATTGCGGAAGCCAAATTGATGTTCGGCAATTAGCTTTTTTTTATTAATGATACAATTTAACCTCTTAACGTATATTTTTTTATAGCTTACGGGCCTATAGGAAGTAACCTCTTCCGGTTTCTTCCCAGGTTTCGGAAGCATAAATATTTGAGCAACCTTCCAACTACTTGGATAGTAGTTGGTTCTAAGAATTGCATTAAAAATGAAAGTAATTAGTTTTATACATTTCTTAGATAGTTCGAATATTATCTTTCCTGTGATTAGGTCAAAACCCGGTGATTTTTTAATATCGATTTCTTTTACTATTGTTTCCCAAGTTTCCTTAGTTGCAATTTTTCTATGAGGAAAATCCATATGGAAAGGGCTGTCCAGAAAATCCAAAATACCATTTTTTTCTTCTGCTGCCGTTTCTATAGGATACGGTTTGAATACTTCCTGCAGATGCTTAGCAAACATCGCAGCCTTTTCTTTGTCATTCCTTGCCCATTTATTTTTCTCATCTTTAATAGGAGGGTTGTGTATTTCTGGTCTTTTCATCTTCCTTGTTGCTTTCTACAGCGAGTACTCCGTAGCTTTCGATGGTGTTAAATTTTTAAGATATTCTTAAATACATTGGTTATTATGCTACACTATCAATTCCTTGAAGTGTAATATAAGTTAGAATATTTTATTTAGTATGTATTTAATTTTAAGTTTAATTTTTTTAAAGAATCAATTTATTTGTATTTATTACAATAATTATAATTCATATGTAAGTTTTTTATATAATTTTACAAATAGAATTCAATGGCAAGAAGGCTAAATAAGCCAAAGCCTCAATAAATAAAAAAAAAAAAATATCAATTCCGTTAGTCCTATTATAGCTCTATTTTATTTTCTTTTATTAGCAGGTGATTTGCATAGTTGCCATTGTTTACGTAGATGTCTTTTCTCCATTACTTTCTCTTAAATGAGTAGGGGCCCATCATTCTTCTTCTCTTTGATAGCCTTATGCGTGGGAGTAGCAAACCATGCTGCTTCTTGGATGTTTCTGTTAAGGTGTTCTACGGCTATTTCCAGTTTAGTTTTCAGTGGTATACTTAACGAAATAGACTCATTTAGCTTTGATCTGAAAAGGTCCTAGTTAGTTTGATTTTTGTGCAAGGATGACCCAGTTTCTCTAGTACGTATTTCCTCGTAAACAGTAATAATTACCGGAGAGTGATCTGATAACAAATCTAAACAGGATTCCGCTTTACACTTTTTCGGGTCAACACCTTTAGTGATACAAAAATCGATCACGTCCAGAACTGTTTTTTGGTCAGAAGGCCAGTAAGTTGGTTCGTACGTTGAAATTGATTTTAGATTTTTAGCACTTATTGCTTTTACTAGTTTTTTACCCTTATTATTAGTTAATCTCGCGCCCCAAGTTGGGTGCTTGGCGTTATAGTCACCCCCTGCCACAAATTTGTTACCCAGTGTTTCAGAAAAGGTCACGTAGTGTTCCTACTTGTTGTTGTGTTTTGGTAGACAATAAATTGCTGAGATTATTACTGGGCTAACTTTATTTTTAATATTAATACGAGTGGCCTGTAAATAATCCATTGCAAACTTTTCTCTTTCATGATGTGCAATACTATCTTTTATAATTATTGCAGTTCCACCATGTGCCTTACCATCCGGATGTCTAGTGTAGAATATTTTATATTTTGAAATACTAATGTAGTGCCGTTCAGTGAAGTGGGTCTCTGATACCATCATGATATCTATGTCTTGGTCAATTAAAAAAGTTTTTATTTCCCGAGAGTGTTGGTGTAAACCGTTTGCGTTTCAAATACATAATTTATACCTTTGTTGTTTATAGTTTTGTTGTTGTACTGTCATTAGGCCAATTTACTAACTACGACAGTAAGTAGATTGAGCATCGTCCCCATCTGTTTCATGAGTCTAGCAAGCATTTCTTCAAGCTTAACTATATTGCTGACTGATTGGGGGCTTGTTGGTACTGTTTGATCATTAAGAGCTCGGGCGTATAATACTCCAGTTCTTATTTGGCTTTCTAGAGTGGGTTGAGCTTGAGTATGATTGTTCTTCTTTTCATGTAGTGTAGGCCATAATTTATGTTGCAATTGCTTGTAAACTTTACCTCCTCTGTAGATTGCAGGATGATTTCCTCCACAATTAGCGCATTTTACTTGGTTGTGTTTTATTTGGCGGGAGCACTTTATTGTCTCATGTTGCTCAGCACATTTTACGCATTTGTGTACTTTGCGACAGTATGCTTTAGTATGCCCAAATGCCTGGTATATTGTACATTGTGGAATTACTCTTTTGGTAAGTGGTGGTTCGCATTTAACAATAATATAGTCAAGTTTTTCTATGTTGTATATTTCTTTGTTGTTACCACTAGTTTTTAGGTCTACATAAAACATAGGTAGAGGTAATTTGGTGACTCTGTGTTTTATGTTATGAATGATCACTGCTTCGTGGCCAAGACCCAAGAGCGCTGATTTTATTGCTTCCACCTCTGTTCCGTGGTGTAGGCCTCTTAGTACAAACCTAAATGTTTTCTCACTTTTTGGTCTGAAGGAGTGCTTTTCTCATTCAACTTCTTTATAATAGTTTTAAAGTGTTTAGCCTCAAAAACTTGAACTTTAACTGTATCAAAGCTAGTGGATTTTACTGTATAATGACTCGTAATTTTTTGCAACAGTGCATGGATGAGTTGAATCACTCCTACCTTATATATTATTACGGGTGGAGGTTTGGGTATATTGATTGTGTTGCTTAATTCATTGGTAGCTGTCTCGTTTGTTGTTTCTACGTTTCCTCGTTCCTCTTCTGTCAGGCATTCAAAACTGTTATTGGATTCTTTTGTTTTTACTAAGCTAATAGTCGGCTAGTTTTGTCTGATTCCTGCATTAGGCACTTCTGGACTTCTTAGTCTTTTCTTGTGTTGGACTTGGATTGTACATTTTGGGGTATAGTCTCTGGGATTGTCTCCGTTTTATCAGAGATGTTTGTTTTATCGGTGCCGTAAGCTGTTGTATTTTGCGGCGGACTTCTAATCACCATCTTGTTAATTATTAGGTCACAATTAATTTAGATTTGATTATAATTTATTCACAATACAATACACTATTATTATTAGAACAATGATTGTGCACTGCATTGTTTACTTTTTTTCTAAGTATTTAGTTTGAGAAGAAATCTTTATGGTATACCATATAAGTTATACACCATATAATATAAGGTTTATTTTCCACTTTAAATACAGATTTAGATTATCTACGATAATTTTGTAAATGTTAAATGGATACTCGTTTAATTCGTTTTAAACACTTCTTTTGTTAATATAATAACGAACAATAGTAGTTAAAATTTTTTTCAATAAATAACTTATACAATATTTAGAGAACAAGAAAGAAAGAACGCCTGCACTGCTTAACAAGCAATAATTAACTGGGTTAAAAACCTAAAAAAAAAAAAAATATATATATCTTATATCTATATATATATAAAAATCAATTGCTGTTCGTTAGTCTCGCTAAAACTCGAGAACGGCTAAACGGATTTATCTTATCTTGGTCTTGAATTATTCGTGGAGGTCTAGGGAAGGTTTAAAAGGTGAGAAAAATTCGAATAATTGCCGGGAAAATCCTCAAAACAGCATTTTTCTATTTCCCATACAAACGTTTTCTAAATAAAATGGAGAGTCAATTTGTAATTTATTACCGCTGCATAAAGTTCAAATTCGCGTGCGCGTTGGAGGACCTAATATCGCGTTCTGAAACTCAACAAAAGTGAAAGTGAATCGCGAACGCGACAAAATTGCATAGTCTCAAAATACATAGTACATAAATAAACACAATTTTAGCTAACTTCAGTTGTTACTCTGTCCGATTATTTTTTTATTTTAGCTAACTTAAGTTGTTACTCTGTCCGATTATTTTTTTATTTTAGCTAACTTAAGTTGTTACTCTGTCCGATTATTTTTTTAATAAGACTATA
The DNA here is from genome assembly GCA_963678705.1 of Panorpa germanica. NCBI lineage: Eukaryota > Metazoa > Arthropoda > Insecta > Mecoptera > Panorpidae > Panorpa > Panorpa germanica. Next base: position 1,261,018 of record OY783213.1, on the reverse strand, counting down.
TAGAAATCGAAAGATAAATCAATAATAATAAAGACAAATTAAATTATAAATCTTAAGTTAAATTCTGAACGCAATCTCAATATGTATTTGACATTAGATTTGACAACCAACTGATATGTCATTCCATCCTGTCGCATTTCAGAGCACGGAAAAAATTATATTATCGTTATATCTATCTTTGTGGCTACGTGCGCGAGAACTTTCTTTACTTTGGTGATCCTTTGTGATAGTGACATTCCAAGTAATGTGTTCTTTTTTGTGATAGTGACACTTTACTGCTAAATGAGCGGGAAATTTTCTCACTTTGATTAATTACAATTTACGATGCCGAGGAGAAGACGACCTAACTTAGGTCGTCGTAGTCAATCAAATGTGCGAAGAGCTACCTCACGTGCTAACCGCACTGATGACCAGAGACAGACAGATCAAGAAAATAGTCGTATTGCTATGTCAGAATTGCGTTCTTTGGTGAGTGACAATGTAGGAGATAGGCTTAGAATGCAACGAGTTCGTGCACATCAAACACAACAACAGCAAGCTAGACATAATGAAATTGAGCGAATCCGCAGACGCAGTGCTCCTGTGATTCTTGAACGAGCTGCATTCCACTATGATCCGGCAATTGATTATTGTGCCGACAAATCGGTAACAATTGGGGAAATGAAAACAATTTGTAAATATTGTAAGGCGTTAAAATACACTGGTGAATCTACTGGATTATGTTGTGCTGAAGGCAAAGTAAAATTGCCACAATTGGTCCCACCACCAGATCCTTTACGCTCTTTGGTTTCTGGGATTGGAAATGATTCTAAGCACTTCTTGACCAACATTCAGAAATATAACAACTGTTTCCAGATGACATCATTCGGTGCTACACATATTATACAAGACAATTTCATGCCCACTTTCAAGGTATTATATAAGAATATTTTTTTATATTATTCAAGTTTGTACTAAAATATATATATCGGAAATTATTAATGGACAAATTTTTAAAAATTACAGATTCAAGGACAAATTTATCACTTACTGGGAACTCTGTTACCACTAACTGATGCAGATCATCAATTTTTACAAATTTATTTTATGGGCAATTCAGATGCGGAAATTAATAATCGTTGTGCTCACAATCCAACAGTGAAGAGAACCATTGTCCAACAATTACAAATATTTCTTCATCAGAATAACAATTTAGTAAACATGTTCAAAATAGCATTGGATCGGATGCCATCTGATAGTTATAATATTATTATTCGAGCTGACAAAACACCTGCCGGTGAACACACAAGGAGGTTCAATTCACCTACCATTGATGAAGTGGCTGTTGTCATTGTGGGCGAAAATTTACAATCTAGAGATATTGTGCTTCATCGTCGGAATAGTGAGTTAAAACGTGTATCTGAAACACACAGGAGTTATGATGCACTACAATATCCTTTGATCTTCTGGCAAGGGGAAGATGGATACCATTTTAATATCAAAATGGTAAATCAAGTAACAGGTAAATGAATTGAACAAGATTAAATAATATTTTTAAATTCAATACATCTAAGTAACAATTTAAACATTTATCATTTTTGATCGCAGGTGCTGAAACCAACAAAAAAGTTAGTGCTATGAATTTCTATTCATACAGACTCATGATCCGTCAAGGTGAAGTAAATCATATTTTGATGTGTCAACGACTTTTTCATCAGTTTGCAGTTGACATGTATGTCAAAATTGAGACTGAACGATTGACATACATCCGTTTGAACCAACGACGGCTACGGTCAGAGGAATACATCCATCTCCGCGATGCTATAAATGCTGATGGCAATGTGAATAATGTAGGAAGAATGACAATTTTGCCAGCTACTTATATAGGAAGCCCACGTCACATGCATGAATATGCTCAGGATGCTATGTCATATGTTAGGCATTATGGCCGCCCAGATTTATTTGTTACATTCACATGTAACCCAAAATGGTCCGAAATCGAGAAGGAATTACTACATAGCCAAACACCAGTTGATAGACATGACATAACTGCCAGAGTTTTTAAACAAAAATTAAAATCTCTCATGAATTTTTTAATAAAGCATTGTGTGTATGGCCGAGTCCGTTGTTGGATGTACTCTGTAGAATGGCAAAAGCGTGGATTGCCACATGCGCACATTTTAGTCTGGTTAGTGGACAAAATAAGGCCAGATGAGATTGATTCTATAATTTCAGCTGAAATTCCAGATGAAATAGTTGACCCAAAATTGCATGCAGTAGTAACCAAACACATGATACATGGACCTTGCGGACATTTCAACTACAATTCACCCTGTATGGTCGACGGTAGGTGTTCCAAACGATACCCAAGAGACCTGCTTGCTGAAACCATAACGGGAAATGATGGATACCCATTGTATCGTCGGCGATCAGTTGCGGATAGTGGGCGATCGGTAGTTGTGAAGGTAAGAGGACAAAATGTTGATGTAGACAATCGTTGGATTGTGCCATACTCGCCAATATTGTCCAAAGCTTTTGAGACTCACATCAATGTGGAATATTGTAATTCTGTGAAGTCGATAAAGTACATATGTAAATATGTTAATAAAGGTAGTGATATGGCTGTCTTCGGTGTAACCAATGCAAATGATGAAATATCACAGTACCAGATGGGTCGCTATGTAAGTAGCAACGAAGCTATTTGGCGTATCTTTTCATTTGCGATCCATGAAAGACACCCTACAGTAGTCCATTTGGCAGTCTATTTAGAAAATGGTCAACGAGTTTATTTTAATGAATCTAACGCGGCAGACAGGGCGGCACATCCACCGTCGACAACATTAACAAGTTTCTTCACAGTTTGTCAAACTGATGATTTTGCTCGCACTTTGCTGTATGCTGACATGCCACGCTATTACACATGGAACGCATCATCGAAATCGTTTCAGCGTCGAAAACAAGGAACACCAGTTGAAGGACATCCAAATGTATTTGCTTCAGATGCTCTGGGTCGCATCTACACAGTACATCCAAATAACGATGAATGTTATTATTTGCGGTTGTTGTTGGTAAATGTTCGTGGTCCGACATCGTTTAAACAACTGAGAACAGTTAATGGACAGCTGTGTGCGACTTACCGTGAGGCATGTCAACTATTACATTTACTTGAGAACGATTCGCACTGGGATGATACGCTCAAGGATTCCGTAATATCTTCGTCGCCGCATCAAATTCGTACATTGTTTGCGATTATCATATCGACATGTTTCCCCTCGAATCCAAAAGATTTGTGGGTTAAGTATAGAGATGACATGTCTGAGGATGTTTTGTATCGTGTGCGCCGTCAAACTTTGAATCCTACACTACAAATGACTGAAGAAATTTACAATGACACATTGATCATGATAGAAGATATGTGTTTATTTATGGCAAATAAAGTATTGCCGTGTTTGGGAATGACAGCACCCAATCGTCATATGCACGATGCATTAAACCACGAGTTGCAAAGAGAACATCAGTACGACATTGAAGCATTGGCCGAAACAGTTCGTACAAATGTTCCACAATTAAATCAACAACAAAGAATTGCGTACGACACTTTGATAGAAGCTGTGAACAGTGGATCTGGTGGAATTTATTTCCTTGATGCTCCCGGAGAAACCGGAAAAACGTTTTTAATTTCATTGCTTTTGGCGAGGATCAGATCGCGAAATGATGTTGCTCTAGCGTTGGCTTCATCTGGAATAGCTGCAACTCTGCTCGAAGGCGGGCGAACTGCACATTCTGCCTTGAAATTACCACTAAACATGCAAATCACCGAAACACCAATTTGCAACATCGCCAAAAATAGCGCAATGGCCAAGATCCTACAGGTATGCAAATTAATTGTTTGGGATGAATGCACAATGGCCCATAAGAGGTCACTGGAGGCACTGGACAGAACGTTGAAAGATCTTCGTGACAACCAAAATATTTTCGGTGGGGCCATGATTCTGTTGTCAGGTGATTTTCGTCAGACTCTTCCAGTTATTCCCCGATCAACTGTTGCTGATGAACTAAATGCATGCCTAAAATCATCAAATTTGTGGCAGTACGTAAAGACACTCCACTTAACAACTAACATGCGAGTATTTTTGCAACAAGATGAAACTGCTAATGTGTTTGCGAAGCAGTTGTTAGACATTGGAAATAATAAAGTTGCAGTGGACACCTCGACCGGATTCATCACATTACCTACAGATTTCTGTCACATCACAGACTCAAAAGTGGAGCTTATTCAGCGAGTTTTCCCAGATATAGCGCAAAAGTTCAATAACCATAATTGGCTGGGTGAACGAGCAATATTAGCAGCGAAAAATAATGATGTAGAGGATCTTAATGCGACCATTCAGAATTTTCTTCCAGGACAGTTGGTTTCCTTCAAATCAGTCGACACCGAAATGAACCAGGATGACGTAATCAACTATCCCACTGAGTTTTTAAATTCACTGGAATTGCCTGGATTACCACCTCACAATTTGCAGTTAAAAGTAGGATCAGTTGTCATCATGCTGCGTAACATTAATCAACCTCGACTATGCAATGGAATAAGACTGGCTGTGAAAAGACTGATGAATAACGTCATTGAGGCGACAATCATAAAAGGAAAATACAAAGGAGAGGATGTCTTGATCCCGCGGATACCGATGATTCCAACGGACTTACCATTCGATTTTAAACGCTTACAATTTCCAGTACGTCTGGCCTTTGCGATGACCATAAATAAATCGCAAGGACAGTCTTTAGAAGTTTGTGGAATCAACTTGGAGTTTCCCTGTTTCGCGAAAGGACAATTATACGTCGCGTGTTCGCGCGTCGGAAAACCGTCTTCTTTGTTTATTTACGCACCACAAAACAAAACAAAAAATATAGTTTATGAGAAAGCTTTAAATTAATTAACAGACTGTATTTTCACAGTGTGTGTCTGTGAATATCAAATTTAAACCTTATAAATAGCCAGTATTTCAGGAAAACTCTGATTTCTAAGTAAGCGACATGATGTATCGAAAATAATAATAAAACTTCATGCTTTATTCAATAAATGCTTTTTCATTAATAATTATTTTGTTTGTTTTAAAATCATTTTATACAAAAGATTAGGTCTTTTATTTATCGATGAGGCAGTACGAAGTCTGCCGGGTCAGCTAGTTCCATTTATAAAATACCTTATATTTATAGGTTCACTATAAAATTGTTTAAAAAAAGAAAATTTATTTATATAAAACAATATCCCTACAAGTTAGTAAACAAATATGCACATGCGGCGGTTGAGGATTGACTGTCTTCATAACTATTGACTAGGCACATTAATACTGTAATATTATTAAAACATTACATTTTAAAGAAAGTAAAATTTAAAAAAAATATAACTCACCTATATTATACGCGAAGTGGTGCTGTCATCTATAATGCGAAATTGAACGTTAAATATATTATGTATATAGGTCAAGTTTGCTACAGTTATTAAAAACCAAAAAAAAAAAATTCTTTTTATAAAATCTTTATAGTAAGGGGTACACTATAAAATTTTATAAATAAAGCAAGGTTATTAAATAATTATGCACATGCGGGGTAATAAATTTATTGGATTGACTGTCGTCATTAATATTGACAAGCCACAATGAGACCGTATTTAAAATAAAACATCAAAATTAATAGAGAATACAATTCAGAAAATGAATAACTTACCTATAATATACGCGAGATGGTGCTTTCTTCTATATTGCAAAATTTAACTTTACCCATAATATAAATATGTATTAGAGGTAAAGTTTGCTGAAACACTAAAATTATCTAATATATATATTAGAGGTAAAGTTTGCTGAAACACTAAAATTATTAAAAACCTGAAAAAATATATTTTTTTAAAAACTCCTTTGTAGTTAGGGGTACACTATAACATTTTTTCGAAAAAGCAATCTTATCCATAGAAAGAAATATCCTTACAAGTTCGTAAATAATCATAAACATGCGGGGGTTATGGATTCATTAAATTGACAGTCATCATAACTATTGACAAGTCACAATATCACTGTATTTAAAAAAACTTTAAAGTTGATAGATGATAAAATTTAGAAAATGAATATCTTACATAGATGTGGGGTTATTTTTTAATTAGGTGTAATTTTAAGTTAAATTATATTTAGTTTTAAGAAATAGAAATAAGTAATCTGTAAGTTAGGTTAGGATCTTTGATAATATTAGTTATATTATATTGTACTCTTGACAACAGATGCTTGCCATTACATGTAAAGCGACATGTAGACCCCGAAAACCTCAAACCCAGACACTCGCTAAAGTGTTTGCCGACGAGTATTACGGGCAGAGGACGACACACGTTGTCAAAGGCGTTGGCTAAAACATACGTATAGTGTCGTGTGCAAAAGCAGTCTGAAGTACAAAATGGCGATAGAAGAATGCTAGTTGCATTTGGTTGTTATTTTTGTGTGTTAAAATCATAGTAAATTAATTACTAGGTGTAATATAATTGTTATTGTGATTTACGTTAATGTTAGTTGGACAGCAAATTTAATGGTTAGTACTAAGGTGTATTTTCATTAGGAATATTGTGTTGTTAACTATTGGACAATTGTACTGTGTATTACGCGTGTAATGCAAAGACAAGTAAAACATTGTAAAGAACTATATTGTATTTAATCTAGTGTATTTTGTTGTAAATATAATTAAGATTAATTAACTTTATGTAGATGTAATATTGTGACTTTGATAAGTGATTAAACTAGTAATAGCCAAATTATGTGTTTATTCGTTCATAAGAAACTATATTGTTGTATTGTACATCAACTGGAGGCTGATGTTATTTGTAACTTATAATTGTGGAAAGTACCTACAAATTGGGACTCGAACCGGGATGTGTGCAGAGTCAAAACCTACAGATTATGATCTCAACAGATGGTTAGAGATAATGTCTACAAATTGTGAGCTATCAATAGTGATTGAATAGTTATAGGCAGCATAATAAAATCGCAACACGTGGTTGTTAATTCTAACCTGCAAAGCGGAGTCTGTACCGAGAATGGAATGGATTTAAAAACTACTAATGTAGATTAAAAACCTACATATATTTTACGTAAAATGTGTTGTATAATGATGGATTGGATTGGATTATGATTGACTGTCATCATAACTATTGACAAGTCACAATAACACTGCAAAATGAATAACTTACCTATATTATTCGCGAGATGGTGCTTTCTTCTATAATGCAAAATTTAACTTTATCTACAATATATATATGTTACAATCCACATGTTAAGAACCTTTGTTATAAAAGAGCTTACTAACCACATATATTAGTATTATACTTAGAAATACAATATAATACTTCGCACCTCTCTTGTAATGTATAAAACCATTGTACACCAAGTAAGCTATGTTCATAACTCCCTCAGTACTAGCGAAAATAGTTTTTGATAGTTATTACTATTACTGAATATCGAATTCGGTTAACAGCAAACATCAACGAAATAAAAAGAATTACTAAGAAACAGCAAACTAGTATTACGGACTTAGAATTATTAATAATAATAAGAATTAATAATAATAATTAACCAGCATAAAATTAACTTCATTTAAAATAAGAACTAAAAAGTGTAATTTTGAATTAAACTAAATAAACGATCTTATAATAAATTTATATATTTTTTTTGTTAACTCGGCCGATGAATAAGTTAACTGGCGCAGTCTTGTGGATTCCAAACCTTTTTTTTTTCAAAAATAAAAAAAAAGTATTTTTTAGTTTTCAAACCCTTAATTTGAAAAAAGAACTTACGTAAAAAAAGTGAACATAATTCAAGAAAGAGAAAGAATTCTTCAATGCAGCCAAGAAGAGACAATTAACGAAACTACTAGACTATGCAGAGATTTTTCCAACTGTAAGTCATTTGAATTTGTTTACTCCGACACCACCTATCACGAAAATGTAAATTTCATCTAAAATAATTATCAAAATATTTACATCCCAATCCAATTCACCAACGACACGTACTTTAAAATATTTACGAAATAACCTTTATTAACCAAAAGCTACAAAAATTAATCAAAATGGAGACATTAGATATTTATCTAAATTATACAAAGGAATATGACGGAAACAATGCTCTAACAAGTTTTATAGATGATTGTGAAATAATCATAGACAAGTTTGCCATATTTCCCGGCGAAGATGAAGATCCAGCAGAAGCTATTACAAATAACGCTCTTTTGCTCTTAGCTATAAAAACCAAGATTGTTAGAGACGCAGCAAAATTAATAAAACATATTTATGCATGGGATAATGTAAAAACCATTTTAATGAAGAGTTATATGGAAAACCACATCAATGTTCCGCATATAACCACACTCAAACGAATGCCTATTGAAGAAGCAATTACTTTTTACTATAGATGTTTAGAATCACTCAATAAATTCAATGTTTTGAACAGACTTCACAATTTCACATCTATTATTCCGAGATCACTTGACAATTAACACGACCACGTGTTAGTAAAAACGATCATAGACGAACTAGACTATCCACTTCGATATAAATTAAAATGCCAAAACCCATACTCAATGGATGATCTACTAGAATTATTAATAGAAGATAAGATGAACCATGAAATCCATAGTAATGAGGAATATAACCACTCACATCAAAATTCCATGTACCCTTCATTCCATCTGCCAATGCAAAATAATTTTGCACAAAATAAAAATTAAAATCAAAATAATTTAGTACAAAATAGAAATTTTAATCAAAATCTAACTATGAGAATTTCTCTATATCAACGAAATAATACATGGCAATAGCCTATGGAAATTACCTATATGACGGAAACCGATTATAAATATGAAGAACCAGAATTGCATGACAAGCTATGAAATGAATAACTATACACAAGATGATTACTAGAACCCTGATCTACTAGAACCATTATTGCACGAAATCGACGAATTCAGCTTAATTGGAGACGCTTTCCAACTAAAGCAGAAAAACAATGAAACTTATCAACAGTTTTACGAGGGATGCCAATACCATAAATCTTTACTTTACAACTACTGCAAAACGCTCGATAAACAACTCTACTCCCCTGGAAAAGTGTATAATACGACTGCATTATGTTGCATGCTTTTCTAACAGGATTAAAAATCCCTATTCGTACCATGATGCCCAAAACACTTTAAGAAGCGGTAACATTTTTAAACAGCGAAAGAAACGCGCAATACATGCATAAACAATTTAACGAAAATAATTCAGCAGAAATGCAGGATATTGAGATAAATAAAAATAAAGTTTATAAAAAAATTACGATTATTAAAAAACAAATCAAGAAAGAAGTAATTGTTGAAACAGGTATAAAACAAGAAGTCAAACCACAAAATCAAAACACTTTAGAAGAAGTTCTTAATACAGATGAAAACGAAAAAGATATTCAGAAAATGAATAACTTACCTATATTATACGTGAGATGTGTTGTCTCGTATAATGCAAAATGTAACTTTACCTACAATATATATATAGAGGTAAAGTTTGCTGAAATACTAAATATATTAAAAACCTAAAAAAAAAAACTATTTTTTTCATAAAATACTTTATATTTATAGGTTCACAATAAAATGGTATAAAAAAACAACTTATTTATAGAAAACAATATCACTACAAGTTAGTAAATAAACATGCACATGCGGCGGTTATAAATCCATTGGATTAACTGTCTTCATAACCATTGACTAGGTACAATAAGACTGTAATTAAAATAAAACATTAAATTTGATAGAGAGTAAAATTAAAAAGAATGATAACTTACCTATATTATACGCGAGGTGGTTCTGTCATCTCTAATGCAAAATTGAACGGTAAATATATTATATATAGAGGTAGAGTTTTCTGAAACACTAATATTATTAAAAACCTGAAAAAAAATTCTTTTTAATAAAATCTTTATAGTTAGGGGTACATTATAAAATTTTATTAAAAAATCATTGGATTGACTGTCATCATAACTATTGACATGACGACACAGTGGGCGAGAGCATTGATGCTTGACGCCGACTGCTGTGTCTTCGGGTTCGATCCCCGGACCAGATATATATTTTCTGGGTTTGGTTATTATGAACTTATATTGATTATGGTCATACATAATCATACAGTTATTAGGCAGTGGTGTAGCCCACATATATAAGGCCACGACACCATAAATACTGCCAACATTAAAGGAGGTCGTCGGTGATAGGACTCAGCATCGGAAATAGGCCGACGTTAAATAAAAAAAAAAAAAAAAAAAAAATTAACTATTGACAAGCTACAATGTAACTGTATTTAAAATAAAACAATAAAATTGATAGACAGTAAAATATAAAAATTGAATAATTTACCTGTATTATACGCGAGATGATGTTGTCTTTTATATTGCAAAATTTACCTTTACCTACATTGTATATGGAGGTAAAGTTTGTCCTGTCTAGTCATCTCTAATGCAAACTTAAATACCTTATATTTATAGGTTAACTATAAAATGCTTAAAGCGGTAAATTAGCTGATTATTCTTTTTCAATAATTTTTGCGATATTCAATAATTTAGGCGATACCCAACATTTATATATTGTCAATTATAAGTTGACAATATTTAAATATAAGTGTACTTTAACCGTAGAGACTAGTGTGACTCTAATAAAACCCTTACTTATCCTATTTTTTAAAATTTACCCTTTACTTAGCACATATTAAAATGTATAATTTTGTTTTAAAGTTACCAGTTTGCTACAAAATAGCTGCGACAAAGCCTATCTAGAAAACCATCTTTCTTGTAAAGTATAAGACATAAATTTTCCAAAGGCTTAAAACTGTATGCAAAAAATTAGGGCGACATAGAGGGGTCTGATAATAGTAAATGTCTGTAAATACATTCTCAAATATGCACATATTACACTATAATTATTCTCAAAATTTTAACTTTGCTAAAATAACGTAGGGCTGGAGGATTTGGGATCTTAGATAAATTCTTTTAAATATTTATGATTGGAAAAAAAACTCGTTTTGCAAAGTAGTACACTATAATTTAAACTACTTCACAACTTTTTTTAAAACTACTATACAAAAAGCAAGAAGTTGTTGTCAAGAAGACTAAGTGCATACCCTCTATGTAAATTGACTTGCAAAAATAAGCATGTGGTCAAGTACACTCCACAGCTATGACAATAGACTAGTCCATTTAAAATCAATGTCAATGTCAACACAATTTGCATAGAAATAAAAATATTCTTTATATATATATATATATATATATATATATATATATATATATATATATATATATATATATATATATATATATTAACCCCAACCAAGCGCGTCCCCAGGTGGCGGATAGGGGAATGCTCGAACCGTCTTGGACGGTGGGCTGCAGGGAAATAAAATACCTCCCGCGGACCAACAGGATTATGAAAAACTATGGCTATGTACACTGATAAAGAATATAAAACTACGGGACAAGGGGTCGGATCCCTAGAACCGGCACTTGAGGGGGTGGTGAAGCAGGCTCCCCTTGGGTCGTCATCAAGCAACTGTGGAACGCATACGGTGGTATACCAGGCCGATGCGGGAAAATCAGCTACTGGAGAAGAGAAGACGCAGGAAGATCACGAGATCGCCAGTTCGGAGCAGCTCAATGTCAGACCTGTTCTGTAAATCGGACAAATTTACTGAGAGGAACGTCGAAATGGAAGAAAATGAAAAGAAGAGGAAAAGAATTGAGAATCCGGGAAAGGATAAAAACATAGAGAAACAAGTGGAGCCAAATGAAATCCAACATCTTATTCAAATGATTGTTAGAGAAACAGCGAAACTGGAGAAAATTGTTAAAGAAAACTTTAATACAAAGAGGGAAATTAGAGACATCTCAGCCAGACTGAACCTCCATGTCGGAAAACTAAAAGCAGAAGGGATACAAAAGGCACTTGGAAGATTATCTATAAGAGGAGACACTGCAGAAATGGAAACTCAAACTGACACCGAGAAAATAAAAGAAATAGCTCCAAAAGGAGAAAGGGAAGAAAAGAAAATAACAACGAAAGATGCAGGAATTCAAACTACTACTCCTGAGGAAAACAAGAATGCGCTACAAATAGAAGACAAAATAGCGAAATTCAAGCAGGAAAGGACAGGAGACATAAACTTGGCAGAGGCTTTAGATCTAGTCCACGCAAGTTGGCCTGAGGAAGCATTTAAGTCAACTAACATGGTAAGAGGTGGAGTTATGCAGGCATCAAAGGACAAGGATATGATATTGGTGATGGACCAAGAGGTGAGCGAGGATAATCCTCTTGTAAGAAGGCTAAGCGAAAAAATACCGCAGATAGAGGATATTATCAGAAGAAAACTGATACAACCAGGAAAACTAATATGCATAGAGAATAAAAGCATTATAATCCAGGATAATGGAGAAAAAGAAGCTGGTAGCAGTTACACATATTTTGCAGGACTGAATGGGGTAAAAGTGAACACTGAAAACATAAAGGATGTAACAGCGTTATTAGAGAAAGTAAAGACCATCTCTGAAAAGGAGGGAAAGAAAGAACTCATATTTATATGTTCGAAGGATGGGCTGGAGTTCCAGCTTCGCAAAATCATAGAACTCATTTTTGGAGATCAAGGTTATCACATAATTCTACATACGAGAATTGAAGGAAAAATAGTACAGGAAGGGAAGCCACAGGAATGGCAAAAAATAGGAAGGACAAACGTGAGGACAAGTAGAGAAACACTAGTGGTTAAACCACGAGAAGCTGGAAAATCATATGTAGATATAGTAAGACATATGAAAAAGAACATCAACATAGAAGAGTTAGACGTGCAAATTAAGAGCATAGAAAAAACAGCTGAGGGGTATGTGAAGCTGAGTGTTTCTGGTGGCAAAAGAGGAAATGGCGAATCACTAAAAGCTGCGGTCCAAGAAAAGATAAAAGACCTAGTGGAGGCAGAACTAGTGAAAAGGAAGAGAAATATAACAGTCATAGATATAGATGAAACAATCACGGAAGAAGAACTATTGGAATCAATAGTTACAGAGCTGTCTAGCTCAAAAATCAATAGAGAAGACATCACAATAAAAATGACGGTTAAACAAAATAGCAGGGGGCTCAGATACGCCAATATAGCTCTGCCAATAAATGAAGCCATGTTACTAACGTCCAGGAAGAGAATCAAAATAGGATGGACTAGATGCAGGATAGTTGAAAGATTAGCGCCACTGAAATGCTACAAATGTCAACAGTTTGTGCATCTTGCTAGGGCATGCAACAGTGAGGAGGACATAAGCACAAAATGTATAAAGTGTGGAGAGGAAGGGCATAGAGCAAGTGCCTGTTTGAACCAAATATATTGCTGGTCTTGCAAAATAAAAGGTCACGGGACAAACGAAATGGTATGCCCAAATTATCAAAAACAAGTAAGAGAACTTCGGAAAACGGGAGCGCCTGTCAGTGCAACAAAATGAAAATGACGAAAATGAAAATAATCCAAGTTAATGTGGATAGAGGGAGAGCAGCATTCGACTTACTACATAGCACTTGTCGGGACAAACACATAGACGTCGCCATTGTGGCAGAAACAAACATGAAACTGGCTAGTAAAGGACCCTGGCTAAGCGATTTGAATATGGACGCAGCAATTAGGGTATTCAGCAAAGAAGTTAGTATACTAAAATGTGACACAGAACAGAAAGGATTCGTATGGGTGGAACTTGAGGACCTTGTTGTTTACTCTTGTTACGCATCACCGAATATAAGTGAACAAGAATTTTAGTCCTATCTTCAGACACTGGGGGAAAGCCTAAAAACACAGAAGAAGCAGGTGCTAGTAGCGGGTGACCTAAATGCTAAGTCACGAGTTTGGGGTCCCAAGGAAGACAAGAAAGGAAAGGCACTGGTGGACTGGATAGCAGAACTTTCACTAGTTGTGCAGAACAGAGGCAAAGAGCCGACCTTTGTAAGAAGAGGCAGTGAATCCCATATCGACATAACACTAACGTCTGAAGAAATAGCAAATCGAATATCAGAATGGAAAGTGGCGGAGGAAGAAAACCTTAGCTTTCATAGGAATATCTACTTTAATGTTATTTCAGCTAACTCTAGAACGACACAAATGAGCGAAGCAAGATGGAGAATAAATAAAGAAGGGATACCGATCCTTGTGGAAAATCTGGAAAAAGAAATGTACAAAATACAGAAATTAGATATAAATGAAGGCATGAAGGCAATAAACCTAGCACTAAAAGCCACTTTTAATAAAAGAGCTGCAGGAGTAAATCGTAGACCTGTGTACTGGTGGAACGATAACATCGCCCAGTTAAGAAAGCAATGTTTGAGGTCAAGAAGATTGTTACCTCGAGGAAATAAGAGCAAAGAAGTCACAGAAGAAAGTAGAGAAAGACTCAGAAATAATTACAATGGAAAAAGAAAACTCCTCAGAAATGCAATAATAGGATCAAAACAAGAAGCCTGGAAAAAAACCTGCCAAGAAGTTGACCAAGATATTTAAGGCATGGGATATAAAATTGTGTGTAAAAAGCTCAACATGATAGCTTGAATTAAGTTAAGTAGCGATAAGCTAATGAAAACTGTCGAGGAGCTGTTTCCCACACGAGCGACACACAAATGGCCATACATAGCCATAGAGGAAAAATGTATACCCTATTTTACTGAAGCAGAACTCCTGGAAGCGACAAAAAGAATTAAAAATGGAAAGTCACCAGGTCCGGACCAAATTCCATCTGAAATCGTCAAAGCGGCAATTAGGGAATTCCCGAGAGAGTTTCTCGAAATAATGAATAGTTAACTAAAAAGTGGAGAATTTCCAAAAATGTGGAAAATAGCCAAATTAGTCCTAATTCAGAAGCCTAAAAAAGAAGGAGACCTGGAGGCTAAATATAGACCAATATGTCTTCTGGACGTCATGGGAAAAGTTCTCGAGCAGCTGGTAGCAGTCAGGTTAACAGGGGAAGTTGAACCAAAACTCTCAAAAAACCAATATGGTTTCAGAAAGAAAAGGTCAACAATTGATGCTATGATCCACATCAAGAGATCGGTAGAGAATATAAAACTCAAGGCGCACCGGAACAGGAAATATGGAGTGTTAGTAACGCTAGACATCAAGAATGCCTTTAATTCAGCACCTTGGGATAGAATCATGAAAGCGCTGAAAGAATTCGAAGTCAGTGAGTACCTGACGAGAATTATAAGCAGCTATCTAGAGGACCGCTGGATAGAAGTCGAGGGGAATTTAATAAGTGTTACCTGCGGAGTTCCACAGGGATCAGTATTAGGGCCTCTCTTATGGAACATTCTGTACGACGAGGTGCTAAAAACTGAGCTACCAGAAGGCGCATCAGTCATTGGATTCGCGGATGACACAGCACTTATTGTTGAAGCTAAAACTGAGGAAACACTAAAGGCACACGCTAACACGGCGCTGAACAGGATTGAACAGATGCTAGAGAGGAAGCAACTACAGCTCGCTCCTGAAAAAACGGAGGCAATCGTACTTTATGGTGGAAGAAAACTGAAGGAAATACCCTTGGAGGTAGGCACAATGAAAATTAAATGCAAAGAACACTTAAAGTACCTGGGGCTCTATATTGGAAGGAATGCAGACATGAAGCAACATGTTATACAAGCGGCCAAGAAATCCGAAGAAAAACTTATGACGCTAAGTAGACTAATGCCGAATCTGAAGGGACCGAAGGCAAGTAAGAGAAGAGTGTTAGCGTCGGTGGTTCACTCAATAATGCTGTATGCTGCACCGATATGGGAAGAAGCTGTAAAACTCAAAAAATATAGAAATATGTTATTTAGTGTGCAACGTAGAATGGCAATACGTGTGAGTAGTGCTTATCGCACAATCTCGGCAGAAGCTGTCCAGGTGATAAGCGGAATAGTACCTCTGGCACTACTGGTGGAAGTGCGGAAAAGGGTCTATATGGAAAAAGAAGAAAAACACCAGGAAGTAAGGAAAGAAGTTTTAAAAAAGTGGCAATGCGAGTGGGAGAAAGAGACCGGTAAAGCGGTGTGGACTAAAAGGCTAATACGGAAGATCAGTACTTGGAAAAATCGAAAATACGGGGAAATTGATTATTTTATAACACAATTTCTCGGAGGACATGGATGCTTTGGGAGTTACTTGAAGGGATTCAAAAAGAGAGAGTCCGACAAATGTTAGTACTGTGAACATGTCGATACACCAGAACATACGCTCTTCTATTGTGGCCGATGGACGATGGAAAGGGTAGAAGTACGGACGATAACAAGAACCACACTGACCGTAGATAATATTGTTAATATTGTGCATACCCTCTATGTAAATTGACTTGCAAAAATAAGCATGTGGTCAAGTACACTCCACAGCTATGACAATAGACTAGTCCATTTAAAATCAATGTCAATGTCAACACAATTTGCATAGAAATAAAAATATTCTTTATATATATATATATATATATATATATATATATATATATATATATATATATATATATATATATTAACCCCAACCAAGCGCGTCCCCAGGTGGCGGATAGGGGAATGCTCGAACCGTCTTGGACGGTGGGCTGCAGGGAAATAAAATACCTCCCGCGGACCAACAGGATTATGAAAAACTATGGCTATGTACACTGATAAAGAATATAAAACTACGGGACAAGGGGTCGGATCCCTAGAACCGGCACTTGAGGGGGTGGTGAAGCAGGCTCCCCTTGGGTCGTCATCAAGCAACTGTGGAACGCATACGGTGGTATACCAGGCCGATGCGGGAAAATCAGCTACTGGAGAAGAGAAGACGCAGGAAGATCACGAGATCGCCAGTTCGGAGCAGCTCAATGTCAGACCTGTTCTGTAAATCGGACAAATTTACTGAGAGGAACGTCAAAATGGAAGAAAATGAAAAGAAGAGGAAAAGAATTGAGAATCCGGGAAAGGATGAAAACATAGAGAAACAAGTGGAGCCAAATGAAATCCAACATCTTATTCAAATGATTGTTAGAGAAACAGCGAAACTGGAGAAAATTGTTAAAGAAAACTTTAATACAAAGAGGGAAATTAGAGACATCTCAGCCAGACTAAACCTCCATGTCGGAAAACTAAAAGCAGAAGGGATACAAAAGGCACTTGGAAGATTATCTATAAGAGGAGACACTGCAGAAATGGAGACTCAAACTGACACCGAGAAAATAAAAGAAATAGCTCCAAAAGGAGAAAGGGAAGAAAAGAAAATAACAACGAAAGATGCAGGAATTCAAACTACTACTCCTGAGGAAAACAAGAATGCGCTACAAATAGAAGACAAAATAGCGAAATTCAAGCAGGAAAGGACAGGAGACATAAACTTGGCAGAGGCTTTAGATCTAGTCCACGCAAGTTGGCCTGAGGAAGCATTTAAGTCAACTAACATGGTAAGAGGTGGAGTTATGCAGGCATCAAAGGACAAGGATATGATATTGGTGATGGACCAAGAGGTGAGCGAGGATAATCCTCTTGTAAGATGGCTAAGCGAAAAAATACCGCAGATAGAGGATATTATCAGAAGAAAACTGATACAACCAGGAAAACTAATATGCATGGAGAATAAAAGCATTATAATCCAGGATAATGGAGAAAAAGAAGCTGGTAGCAGTTACACATATTTTGCAGGACTGAATGGGGTAAAAGTGAACACTGAAAACATAAAGGATGTAACAGCGTTATAAGAGAAAGTAAAGACCATCTCTGAAAAGGAGGGAAAGAAAGAACTCATATTTATATGTTCGAAGGATGGGCTGGAGTTCCAGCTTCGCAAAATCATAGAACTCATTTTTGGAGATCAAGGTTATCACATAATTCTACATACGAGAATTGAAGGAAAAATAGTACAGGAAGGGAAGCCACAGGAATGGCAAAAAATAGGAAGGACAAACGTGAGGACAAGTAGAGAAACACTAGTGGTTAAACCACGAGAAGCTGGAAAATCATATGTAGATATAGTAAGACATATGAAAAAGAACATCAACATAGAAGAGTTAGACGTGCAAATTAAGAGCATAGAAAAAACAGCTGAGGGGTATGTGAAGCTGAGTGTTTCTGGTGGCAAAAGAGGAAATGGCGAATCACTAAAAGCTGCGGTCCAAGAAAAGATAAAAGACCTAGTGGAGGCAGAACTAGTGAAAAGGAAGAGAAATATAACAGTCATAGATATAGATGAAACAATCACGGAAGAAGAACTATTGGAATCAATAGTTACAGAGCTGTCTAGCTCAAAAATCAATAGAGAAGACATCACAATAAAAATGACGGTTAAACAAAATAGCAGGGGGCTCAGATACGCCAATATAGCTCTGCCAATAAATGAAGCCATGTTACTAACGTCCAGGAAGAGAATCAAAATAGGATGGACTAGATGCAGGATAGTTGAAAGATTAGCGCCACTGAAATGCTACAAATGTCAACAGTTTGTGCATCTTGCTAGGGCATGCAACAGTGAGGAGGACATAAGCACAAAATGTATAAAGTGTGGAGAGGAAGGGCATAGAGCAAGTGCCTGTTTGAACCAAATATATTGCTGGTCTTGCAAAATAAAAGGTCACGGGACAAACGAAATGGTATGCCCAAATTATCAAAAACAAGTAAGAGAACTTCGGAAAACGGGAGCGCCTGTCAGTGCGACAAAATGAAAATGACGAAAATAAAAATAATCCAAGTTAATGTGGATAGAGGGAGAGCAGCATTCGACTTACTACATAGCACTTGTCGGGACAAACACATAGACGTCGCCATTGTGGCAGAAACAAACATGAAACTGGCTAGTAAAGGACCCTGGCTAAGCGATTTGAATATGGACGCAGCAATTAGGGTATTCAGCAAAGAAGTTAGTATACTAAAATGTGACACAGAACAGAAAGGATTCGTATGGGTGGAACTTGAGGACCTTGTTGTTTACTCTTGTTACGCATCACCGAATATAAGTGAACAAGAATTTTAGTCCTATCTTCAGACACTGGGGGAAAGCCTAAAAACACAGAAGAAGCAGGTGCTAGTAGCGGGTGACCTAAATGCTAAGTCACGAGTTTGGGGTCCCAAGGAAGACAAGAAAGGAAAGGCACTGGTGGACTGGATAGCAGAACTTTCACTAGTTGTGCAGAACAGAGGCAAAGAGCCGACCTTTGTAAGAAGAGGCAGTGAATCCCATATCGACATAACACTAACGTCTGAAGAAATAGCAAATCGAATATCAGAATGGAAAGTGGCGGAGGAAGAAAACCTTAGCTTTCATAGGAATATCTACTTTAATGTTATTTCAGCTAACTCTAGAACGACACAAATGAGCGAAGCAAGATGGAGAATAAATAAAGAAGGGATACCGATCCTTGTGGAAAATCTGGAAAAAGAAATGTACAAAATACAGAAATTAGATATAAATGAAGGCATGAAGGCAATAAACCTAGCACTAAAAGCCACTTTTAATAAAAGAGCTGCAGGAGTAAATCGTAGACCTGTGTACTGGTGGAACGATAACATCGCCCAGTTAAGAAAGCAATGTTTGAGGTCAAGAAGATTGTTACCTCGAGGAAATAAGAGCAAAGAAGTCACAGAAGAAAGTAGAGAAAGACTCAGAAATAATTACAATGGAAAAAGAAAACTCCTCAGAAATGCAATAATAGGATCAAAACAAGAAGCCTGGAAAAAAACCTGCCAAGAAGTTGACCAAGATATTTAAGGCATGGGATATAAAATTGTGTGTAAAAAGCTCAACATGATAGCTCGAATTAAGTTAAGTAGCGATAAGCTAATGAAAACTGTCGAGGAGCTGTTTCCCACACGAGCGACACACAAATGGCCATACATAGCCATAGAGGAAAAATGTATACCCTATTTTACTGAAGCAGAACTCCTGGAAGCGACAAAAAGAATTAAAAATGGAAAGTCACCAGGTCCGGACCAAATTCCATCTGAAATCGTCAAAGCGGCAATTAGGGAATTCCCGAGAGAGTTTCTCGAAATAATGAATAGTTAACTAAAAAGTGGAGAATTTCCAAAAATGTGGAAAATAGCCAAATTAGTCCTAATTCAGAAGCCTAAAAAAGAAGGAGACCTGGAGGCTAAATATAGACCAATATGTCTTCTGGACGTCATGGGAAAAGTTCTCGAGCAGCTGGTAGCAGTCAGGTTAACAGGGGAAGTTGAACCAAAACTCTCAAAAAACCAATATGGTTTCAGAAAGAAAAGGTCAACAATTGATGCTATGATCCACATCAAGAGATCGGTAGAGAATATAAAACTCAAGGCGCACCGGAACAGGAAATATGGAGTGTTAGTAACGCTAGACATCAAGAATGCCTTTAATTCAGCACCTTGGGATAGAATCATGAAAGCGCTGAAAGAATTCGAAGTCAGTGAGTACCTGACGAGAATTATAAGCAGCTATCTAGAGGACCGCTGGATAGAAGTCGAGGGGAATTTAATAAGTGTTACCTGCGGAGTTCCACAGGGATCAGTATTAGGGCCTCTCTTATGGAACATTCTGTACGACGAGGTGCTAAAAACTGAGCTACCAGAAGGCGCATCAGTCATTGGATTCGCGGATGACACAGCACTTATTGTTGAAGCTAAAACTGAGGAAACACTAAAGGCACACGCTAACACGGCGCTGAACAGGATTGAACAGATGCTAGAGAGGAAGCAACTACAGCTCGCTCCTGAAAAAACGGAGGCAATCGTACTTTATGGTGGAAGAAAACTGAAGGAAATACCCTTGGAGGTAGGCACAATGAAAATTAAATGCAAAGAACACTTAAAGTACCTGGGGCTCTATATTGGAAGGAATGCAGACATGAAGCAACATGTTATACAAGCGGCCAAGAAATCCGAAGAAAAACTTATGACGCTAAGTAGACTAATGCTGAATCTGAAGGGACCGAAGGCAAGTAAGAGAAGAGTGTTAGCGTCGGTGGTTCACTCAATAATGCTGTATGCTGCACCGATATGGGAAGAAGCTGTAAAACTCAAAAAATATAGAAATATGTTATTGAGTGTGCAACGTAGAATGGCAATACGTGTGAGTAGTGCTTATCGCACAATCTCGGCAGAAGCTGTCCAGGTGATAAGCGGAATAGTACCTCTGGCACTACTGGTGGAAGTGCGGAAAAGGGTCTATATGGAAAAAGAAGAAAAACACCAGGAAGTAAGGAAAGAAGTTTTAAAAAAGTGGCAATGCGAGTGGGAGAAAGAGACCGGTAAAGCGGTGTGGACTAAAAGGCTAATACGGAAGATCAGTACTTGGAAAAATCGAAAATACGGGGAAATTGATTATTTTATAACACAATTTCTCGGAGGACATGGATGCTTTGGGAGTTACTTGAAGGGATTCAAAAAGAGAGAGTCCGACAAATGTTAGTACTGTGAACATGTCGATACACCAGAACATACGCTCTTCTATTGTGGCCGATGGACGATGGAAAGGGTAGAAGTACGGACGATAACAAGAACCACACTGACCGTAGATAATATTGTTAATATTGTGCATACCCTCTATGTAAATTGACTTGCAAAAATAAGCATGTGGTCAAGTACACTCCACAGCTATGACAATAGACTAGTCCATTTAAAATCAATGTCAATGTCAACATAATTTGCATAGAAATAAAAATATTCTTTATATATATATATATATATATATATATATATATATATATATATATATATATATATATATATATATATATATATTAACCCCAACCAAGCGCGTCCCCAGGTGGCGGATAGGGGAATGCTCGAACCGTCTTGGACGGTGGGCTGCAGGGAAATAAAATACCTCCCGCGGACCAACAGGATTATGAAAAACTATGGCTATGTACACTGATAAAGAATATAAAACTACGGGACAAGGGGTCGGATCCCTAGAACCGGCACTTGAGGGGGTGGTGAAGCAGGCTCCCCTTGGGTCGTCATCAAGCAACTGTGGAACGCATACGGTGGTATACCAGGCCGATGCGGGAAAATCAGCTACTGGAGAAGAGAAGACGCAGGAAGATCACGAGATCGCCAGTTCGGAGCAGCTCAATGTCAGACCTGTTCTGTAAATCGGACAAATTTACTGAGAGGAACGTCAAAATGGAAGAAAATGAAAAGAAGAGGAAAAGAATTGAGAATCCGGGAAAGGATGAAAACATAAAGAAACAAGTGGAGCCAAATGAAATCCAACATCTTATTCAAATGATTGTTAGAGAAACAGCGAAACTGGAGAAAATTGTTAAAGAAAACTTTAATACAAAGAGGGAAATTAGAGACATCTCAGCCAGACTAAACCTCCATGTCGGAAAACTAAAAGCAGAAGGGATACAAAAGGCACTTGGAAGATTATCTATAAGAGGAGACACTGCAGAAATGGAGACTCAAACTGACACCGAGAAAATAAAAGAAATAGCTCCAAAAGGAGAAAGGGAAGAAAAGAAAATAACAACGAAAGATGCAGGAATTCAAACTACTACTCCTGAGGAAAACAAGAATGCGCTACAAATAGAAGACAAAATAGCGAAATTCAAGCAGGAAAGGACAGGAGACATAAACTTGGCAGAGGCTTTAGATCTAGTCCACGCAAGTTGGCCTGACGAAGCATTTAAGTCAACTAACATGGTAAGAAGTGGAGTTATGCAGGCATCAAAGGACAAGGATATGATATTGGTGATGGACCAAGAGGTGAGCGAGGATAATCCTCTTGTAAGATGGCTAAGCGAAAAAATACCGCAGATAGAGGATATTATCAGAAGAAAACTGATACAACCAGGAAAACTAATATGCATGGAGAATAAAAGCATTATAATCCAGGATAATGGAGAAAAAGAAGCTGGTAGCAGTTACACATATTTTGCAGGACTGAATGGGGTAAAAGTGAACACTGAAAACATAAAGGATGTAACAGCGTTATTAGAGAAAGTAAAGACCATCTCTGAAAAGGAGGGAAAGAAAGAACTCATATTTATATGTTCGAAGGATGGGCTGGAGTTCCAGCTTCGCAAAATCATAGAACTCATTTTTGGAGATCAAGGTTATCACATAATTCTACATACGAGAATTGAAGGAAAAATAGTACAGGAAGGGAAGCCACAGGAATGGCAAAAAATAGGAAGGACAAACGTGAGGACAAGTAGAGAAACACTAGTGGTTAAACCACGAGAAGCTGGAAAATCATATGTAGATATAGTAAGACATATGAAAAAGAACATCAACATAGAAGAGTTAGACGTGCAAATTAAGAGCATAGAAAAAACAGCTGAGGGGTATGTGAAGCTGAGTGTTTCTGGTGGCAAAAGAGGAAATGGCGAATCACTAAAAGCTGCGGTCCAAGAAAAGATAAAAGACCTAGTGGAGGCAGAACTAGTGAAAAGGAAGAGAAATATAACAGTCATAGATATAGATGAAACAATCACGGAAGAAGAACTATTGGAATCAATAGTTACAGAGCTGTCTAGCTCAAAAATCAATAGAGAAGACATCACAATAAAAATGACGGTTAAACAAAATAGCAGGGGGCTCAGATACGCCAATATAGCTCTGCCAATAAATGAAGCCATGTTACTAACGTCCAGGAAGAGAATCAAAATAGGATGGACTAGATGCAGGATAGTTGAAAGATTAGCGCCACTGAAATGCTACAAATGTCAACAGTTTGTGCATCTTGCTAGGGCATGCAACAGTGAGGAGGACATAAGCACAAAATGTATAAAGTGTGGAGAGGAAGGGCATAGAGCAAGTGCCTGTTTGAACCAAATATATTGCTGGTCTTGCAAAATAAAAGGTCACGGGACAAACGAAATGGTATGCCCAAATTATCAAAAACAAGTAAGAGAACTTCGGAAAACGGGAGCGCCTGTCAGTGCGACAAAATGAAAATGACGAAAATGAAAATAATCCAAGTTAATGTGGATAGAGGGAGAGCAGCATTCGACTTACTACATAGCACTTGTCGGGACAAACACATAGACGTCGCCATTGTGGCAGAAACAAACATGAAACTGGCTAGTAAAGGACCCTGGCTAAGCGATTTGAATATGGACGCAGCAATTAGGGTATTCAGCAAAGAAGTTAGTATACTAAAATGTGACACAGAACAGAAAGGATTCGTATGGGTGGAACTTGAGGACCTTGTTGTTTACTCTTGTTACGCATCACCGAATATAAGTGAACAAGAATTTTAGTCCTATCTTCAGACACTGGGGGAAAGCCTAAAAACACAGAAGAAGCAGGTGCTAGTAGCGGGTGACCTAAATGCTAAGTCACGAGTTTGGGGTCCCAAGGAAGACAAGAAAGGAAAGGCACTGGTGGACTGGATAGCAGAACTTTCACTAGTTGTGCAGAACAGAGGCAAAGAGCCGACCTTTGTAAGAAGAGGCAGTGAATCCCATATCGACATAACACTAACGTCTGAAGAAATAGCAAATCGAATATCAGAATGGAAAGTGGCGGAGGAAGAAAACCTTAGCTTTCATAGGAATATCTACTTTAATGTTATTTCAGCTAACTCTAGAACGACACAAATGAGCGAAGCAAGATGGAGAATAAATAAAGAAGGGATACCGATCCTTGTGGAAAATCTGGAAAAAGAAATGTACAAAATACAGAAATTAGATATAAATGAAGGCATGAAGGCAATAAACCTAGCACTAAAAGCCACTTTTAATAAAAGAGCTGCAGGAGTAAATCGTAGACCTGTGTACTGGTGGAACGATAACATCGCCCAGTTAAGAAAGCAATGTTTGAGGTCAAGAAGATTGTTACCTCGAGGAAATAAGAGCAAAGAAGTCACAGAAGAAAGTAGAGAAAGACTCAGAAATAATTACAATGGAAAAAGAAAACTCCTCAGAAATGCAATAATAGGATCAAAACAAGAAGCCTGGAAAAAAACCTGCCAAGAAGTTGACCAAGATATTTAAGGCATGGGATATAAAATTGTGTGTAAAAAGCTCAACATGATAGCTCGAATTAAGTTAAGTAGCGATAAGCTAATGAAAACTGTCGAGGAGCTGTTTCCCACACGAGCGACACACAAATGGCCATACATAGCCATAGAGGAAAAATGTATACCCTATTTTACTGAAGCAGAACTCCTGGAAGCGACAAAAAGAATTAAAAATGGAAAGTCACCAGGTCCGGACCAAATTCCATCTGAAATCGTCAAAGCGGCAATTAGGGAATTCCCGAGAGAGTTTCTCGAAATAATGAATAGTTAACTAAAAAGTGGAGAATTTCCAAAAATGTGGAAAATAGCCAAATTAGTCCTAATTCAGAAGCCTAAAAAAGAAGGAGACCTGGAGGCTAAATATAGACCAATATGTCTTCTGGACGTCATGGGAAAAGTTCTCGAGCAGCTGGTAGCAGTCAGGTTAACAGGGGAAGTTGAACCAAAACTCTCAAAAAACCAATATGGTTTCAGAAAGAAAAGGTCAACAATTGATGCTATGATCCACATCAAGAGATCGGTAGAGAATATAAAACTCAAGGCGCACCGGAACAGGAAATATGGAGTGTTAGTAACGCTAGACATCAAGAATGCCTTTAATTCAGCACCTTGGGATAGAATCATGAAAGCGCTGAAAGAATTCGAAGTCAGTGAGTACCTGACGAGAATTATAAGCAGCTATCTAGAGGACCGCTGGATAGAAGTCGAGGGGAATTTAATAAGTGTTACCTGCGGAGTTCCACAGGGATCAGTATTAGGGCCTCTCTTATGGAACATTCTGTACGACGAGGTGCTAAAAACTGAGCTACCAGAAGGCGCATCAGTCATTGGATTCGCGGATGACACAGCACTTATTGTTGAAGCTAAAACTGAGGAAACACTAAAGGCACACGCTAACACGGCGCTGAACAGGATTGAACAGATGCTAGAGAGGAAGCAACTACAGCTCGCTCCTGAAAAAACGGAGGCAATCGTACTTTATGGTGGAAGAAAACTGAAGGAAATACCCTTGGAGGTAGGCACAATGAAAATTAAATGCAAAGAACACTTAAAGTACCTGGGGCTCTATATTGGAAGGAATGCAGACATGAAGCAACATGTTATACAAGCGGCCAAGAAATCCGAAGAAAAACTTATGACGCTAAGTAGACTAATGCCGAATCTGAAGGGACCGAAGGCAAGTAAGAGAAGAGTGTTAGCGTCGGTGGTTCACTCAATAATGCTGTATGCTGCACCGATATGGGAAGAAGCTGTAAAACTCAAAAAATATAGAAATATGTTATTGAGTGTGCAACGTAGAATGGCAATACGTGTGAGTAGTGCTTATCGCACAATCTCGGCAGAAGCTGTCCAGGTGATAAGCGGAATAGTACCTCTGGCACTACTGGTGGAAGTGCGGAAAAGGGTCTATATGGAAAAAGAAGAAAAACACCAGGAAGTAAGGAAAGAAGTTTTAAAAAAGTGGCAATGCGAGTGGGAGAAAGAGACCGGTAAAGCGGTGTGGACTAAAAGACTAATACGGAAGATCAGTACTTGGAAAAATCGAAAATACGGGGAAATTGATTATTTTATAACACAATTTCTCGGAGGACATGGATGCTTTGGGAGTTACTTGAAGGGATTCAAAAAGAGAGAGTCCGACAAATGTTAGTACTGTGAACATGTCGATACACCAGAACATACGCTCTTCTATTGTGGCCGATGGACGATGGAAAGGGTAGAAGTACGGACGATAACAAGAACCACACTGACCGTAGATAATATTGTTAATATTATGGTGGAGAAGAAAGAGTATTGGAGTGCGGTTCGAGTCTTCGTCATGAAAATTCTCAAAACCAAGGAACTAGACGTCAACACAACATCGTAACCGGAACTCGGGTATCAAGATCCAGTCTGAAGGAATGCATTTGCGGTACCAGATTGTGGTCTAGATGAAGAGAGGGGGAGTTTTAGTTGGTAGGCGCTCTTCCAGCGAGGGTGAATCCAACACGTCCCGACGGGCTGTCAGGCGACAGTCTTATAGAAGATTTCTCCTCCTCACCACAAAAAAAAAAAAAATATATATATATATATATATATATATATATATATATATATATATATATATAAATATATAAAAAATATATCCCACATATATGTAGTGTAATTTCTAAACCATTACTGTTGAGACAATCATTTGCAGTGTAATATTATAATTCTATCCCGGAAGAGCCTCCAAGTTGTAGTTTTGCAAGTAGCAATTAAGGTTGAATCCTCAAGTGTGGTGCAAAAATAACAATATAGTTTATTTTAAACGAGTCAACACATAATTTGAATAATAATAGTTCATTTAATTATTCCACGAAGTTATACAATTACATCTGAATAAAGCGAATTAATCAAAATAAAGTTAACAAAGATAATAACACTTGATTAAAATACAATACTTAGATTTAGAGTCCTTTTACAATGTTTTGCGTGTTACCACGAAATACGTATTTTCCAGAGTACATAGTTAACAAACACAATGGTATTACAATGATAAATACACCCTAGTAATTAACATTACATTTGTATGCATAACTCTAACTATTTACGCTGACAACAATAACAAATATTACACACAGTAATAAAGTTAAATTGGATTTAAATTCACAATGATAATAACACTCGTTAACATATCATATTCCTGTATTCACTAAAGACGTCAGACACTCTGTGTATCTCTGTTGATCGCCATTTTTCAATCTCTGCCTGTATTATACGATAACCAACTATTATAACTAATAACAATGATTACTATTTTTAAATGATATTAACACTCGTTAATATTACTTAAATTCACAAAAGCAACAACGCTATACAAACTATGTATACTTCTTGTCGCCATTTTCTACTTCCTTCTGTTGCGTAGCGTTGAACAAGCCTCGTCAGCATACGCTACAGCGAGCGTCTGCGTTTGAGAGTTCGGGGTTTACAACAGCAAAATTAGTTAGTGTCTGTTGTCGAGAGTACAGATTACATTCACACTAAACACACCCTTATACTAGCAAAGATCTTAACCTAATTTACAGTGTTCTTATAATTATTATTTCTTATAACTAATTATGTCTAAACTTAAATCTAACCTTAAAAAATATCCCACATCTCGGCTTCTCCTGACTAGTAACTATCCTCAGTTGCTACAATCATCAATGCCCATGGTGTCATCATATCTGCTGATGTAGAAGTCCTATCTGGCCCTTCACACTCTCCTGCTTTCTCCACGTCATAACGATCATTTTCTTTAATTTTCGTTATTTTGTATGGTCCTTTAGCCTCTTCTGCTTGCATCGTCTTCTTCGGCTTCGGAAAATGCTTGGTCCTTATCCTTAGAGAAACGAACAGTGTCTTGTTTGGTTTTCATTTTAACCCCAATCATCAATTCATTTTCTATTATATACTTCCCTGTAAAATTCTTTACTTGTTTCATCTTCTTCGGCTTCGAAAAATGCTTGACTGCGTTGACCTTATCCTTAGAGGGACGAACATTGCCTTGTTTCCTCATCTTCGGCTTCGGAAAATGCTTGACTGCGTTGACCTTATCCTTAGATAGACGAGCATTGCCTTGTTTCATTGCACAACCTAGGTCGTTCATTTCCTGGGCTGCCTGTATGACATCCTCTTCTAACCCTTCACCCAGCTGCTCTTCAACAACTAGTCGATCTGCAGGTGGTAGTCTAAGCGGTCTAGAAAATATAGGAGTATCATTTTTCAATGTAATTGTCTTTTCACTTTCAGAGTTGCGTAACTCTTTTCGTTTCTCATTGTCCACTGACTCGGGTATTTTATTAACAACATTTTTATCGTTTATATGAGATGAGTCTAGATCACTTTTTTAATCACCATCGTCTATTTTCAATGTCATTAATTGTTTAACCTCATTTTCATTTTTATCTTTATCGCTATCAAGTTTATGAAAATAACTAGCGTAATGTTCTGAATCAATTTCAATGTCCAATTTAATTCTACCTAAAGAATTTACTCGAGAGTTTGACAAACCACGTAATGTTATAACAGAGTCATATAATTTAACATTCTTTAAGGTTTTAAAATAATCTTCCCGCACTGCTGACAAATCACTACCAGTATCGATTAAAGCGTTTACATTACTCCTGTTATTAACACAAATTGATTTTATCATTTCTACTTTCATAACATTATGCTCCGATTTAACAGTTTTTATTTTAGTATTACAGTTTCGACTAACATGTCCATAATTACGACAATTAAAACATTTGTAACCCTTGTCTTTATCAGGACACACTTTAGATGAGTGTGATAACGAACAACAAATAAAACATTTAATCTTCTCACCTGTTGTCTCAGTTTTACTTCTGGTACCTGGCCTAGATCTCTTATCATAGTCCTGGATATCCATTTTCATTTTTTCATATTGTTCAAGCTTACGTCTCAGCTGCGCAATATTTTCAGCTCCATACAATATCACTTTGTTAGCTGTACTGTCACGAATACCTGCTATGATTTAATCCATAATAGCTGCTTCTTCGACATCTGCTTGCCTAGCAATGTCTAAAATATCATACACATATTGACGAAAACTTTCACCTGATTTCTTTACCCTTTGTTGAAGCATTTTGTGAACCTGTGCACTATTTAAACTCGTATCGAATTCATCAATCAAATACGATTTAAATGTATCCCAATTTATTATCCTGGTTTCAAAATTAACAAATTGTTTTGCTGTATCAGTTAACAATCTCCTAGCATACAAATATCTGTATTTTGTATCTATTTTTGCCTGGTCACAGAAATCATCAAATTGTTTGATCCATAATCTGACATTTTTAAGCCCATCATATTTAGGTAAAGCCAATTCTAAATCTAAAAATGTATAATTTGTTTTATTGACTGCTTCATTGTTTACAGACCTACTATTCTGTTCACCGACTCTGCTATTATACGAGTTCATTCTCGTTAATAATTCAGCTCTATTTCCACGCTGACTTAGTCCAACGAAGCTAAGTTTCTGTCGTAATTCTGCCACTGACAAGTTGTTTAATTCCTCCGTCATTGTTATAATTTTCACTGCTAACAGATTGAAGTGCAATTACTTTAATGAGTACACTGTACACCTGGAAATTTAAGAGTATTCTTGACTGAATAAACTAATTTTTCTTTTATCTGTCATCAATTGTTCTGGTTCAAAAGGTTAAGAATAATCTTGACTGAGTAGACTTAGTTTTCCTTTTGATCCCGTGGTCAACTGTTCTGGTTCTAAGGTTAAAAATAATCTTGACTGAATATCCTTGATTTTCCCTTAATCCCGGTTGAGCCCCCAATTTGTAGTGTAATTTCTAAACCTTTACTGTTAAGACAATCATTTGCAGTGTAATATTATAATTCTATCCCGGAAGAGCCTCCAAGTTGTAGTTTTGCAAGTTGCAATTAAGGTTGAATCCTCAAGTGTGGTGCAAAAATAACAATATAGTTTATTTTAAACGAGTAAACACATAATTTGAATAATAATAGTTCATTTAATTATTTCACGAAGTTATACAATTACTGGTAAAGAACGCATACACAACCTATATTTTTATATAGATATTTCGCATTCTTTAGTGTATTTCATTAGAATCTAATTTTGTATATTTTAGTTCTTAAGTTCTGTAATAATTCTATTGTTTAATCAAATATTTTATCTTTCTTTGTTATTGAATCAACCAACAAAGTTATTGTCATTGTTACTCTGGCATTGTGTATTCGAGCGTATCAGCCCGTACCAGCCCGTACCAAGGCCACCAGCCGGTTTGGCAAATGCCTTTTTGTACCAATGTACTGTTCAATCATTATTAAAATATTCATTATTAACTCAAACTTCATACAGTAAACATCACTAAATATCTTTAAATTATTAACTAGCATCTAGAACAGTAAACATCTAAATTATCAACTCCAACTTTCAACAGTTTAATAATTATAATAAAAGATTTTAATAGTGAATTGTATCACAGTAACATTGATACATATAGATATTCATTTAAGTTTCAATTATTGTAATTCGTCAAGTGCACTTCGTTATAAATGTTTTTTGCAAAATTCTTGCATTTCGCTGCCTTTTCTTACAAACGTTGGCTTGTATAATCATTTGATCCTTCGACACGGATCAACCATTTGGTCAGCTTCGAGCCGGATACGAGCTAGGATATTTAGTATTTTGATCCTTCAAAGAAGATTCACATCCATTTGATCATCTTCAAGCAAGATTCTCATCAACGGATCCAGCAATTGAGCATCTTCAAAGAAGATTCACACCGCATTGATCATCTTTGAAAAGGATTCCCACATTGGTCATCTTTGAAAAGGATTCATCAAGCAAGGTGAACAATCAAGAAAAATCTCACTTTTGGCGCCAAGTACAACAGCACATACGAGTCAATCGCAGCAGCATCTGGATTCAGTCTTGAAACGAGAGCTACTACACGACAGTGGTGTCAAGGTAATCCTAAAACATTTATATAATTCCCATCCTATCCTTTTATTACCTCTATTTTGGGTTTTTTTGCATTTACATCTAATATTTTACAAATTTTACATATACTACTGTTTCAATCGTTATTTCATTATACCAAGGTGTTTCGACATCAATGATTCACTTCCATCATAAGTTCGTATCATTGTTGTATTATATTTTTTAATCAATCATTCAACGATATTTAGTTTTCTGTTTGTAGTTAATAAATCCTTGCCACTTTAGTCAAGTCATTTAGCACTTTACCAAGCTAATGACCATCTATAGGGCTCGTATTAGTGTCATTCAGCACACATACACATATACATTAATTGCATTGGTTGCGAATATTAGATTCCACAAGTATAGCCTCTTACATTACGTCATTTAAAGTCCTCTCAATGGAATACGACACTTAGAGCATACGCCAATTGCATTATTTAGCGAATATTATTATTCCTACTAAAGCGTTTGAATTCATTTTTCAAACCGAAATTACCGTCTGTGTATTTTGCACAGAAGTCTTTTACGTATTGTACGTAATAGAGTACCATTTATATTATTTGCATCTACAATAATATATTTTTACAATTAGTTTTAAATATTATATTTAAAATATCAATAGAGATTTTAAAGTCACATTCACAATGTCTTTAAAAATCTTAAATACAAAAATACATTGTATTAAATCATCATTAAAACAATGCAGTAAAGCCATTGAAAATGTTGATATAAAAGATCCATCTACTTACGATGTGGAAAACATAAAGTTTCTTCATAAACAATGGGAACCACTAATGGCTTCTATTAACAAAACTCACTCTCAAATGAGAGAATTAGTAGAAGATGAGAGTAAATTGGATGTCATTGATGAAGAAAATACCGATTTTTGGATGCAATACGTTAAAATAGGCGCCAAAATCAATAAAATTATCTCAGCGTCTAAATCAATTGAAGCATCAAGCACTTCAATTTCTAAAGCTGCCACTTCCAGCACACTCACAGCGCAAGTCAAACGGACAAGTCAAGTTATGTTATCAACCGCTTTAGTCAACATTCCTGACAAAAACGGTAAAATAATTGTCGCTCGCGCGCTTCTGGATAACGGTAGTCAATCAAGTTTTATTACCAAAGATTTACTACGTAAATTAAACATTTATACTACAAATTCGGATGTAGTTGCTACCGGAATTGATAACTCCGAAACTAAAACTCATAATCAAGCAAAAATCACTTTGCATTCATCAACTAACAATTACAAAACTTTTGTAAATTGTCTGCTTACAGACACAATAACCGACAAAATTCCACACATCACATTGGATATTGTCAATCTATCAATACCGCATAGCATAAAACTAGCAGATCCTAGTTTTAACGAACCACAATCTGTGGATTTATTGTTAGGAGCTGATATTTTTTGGAAACTATTACGCGTAGGCAAATCAACATTATCCAATAATCGATTGCATTTGCAAAACACTTCACTGGGTTGGATAGTAACTAAATACAAATTTGTTACCAACAACAATCATGCGCATCATTATCACACATCCTTGCAAACTCAAATTCCCAAGTTTTGTGAAAGCGAGTATGTAAAGGAATGTAGCACTTTAATTATAAAAGAACAAACTCAAATTCCCAAGGTTTGTGAAAGCGAGTCTGTTAAGAAATGTAGGACTTTAACCTTAGAAGAACAAGCATGCCATGATCATTGTAACAAAACTACTACTCGCAACTCAGATGGTAGATTCGTAAGTACATTACCATTAAAATTGCCCGCATCAGCTCTAGGGGATTCCAAAACCACAGCTACCAAACAATTTCTTTCATTGGAAAGAAAATTTGATAGAAATACACAACATAAATCTATGTATTCTGCATTCATTAATGAATATATACGATTAGGTCACATGACCACTAACACTATTCAAAATTCATCCGAACCTACATATATTTTACCGCATCACGGTATAGGAGATTCCAACACAGCAATTACTAAACCCTTTCTTTTACCACAAAGAAAGCGTGTTACTAGTAAACATCATAAATCATTTATATTGTCAAATTACTCCATAGCCAAGTCAAATTCTATATTTGACAAATTTTCAAATTTTAAATCGATCAATAGCGTCACCACATACTTTTTATGGTTCATTCCCAATTCTAGAAACAAGACAAACGGTATCTTTATGGTCACGGAATTGCATAATTCAATTCAATTACTTATGAAATTAACCAAAGCAAATGTTTTATCATTAATCGCTAGAACCTTTCATCCACTCGCATTACTATTGCCTTGTGACACACCATGCAAATTAATGATACAACAACTATGGTTAATTAACTTACATACAAGGTCTAAATTATTATTTTCAAATTCACATCCATATGCCACAAACACCACCCTTAATGATTCATATGTTGATAAGCTACTGACTGGATCAAATGATCTATCAGAATTCAAGCTACGCTGTATTAAAACAATAGAAACATTAAGCAGTGCAGGATTTTATTTACGAAAATGGATGTCGAATGATCCCATTATTTTATTCGATTTAGACAACACTATTCAAGACCAACATTTTATTATAGATCACGCAGACTTAGAGCATTTAAAACTTTAGTTATCAAATGGTGCTCAAAAACATACTGTTTCGCATACAACATCGCCCATTTTGATCAACCTGTAAAATTACCCAATAGAAATGTTCTATCTTTCATTGCCAAAATCTTTGATCCGCTTGGATTATTATCACCCTGCGTTATACCGTTTAAGCTATTGAGACAACAATTATGGCTAACAAATATACACTGGAATGTTGAAATTCCAGAATATTTAGTAAAAACATGGACTCCTTTAATAAAGCAATTACCGACCTTAAGCAATGCATCTATATCACGAAAATCATTAATCAAGAATTCCAAAGCATTTGAAATTCATGGTTTTTGTGATGCATTAGTAAGTGCACATGGTTCTTGTATTTATTTTAAACTTATCAACCGCAATTTTTTAAATGACAACCTCTTCTATATCGACCCAGGAGGTATAGAATATTTCAAAAATTTAATCGTTAAATGGCACTCTAAACCTGACTGTTTTAAATACAGTATTTTACATTTTTATCCACTTGCTAAACTAACGAAATTAAATTATCATACCAACTTCAAAGACACTTATACACTGCAAACTCAAATTGAGGCAATGCTCAATTTCCACCCCTTTTATCCCGCTTCCAATAATCCCAATGACCTTATTCCCTTCACACCTCTTATTAGGACGGCAAAACACTAGAATCGCTCCTGCAGAGGGCGCTCCAATCAAATTAAGCCGAACGCAGCGCTTCTCACAATTTCAAGACTTTATTCAAAGTTGTTGGAAACAATGGTCAAGAGAATACCTAGGACGCTGTAATCAGCTCGTGAAATGGAAAATGTCAAAGGATGCTGTACCGCAGCAAGGAACTTTGGTCTTAATCAAGAAGCCAAATCTTCCTCCATCACAATGGATGTTGGGTAGCCAAGTGAAATTAAGTGCTAATGAAGTTTCAGCGACTCGAGCAGCCACTATCAAGACAGCTAAGGGAGAAACAAAGCGTCTAGTGCAATATCTCGTTCCTCTACTTACAGAACATCAGTTGAAAACCAAGATGACTCTTCCAATTTTCAACGCGCGGGAGTATGGTAAAGAACGCATACACAACCTATATTTTTATATAGATATTTCGCATTCTTTAATGTATTTCATTAGAATCTAATTTTGTATATTTTAGTTCTTAAGTTCTGTAATAATTCTATTGTTTAATCAAATATTTTATCTTTCTTTGTTATTGAATCAACCAACAAAGTTATTGTCATTGTTACTCTGGCATTGTGTATTCGAGCGTATCAGCCCGTACCAAGGCCACCAGCCGGTTTGGCAAATGCCTTTTTGTACCAATGTACTGTTCAATCATTATTAAAATATTCATTATTAACTCAAACTTCATACAGTAAACATCACTAAATATCTTTAAATTATTAACTAGCATCTAGAACAGTAAACATCTAAATTATCAACTCCAACTTTCAACAGTTTAATAATTATAATAAAAGATTTTAATAGTGAATTGTATCACAGTAACATTGATACATATAGATATTCATTTAAGTTTCAATTATTGTAATTCGTCAAGTGTATTTGTATAATAAATGTTTTATGTAAAATACT
The DNA here is from genome assembly GCA_963678705.1 of Panorpa germanica. Classification (NCBI taxonomy): domain Eukaryota; kingdom Metazoa; phylum Arthropoda; class Insecta; order Mecoptera; family Panorpidae; genus Panorpa; species Panorpa germanica. The sequence continues at coordinate 1,225,321 of OY783213.1, read as the reverse complement.
AGTGTTTCGCTGCTATTTGATTTAAAGCAAAATAAAAAATTGTTATTAATTATTTAATAACAAAAAGGTCCTTCGAAAAGTTTTGGCGCAATCTATAGCTATCAAAGGAGTTGTATGCAATCAAGCAATCCGAGAATTGGAAACCGTCAACATCGCAGATAAGCCAACCTCAAGCTTATATAGATCCATAGGTCCAAACTCAATCAACCAATTACATCTGAATAAAGCGAATTAATTAAAATAAAGTTCACAAAGATAATAACACTTGATTAAAATACAATACTTAGATTTAGAGTCCTTTTACAATGTTTTGCGTGTTACCACGAAATACGTAGTTTCCATAGTACATAGTTAACAAACACAATGGTTTTACAATGATAAATACACCCTAGTAATTACCATTACATTTGTATGCATAACTCTAACTATTTACGCTGACAACAATAACAAATATTACACACAGTAATAAAGTTAAATTGGATTTAAATTCACAATGATAATAACACTCGTTAACATATCATATTCCTGAATACACTAAAGACGTCATAGACTCTGTGCATCTCTGTTGATCGCCATTTTTCAATCTCTGCCTGTATTATACGATGACCAACTATTATAACTAATAACAATGATTACTATTTTTAAATGATATTAACACTCGTTAATATTACTTAAATTCACAAAAGCAACGACGCTATACAAACTATGTATACTTCTTGTCGCCATTTTCTACTTCTTTTTGTTGCGTCGCGTTGAACAAGCCTCGTCAGCATACGCTACAGCGAGCGTCTGCGTTTGAGAGTTCGGGGTTTACAACAGCAAAATTAGTTAATGTCTGTTGTCGAGAGTACAGATTACATTCACACTCAACACACTCTAATACTAGCTAAGATCTTAACCTAATTTACAGTGTTCTTATAATTATTATTTCTTATAACTAATTATGTCTAAACTTAAATCTAATATTAAAAAATAGCCCAAATATATATATATATATATATATATATATATATATATATATATGTATATAAATTTTTATATATATAAATATATATATATATATATATATATATATATATATATCTATATATATATATATATATATATATGTGGGATATATTTTAGGATTAGACATAATTAGTTTATAGGAAATAATAATTATAAAGAACTCTGGAAATAGGTTAGGAACTTTGCTAATAATAAGGAATATTTAAATGTTACTAGCGCTGTTTTGAAACGACTTTAAGTCGTTCACTTGACAGTTCGTTTGCAACGATATGCTGAAGATGCAAGGTTAGCGCAACAGGATTGTTAAAATGGGTGATAGTCGTATACATACACAGTTTTTATGGCGGTCATTGGTAAAATTCAGGAATTGTTGTATTAACTAGTTGTAAATAGCATTGCTATTTATAATCAGTTAAACTATATTCCTAGTTGTAATATTAGTTATTGTTTAGACGTAAATAGTGTAGTTTGTGCATAAAATATAGTGTTAAATATTAGGTTGTGTTTATGATTATAAAACGTTGTGAATGAAAACTAAGTAATATTTATACTACGCATTATTTTGTGATATGCAATCATTGAAAGGTCTTCAAACCTAACCATTGCATATAATCTAGTGATAATATTATTATGAACTATTTTTGATATAATAACATTTTTGTAATATAATTGTTTTCCTTTAAGAAATAATTAAATAAACTAATATTAAACAAAAGTTATATGTTAACTATTATTTAATAAACTATATTGTAAATGGGGTTCAAATCAGGATTAATATAACATCAAAACTGCTAAAACCACAGCTGGTAATCTAGCTAACACCAACTAATGTGTAAGGTAGACCCCCGCTTATAGACGTCAACCGGGAAAGGAATTAATCTCAACCCACACTTGAGGGCGTCAATTATGATAAAGGAAAAAGCAACTTTATTCCGTCAAGAATATTCTTAACCTTTGAACCAGAACTATTAACCAACACATAAAGAAAAAACCAAGTTTATTCCGTTAAGAATACTCCTAACCTCTAAACCAGAACTATTGACCAACAGATAAGGAAACAAGTTTATTCAGCTAAGAATAATCTTAACTTCCAGGTGCGTACAAACTACTCGTTAAAGTAATTGCATTTTAATATGTAGCAGTAAAAAATAAAACAATGACAAAGGATCTAAACAACTTGTCAGTAGCAGAATTACGTCAAGAACTTAGCTTCGTTGGATTAAGTCAACGTGGAAATCGTGCTGAATTATTAACGAGAATGAACTCGTATAATAGCAAAGTTGGAAAACAGAATAGCAGGTCTGTATCCAATGAAACAGTCAATAAAACTAATTACACGTTTTTAAATTTAGAATTGGCCTAAATATATTTACCTAAATATGATTGACTTAAAAAAGTCAAATTATGGATTAAACAATTTGATAATTTTTGTGACCAGGCGGAAATAGATACAAAGTACAGATATTTTTATGTCAGGCGATTGTTGACTGATACCGCAAAACAATTTGTCAATTTCGAAATCAGGATAATAAACTGGGATACATTTAAATCGTATTTGATCGATGAGTTCAATACAAGTTTAAATAGTGCACAGATGCACAAAATGCTTTAACAAAGGATTAAGAAAGCAGGGGAAACTTTTCGTCAATATGTTTATGATATTTTAGACATAGCTCGACAGGCAGATGTCGAGGAACCAGTTATTATGGATTATATCATAACAGGTATTCGTGACAGTACAACTAATAAAGTAATACAGTATAAAGCTGAAAATATTGCACAACCTAGACGTAAACTTAAACAATATAAAAAAATTTAAATGGATAGTCAGGACTATGATAGGAGATCAATGTCAGGTACCAAAACAAAAATTGAGACAACAAGTGAGTAGATTAAATGTTTTAATTGTGCTTCGTTATCACACTCAACTATATTGTGTCTAGATAAAGACAAGGGTTATAAATGTTTTACTTGTGGTTATTATGGTCATGTTAGTCAAAATTGTAAAACTAAAGTAAATACCGTTAACTCAGAGCATAGTGTTATGAAAGTAGAAATTATAAAATCAATTTGTGTTTTTAAAAGCAGTAATGTAAACGCTTTAATAGATACTGGTAGCGATTTATCCGCAGTGCGCGAAGACTATTTTAAAACATTAAAGAATATTAAATTATATGACTCTGTTATAACAATACCAGGTTTGTCAAACTCTCGCGTAAATTCTTTAGGTAAAATAAAATTGAACATTGAAATTGATTTAGAACATAACACTAGTTATTTTGAAGTGTTACCTTCACAGGCTATGCAAATAAACATAGTGATAGGTTTGGACATTATAGCTAAAGCTAGAGTAATTATTGCTGACACGGGTGTAAAATTTTATAAACTTTATAACGATAAAGATGGAAATAAAAGTTAAGTTAAACAATTAATGACATTAAAAATAGACAATGGTGATAAAGAAAGTGATCTAGACTTATCTCATATAAACGATAAAAATGTTGTTAATAAAATACACGAGTTAGTGGACAATGACAAACGAAAAGAGTTACTTAACTCTAAAAGTGAAAAGATAATTAAATTAAAAAATAATACTCCCATATTTTCTAGGCCACTTAAACTACCACCTTCAGATCGACTAGATATTTAAGAGCAGCTGGATGAAGGGTTAGAAAAGGATGTCATACAGGCAGCTTATGTAATTAAACAAGGCACTGTTCGTCCCTCTAAGGATAAGGTCAACGCAGTCAAGCATTTTCCGAAGTCAAAGAACTATGCAGGAAAGTATACAATAGAGAATGAATTATTATACAGGTTAAAAGACGATCAAAAGCTGTTAGTAGTACCAAGTAAAAAGCAATCAGAAATAATACGTAAAGCACACGACATAGGACATTGTGGCTTGAATAAATGTTAAGAAATAATTAACAGAGAATTTTGGAACAATGATTTAGCTGAAAAGATTAAAAACTGTATAGATAATTGCATAAAATGTATACTAGCAACCAGAAAAGTAGGTAAAGTAGAAGGATACTTAAACTCTATACCTAAGGTAAGTTTTCCTTTCGACACATGGCATATAGACTATTTAGGACCTTTACAAACAACAAGCAAAAAGTATAAACATATTCTCGTTATAGTTGATGCTTTTACAAAATTTGTTTGGTTGTTTCAAATCAACAGGCACTAATGAGGTATTACAGAAATTAAAAGTGATAGCAGAAGTATTCGAACACCCGAGAAGAATCATTTCTGACAAGGGTACAGCTTCTACTTCAACAGATTTTAGATATTATTGTACTGCAAAAAACATTGAACATGTGGTAATAACTACAGAAGTACCAAGGGGTAATGGCCAGGTAGAACGAATAAATGAAATTATTGTACCTGTGTTAACATAGTTAGCCCTAACAGATCCTAGTAAGTAATATTTGCATGTAAGTAAACTAAAGTTAATGCTAAACAGTACTTATAAAAGAGGTATTAAAATAACAACATTTGAATTAATGATTCGGGTTAAAATAAAAACCAAACAAGACATAAAAATAATAGATTTCATTACAGAAGAAATACAAAATGAGTTTGTAGATAAACGTGAGAAGCAGAGAGAAGAGGCTAAAGGAAATATTCTAAAAATTCAGCAAGAAAACAGGACTAGCTACAATAGGAAATGTAAAGCACCAAGAAAGTAAACACTGAACAGTTTAGTGGCTATACAACGTACACAATTTACAACAGGAGCTAAAGTTAAAGCTAAATTTATAGGACCATACAAAATAACGAAACTTGAAGGCAATAATCGCTATGACGTGAAGAACGCAGAAGAATGTGAAGGACCAATAAGGACTTCTACATCAGCAGATATGATGAAACCATTGGCAGGATGATTGTAGCAACTGAGGACAGTTACTAGTCAGGATTGGCCGAATGTGGGTTATATTTTAGGATTAGACATAATTAGTTTGTAAGAAATAATAATTATAAAGAACTCTATAAAATAGGTTGAGAACTTTGCTAATATAAGTAAATGTTACTACAGCTGTTTTGAAACTACTTGTGGACCCCTATCGAAATTGAACGTTAAATATATTATATACTAGCTGACCCGGCAGACTTCGTACTGCCTCATCGATAAATAAAAGACCTAATCTTTTGTATAAAATGATTTTAAAACAAACAAAATAATTATTAATGAAAAAGCATTTATTGAATAAAGCATGAAGTTTTATTATTATTTTCGATACATCATGTTGCTTACTTAGAAATCAGAGTTTTCCTGAAATACTGGCTATTTATAAGGTTTAAATTTGATATTCACAGACACACACTGTGAAAATACAGTCTGTTAATTAATTTAAAGCTTTCTCATAAACTATATTTTTTGTTTTGTTTTGTGGTGCGTAAATAAACAAAGAAGACGGTTTTCCGACGCGCGAACACGCGACGTATAATTGTCCATGCGCGAAACAGGGAAACTCCAAGTTGATTCCACAAACTTCTAAAGACTGTCCTTGCGATTTATTTATGGTCATCGCAAAGGCCAGACGTACTGGAAATTGTAAGCGTTTAAAATCGAATGGTAAGTCCGTTGGAATCATCGGTATCCGCGGGATCAAGACATCCTCTCCTTTGTATTTTTCTTTTATGATTGTCGCCTCAATGACGTTATTCATCAGTCTTTTTTTTTACAGCCAGTCTTGTTCCATTGCATAGTCGAGGTTGATTAATGTTACGCAGCATGATGACAACTGATCCTACTTTTAACTGCAAATTGTGAGGTGGTAATCCAGGCAATTCCAGTGAATTTAAAAACTCAGTGGGATAGTTGATTACGTCATCCTGGTTCATTACGGTGTCGACTGATTTGAAGGAAACCAACTGTCCTGGAAGAAAATTCTGAATGGTCGCATTAAGATCCTCTACATCATTATTTTTCGCTGCTAATATTGCTCGTACAGATCTTTCAACGTTCTGTCCAGTGCCTCCAGTGACCTCTTATGGGCCATTGTGCATTCATCCCAAACAATTAATTTGCATACCTGTAGGATCTTGGCCATTGCGCTATTTTTGGCGATGTTGCAAATTGGTGTTTCGGTGATTTGCATGTTTAGTGGTAATTTCAAGGCAGAATGTGCAGTTCGCCCGCCTTCGAGCAGAGTTGCAGCTATTCCAGATGAAGCCAACGCTAGAGCAACATCATTTCGCGATCTGATCCTCGCCAAAAGCAATGAAATTAAAAACGTTTTTCCGGTTCCTCCGGGAGCATCAAGGAAATAAATTCCACCAGATCCACTGTTCACAGCTTCTATCAAAGTGTCGTACGCAATTCTTTGTTGTTGATTTAATTGTGGAACATTTGTACGAACTGTTTCGGCCAATGCTTCAATGTCGTACTGATGTTCTCTTTGCAACTCGTGGTTTAATGCATCGTGCATATGACGATTGGGTGCTGTCATTCCCAAACACGACAATACTTTATTTGCCATAAATAAACACATATCTTCTATCATGATCAATGTGTTATTGTAAATTTCTTCAGTCATTTGTAGTGTAGGATTCAAAGTTTGACGGCGCACACGATACAAAACATCCTCAGACATGTCATCTCTATACTTAACCCACAAATCTTTTGGATTCGAGGGGAAACATGTCGATATGATAATCGCAAACAATGTACGAATTTGATGCGGCGACGAAGATATTACGGAATCCTTGAGCGTATCATCCCAGTGCGAATCGTTCTCAAGTAAATGTAATAGTTGACATGCCTCACGGTAAGTCGCACACAGCTGTCCATTAACTGTTCTCAGTTGTTTAAACGATGTCGGACCACGAACATTCACCAACAACAACCGCAAATAATAACATTCATCGTTATTTGGATGTACTGTGTAGATGCGACCCAGAGCATCTGAAGCAAATACATTTGGATGTCCTTCAACTGGTGTTCCTTGTTTTCGACGCTGAAACGATTTCGATGATGCGTTCCATGTGTAATAGCGTGGCATGTCAGCATACAGCAAAGTGCGAGCAAAATCATCAGTTTGACAAACTGTGAAGAAACTTGTTAATGTTGTCGACGGTGGATGTGCCGCCCTGTCTGCCGCGTTAGATTCATTAAAATAAACTCGTTGACCATTTTCTAAATGGACTGCCAAATGGACTACTGTAGGGTGTCTTTCATGGACCGCAAATGAAAAGATACGCCAAATAGCTTCGTTGCTACTTACATAGCGACCCATCTGGTACTGTGATATTTCATCATTTGCATTGGTTACACCGAAGACAGCCATATCACTACCTTTATTAACATATTTACATATGTACTTTATCGACTTCACAGAATTACAATATTCCACATTGATGTGAGTCTCAAAAGCTTTGGACAATATTGGCGAGTATGGCACAATCCAACGATTGTCTACATCAACATTTTGTCCTCTTACCTTCACAACTACCGATCGCCCACTGTCCGCAACTGATCGCCGACGATACAATGGGTATCCATCATTTCCCGTTATGGTTTCAGCAAGCAGGTCTCTTGGGTATCGTTTGGAACACCTACCGTCGACCATACAGGGTGAATTGTAGTTGAAATGTCCGCAAGGTCCATGTATCATGTGTTTGGTTACTACTGCATGCAATTTTGGGTCAACTATTTCATCTGGAATTTCAGCTGAAATTATAGAATCAATCTCATCTGGCCTTATTTTGTCCACTAACCAGACTAAAATGTGCGCATGTGGCAATCCACGCTTTTGCCATTCTACAGAGTACATCCAACAACGGACTCGGCCATACACACAATGCTTTATTAAAAAATTCATGAGAGATTTTAATTTTTGTTTAAAAACTCTGGCAGTTATGTCATGTCTATCAACTGGTGTTTGGCTATGTAGTAATTCCTTCTCGATTTCGGACCATTTTGGGTTACATGTGAATGTAACAAATAAATCTGGGCGGCCATAATGCCTAACATATGACATAGCATCCTGAGCATATTCATGCATGTGACGTGGGCTTCCTATATAAGTAGCTGGCAAAATTGTCATTCTTCCTACATTATTCACATTGCCATCAGCATTTATAGCATCGCGGAGATGGATGTATTCCTCTGACCGTAGCCGTCGTTGGTTCAAACGGATGTATGTCAATCGTTCAGTCTCAATTTTGACATACATGTCAACTGCAAACTGATGAAAAAGTCGTTGACACATCAAAATATGATTTACTTCACCTTGACGGATCATGAGTCTGTATGAATAGAAATTCATAGCACTAACTTTTTTGTTGGTTTCAGCACCTGCGATCAAAAATGATAAATGTTTAAATTGTTACTTAGATGTATTGAATTTAAAAATATTATTTAATCTTGTTCAATTCATTTACTTGTTACTTGATTTACCATTTTGATATTAAAATGGTATCCATCTTCCCCTTGCCAGAAGATCAAAGGATATTGTAGTGCATCATAACTCCTGTGTGTTTCAGATACACGTTTTAACTCACTATTCCGACGATGAAGCACAATATCTCTAGATTGTAAATTTTCGCCCACAATGACAACAGCCACTTCATCAATGGTAGGTGAATTGAACCTCCTTGTGTGTTCACCGGCAGGTGTTTTGTCAGCTCGAATAATAATATTATGGCTATCAGATGGCATCCGATCCAATGCTATTTTGAACATGTTTACTAAATTGTTATTCTGATGAAGAAATATTTGTAATTGTTGGACAATGGTTCTCTTCACTGTTGGATTGTGAGCACAACGATTATTAATTTCCGCATCTGAATTGCCCATAAAATAAATTTGTAAAAATTGATGATCTGCATCAGTTAGTGGTAACAGAGTTCCCAGTAAGTGATAAATTTGTCCTTGAATCTGTAATTTTTAAAAATTTGTCCATTAATAATTTCCGATATATATATTTTAGTACAAACTTGAATAATATAAAAAAATATTCTTATATAATACCTTGAAAGTGGGCATGAAATTGTCTTGTATAATATGTGTAGCACCGAATGATGTCATCTGGAAACAGTTGTTATATTTCTGAATGTTGGTCAAGAAGTGCTTAGAATCATTTCCAATCCCAGAAACCAAAGAGCGTAAAGGATCTGGTGGTGGGACCAATTGTGGCAATTTTACTTTGCCTTCAGCACAACATAATCCAGTAGATTCACCAGTGTATTTTAACGCCTTACAATATTTACAAATTGTTTTCATTTCCCCAATTGTTACCGATTTGTCGGCACAATAATCAATTGCCGGATCATAGTGGAATGCAGCTCGTTCAAGAATCACAGGAGCACTGCGTCTGCGGATTCGCTCAATTTCATTATGTCTAGCTTGCTGTTGTTGTGTTTGATGTGCACGAACTCGTTGCATTCTAAGCCTATCTCCTACATTGTCACTCACCAAAGAACGCAATTCTGACATAGCAATACGACTATTTTCTTGATCTGTCTGTCTCTGGTCATCAGTGCGGTTAGCACGTGAGGTAGCTCTTCGCACATTTGATTGACTACGACGACCTAAGTTAGGTCGTCTTCTCCTCGGCATCGTAAATTGTAATTAATCAAAGTGAGAAAATTTCCCGCTCATTTAGCAGTAAAGTGTCACTATCACAAAAAAGAACACATTACTTGGAATGTCACTATCACAAAGGATCACCAAAGTAAAGAAAGTTCTCGCGCACGTAGCCACAAAGATAGATATAACGATAATATAATTTTTTCCGTGCTCTGAAATGCGACAGGATGGAATGACATATCAGTTGGTTGTCAAATCTAATGTCAAATACATATTGAGATTGCGTTCAGAATTTAACTTAAGATTTATAATTTAATTTGTCTTTATTATTATTGATTTATCTTTCGATTTCTATATAGTCTTATTAAAAAAATAATCGGACAGAGTAACAACTTAAGTTAGCTAAAATAAAAAAATAATCGGACAGAGTAACAACTTAAGTTAGCTAAAATAAAAAAATAATCGGACAGAGTAACAACTGAAGTTAGCTAAAATTGTGTTTATTTATGTACTATGTATTTTGAGACTATGCAATTTTGTCGCGTTCGCGATTCACTTTCACTTTTGTTGAGTTTCAGAACGCGATATTAGGTCCTCCAACGCGCACGCGAATTTGAACTTTATGCAGCGGTAATAAATTACAAATTGACTCTCCATTTTGTTTAGAAAACGTTTGTATGGGAAATAGAAAAATGCTGTTTTGAGGATTTTCCCGGCAATTATTCGAATTTTTCTCACCTTTTAAACCTTCCCTAGACCTCCACGAATAATTCAAGACCAAGATAAGATAAATCCGTTTAGCCGTTCTCGAGTTTTAGCGAGACTAACGAACAGCAATTGATTTTTATATATATAGATAGAGGTAAAGTATGCTGAAACACTAAAACCATTAAAAACATGGAAAAAATATATATTCTTTTGAAAAAATAACTTATATTATTAGGTTCACTACAAAATTGTATGAAAAAAGAAAATTTATTTATAAAAAACAATATTTTTACAAGTTAGTAAATAAACATGCACATGCGGCGGTTGTGAATCCATTTGATTGACTGTCTTCATAACCATTGACTAGGCACAATGAGACTGTAATAGTCATCAAACATTAAATTTGTCAGAGAGTAAAATTTAAAAGAATAGATAACTTTCCTATATTACACGCAAAGTGGTCCTGTCATCTATAATGCAAAATTGTACGTTAAATACATTATATATAGAGGAAAATTTTGAAGAAACACTAAAATTATTAAAAACCTAGAAAAACATAATTATTTTTAACAATTTTTTATGGTTAGAAGTACACTTTGAAATTTAATAGAAAAACCAAGCATATACATACAAACATATATTTTTACAAGTTAGTAAATTATCATGCACATGCGGGGGTTATGGTTTCATTGGATTGACTGTCATCACATCTATTGGCAAGCAACAATGAGACTGTATTTAAAATAAAAGATAAGAATTGATAAATATAAAGAGAATTTAAAATACTTTACATTTATAGGTTTACTATATAATTGTCACCAGTTTACATCGAGTCTTCTTGGTGAGCGCACGTATTTACAATAAACAAAACAATAAAATAAATAGTGATCTTTTTTTTTTTTTTTTTTGCAAATTATAATATTTTTTTTTAGTGATTTATTTTTTTTTTAAATTATAATTTATATTATTATTAAGTGTTATTAATTAGAAGTGAAGTAACTTCTATTTAATTATCACTGGTTAATTAACAATATGGATATGGAGGTTGAACCTCCCGATAAAAATCCGATCAATAAAAACAACTCTGTGACTAACAAATCAATTCCTACAGATAAAACATCCAGTGATATAACAGAAAACTTAAATAACAATAGTGACAATGTTAAAAAAATATTTAATAATTTATACAACACAGAAACAAAATATGACTCGTATAAAGTAATGATAGTTAAAAATAATAGTGATGGAAATACATTTTTTAGTTCTCTTAAATTAGCAGAAATAATATGTAAAATTAGCAATAAATCTAATATAATAGAAATTAAAAAAGTGGGAAGAAATAGAGTAATCGTTCAATGTGCTAATGCAGTACTAGCTAACGAAATTACCAAATCAACATTGCTGAAAAACAATGGGTATGAAGCGTTTATCCCATTTTACTGGTGCACAAAAGTTGCTATTATAAAAGGTGTTGATATTGAATATTCGGAAGATACAATTTTAAATAATATAGAGTGTCCACCTTTTAAAGTAACGAGAGTGCAAAGGTTAAATCGAAAACTAAGAGTTGACGGAGCTATTAAATATGAACCCAGTACAACAGTGAAATTATTCTTTGAAGGACTTGCTATTCCTGCTTATGTTTACATGTGGAGAGTGAGACGAGCATGTGAACCATTTGTACAACAGACGATACAATGTTATAATTGTTTTAAATTTGGACATGCAGCCACAAAATGTAGAGCAAAAGTAGCAAAATGTAAATTCTGCGGAAGTGAAGATCATTTACGTACTGCATGCACATCTCCTAATCCGACATGCATAAATTGTAAACTTAACCACGAGGCTACAGACAATGAATGTCCTGAAAAAAAAAGACAAATCAAGATAAAAGATCTCATGGCCCAACACAATCTCAGTTTTTATGAAGCAAAATTAGAATTAACAGAAAAAAATACAGACTATTTATACTCAGTAAGAACTCAAAACTCTTTTGAAGCTCTAAACTACAATGAGACTTTTCCCAATATCACTAATAAATACAATAGTATCAACATAATTCCAACATACAAACCAAACCCTTTAACCAGAAGAACTAATACCAGAGTGAATAAATCAAATACAGGTAACTCGTTACAAAGATCTTACAGTCAACCACAACCTACGACATCCACTAAAGAACCAATTCCAAAAAGAAGAAGAGAAGAAAAGAAACCTAACAATGAAGAAAGCGACACATACCTTAAGATAACTAATCAAGGAAAAAACAGAAAGCAAATCAACCAAGAGACACCTGATATTACAATGGAAAACAATGATAATGATACCTGCTATACATCAATATATAATAAAAATAATGATGACAAAATTAAAAATACAAACAAAGACCCAAATATTACATCCCAATCCCTTAGAAGCTACAAGAAACAAATATCTAGTGTACAATGGCCAAACTCGTAAGAAAACATCGATATATAAATTAAGTTTAGTTTTTAAAAATCTATTCACATCACTAAACCTAATCGTTTAATAAATTTACTAAAATATTAAATCAACAATAATTATATAAACGGAGAGAAAATAAAATAAAATAAAATATATAAATAAATCTAACAACAAGACCAAGGACAGATATAAAAATCAATAATTAATTAAAACAGTTAAAATGATAAATTTTAATCAATGGAATTGCAGAGGAGTCAGATATATTAAAGAGGAACTACAACATATGTTACAGAAGCATAACATACATATATGCATACTATCAGAAACGTTTTTAACAAAAAATATCAATTTCAACATCAAAGGTTATTTTATTGAAAGAGAAGATAGGATACAGAATACAAACTATAATCCCCACGGGGGTGTTGCTATCTTGATTCATAAATCTATAAAATATAAAAGAGTAATGCTAAATAACCCATTTAATTCGGTCGAAATAGTTGGAATAATTTTAACACATAACGAAACTGATGTAATATGTATTTTATCAATCTATGCTAAACCGAATCATAAACTATCTAATTCTAATTGGTCACAGATAAAACAACAAATAGATGTTCCTGTTATACTTGCTGGAGATTTTAACGCGACTAATCTTGCTTGGGATATAAATTGTCCAGGTAGTCAGTATGAAGGTAACGAATTGTTAGATTTCATAGAAAACGAAAATCTAAATATTATCAACGATGATAAACCAACTAGAGTAAGCAATCTCAGTACAAGGGACAGTATATTGGATCTCACATTGGTATCAATGACTTTAACACAACAAATTACTTCGTGGCAAGTTCTTGCAGATAGCTTAGGTAGTGATCACTACCCAATTTTTTTCTGTTGGAATGACTATAATAAAGACCGTTACCGTACATCTGAATATTTAACGAGGAGAAATTTCCGAAAAGCAGATTGGGAGAAATATAGCCTTGAAATAGAAAGCAGAATTTCAAACCTTAGCACAAATGGAATCACAAGTAATCCCCAAGATGTTGAAAACAAATACAACCAATTTAGAGATGTTATTAATAATTCGGCAGACATACATATCCCATCTACCAGATTGTATAATATAACTCCTAATAAAATAAAACCGTCTTGGTGGGACACTGAGTGCAATAAAATGATAGCTCAAAGAAAATTAGCACTAACTATTTTTAATAAAAACATGACAATGGCGAATTATTTAAATTATAAAAAACATCAAGCTAAAACCAGACGATATTTTAGAGCCAGAAAAAAAATAGAATGGCAAAATTTCTGCGAGAATTTAAACCCAAACACAACAACCAACATTGTCTGGAACAATATAAGAAAAATTAACAATAAAAGCTATAGTACTAAAAGGATAAGTGATAATGAAAATTTAATAGAAGAATTCATTAAAAAAAAATTTCCACAGAACAACAATTTAAATATTACTACCACCACCATCGTAAAAGATAATTTTCTAGATAATAACATAAATAAAAATGAAGTAAAATTCGCGTTAAATCATAATAAAAACAGTAGCACAGGATTTGATAGAATAAATTACAAAATGATACAAAACTTACCTGACAATGCAATAAATCATCTTACACAAATATACAATCTGTCATTAAACACTGCTGATATACCATTAGACTGGAAAAAACATATCGTTGTTCCTATATTAAAAACAGGAAAAGATCCAAACAAAGAAGAATCATTCAGACCAATTACTTTACTATCATGTATGGGCAAAACTATGGAATCCATCATCAAAAACAGACTGGAGTGGTATCTCGAACATCATAAAAGATTACCTGAGTTACAATTTGCGTTTAGAAAAACAAGAAGTACACAGCATAACTTAAACATATTGAATATCGATATTCAAAGAACATACAGTAAAAATCATTATATGATAGCTGCTTTCATTGACATTGAAGCTGCTTATGACAATGTTAATCTAAAAATATTAAAAGAAAAAGTAGAAAACATAGGTATATCTTCCAAAATATCCAACTGGATTATAAACTACTTCCAAAATAGAGAAATAACAGTTAGATACAATAATAAGTTAACTGGTCCTATACTATGTAATCACGGAATTCCACAAGGCTCAATATTATCTCCCTTATTATTCAACATATACACAGAAAAGTTAACAACATTATCAGATAACAACACAACAGTACTGATGTATGCAGATGACATGGTTATTTATAGTATGGGTCATACACAAGATATAGCTCAAAACAGATTACAATCGAAATTAAGAAAACTAGATATTTTATTAAAGGAAATCAAATTAAATATATCGTCAGAAAAAAGTAAAATAGTTATATTTACAAGGCATAGAATAAACTGCAGTCCAAAAATAACCATCAGAAATAAAAATATAACTGTTACTTCAAATACCAAATTTCTGGGTATATTCTTTGATACGAAAAGCACTTGGGCGAAAGAAATTGCACATATTATTAACAAATGTCAAAAAGGCTTAAATTTGATGCGATGTATAGCAGGATACAAATGGGGCGCACACCCAACAACCTTAATAAAAATATATAAAGCTATTGTTAGACCGCATATTGACTATTCTAGTACTATGATCTGCACCGCAAATAACTCAAGATTAAAAAAAAATTGAAATTATACAAAACAAATGTTTAAGAATAATATTAGGTGCAATGGTTTCAACACCAATCCAAATCCTCAACTATCAAACTAATATTCCTCCGGTAAATATCAGAATACAACAAATATCAGACAGTTTCTTTTGTAAAAACAGACATAACTCATGTGGCCCCTTAAATACAAGATTATCTAAACTATATGTTCTTTATAATAAACCATATTGGACAACTCATAAAAAACCGGCACTTTTAACTAGTTTTGATAGATATAATAACTTGAACTTAGAGGTACACAACATTATACCTTTTTTCAAATTTCCATTAGAAATAAGCATGACAACAATATATACAGAAATAAATTTGTTCAAGAAGAATGACAGTAAGGAAATAACTTATCAAAAATATATGGAATATATAACAAAAGATGATATAAACTGGAGTATATGGTTTACCGATGGTTCATTCGAAAAAAACTCTAGGACTGGAGGAATTGGCATTTTCAATTATAATACAGATCAACAGTACAAATACAAACTTAACAACATCACAAATTCTTATAATACAGAAATAACAGCAATTATGAAATTACTAGAAATAATACAAAAAACTGACAATAAAAATATATTAATCTTCACAGATTCTCGTAGTGTTTGTGTATCTTTAAATAACAATAAATTCAAAAACAATAATAATAACAAAATATGTTCAATTAAAGAATATCTTTTAAAAATGGAAAAAAATGATATCAATGTTAAACTTATTTGGATTCCTGGACATGTAGGCATAAAAGGAAACGAAATGGCTGACAAACTGGCCAAAGAAGCTTGTGTAGATGGGGAAATAATCGAAATAAATTGGTCAATAAATGATTCCAAAAAAATAATTAAAGAAAATTGTATGGCAGAATGGCAGAATATATATAATGAGAAAAGTCAAAGTACTGGAAAATTTTTTTTTGCAGCGAATCAAAAAATTCCAACAACCACATGGTTTAATAAAAATCATTCACGGAGATATATTTCAACAAATTGTCGAATGAAATCTGGGCATTCTAGATGTCCAGCTCATCTATACAAAATAAATATAAAAGACACACCAAATTGTAGATGTGGAGAAGAAGGGTCTTTGGACCATATAATTCTAGGGTGTCATCTTTTAACATCAAAAATTGATAGACTTTTAAATGATTTAGGTAATGTAACACAGTTCCCAGTCAATATGTCCTGTTTAATGACAAGTGAAGCAACGGCGGAAATATTAACAAACTTTGTGATAGAAAATAATATAGAAGTGTAATTTAAGTTAAAATATTTTATTTAGTATGTATTTAATTTTAAGTTTAATTTTTTAAAAGAATCAATTTGTTTTGTATTTATTAGAACAATTATAATTTATATGTAAATTTTTATATAATTTTACAAATAAAAGCAATGGCAAGAAGGCTGAATAAGCCAAAGCCTAAATAAATAAAAAAAAAAAAAAATATATAATTGTATAAAAAAAGAAAATTTAATAATAGAAAACAATATCCCCACAAGTTAGTAAATAAACATGCACATGCGACGGTTATGGATTGACTGACTTTATGACCATTGACTAGGCACATGTAGACTGTAATAAAAATTCAATATTAGATTTAATAGAGTATAAAATTAAAAAAATTCATAACTTTACTATAATATACGCGAGGTGGTCCTGTCCTCTATAATGCGAAATTGTACATGAAATATATTGTATATATAGTGGTTAAGTTTGCTGAAACACTAAAATTATTAAAAAAAGAAAAAAAATATATTATTTGTAAAAACTTTTATATAGTTAGGGGTCCACTAATGAATTTAATAAACAAAGAAAGCTTATATATAAAAACATATATCCTTACAAGTAGGTAAATAATCATGCATATGCGCGTGTTATGGTGTCATTGGATTAACTGTCATAATAACTATTGACAAGCCACAATGAGACTGTATTAAAATAAAAACATTAAAATTGATAGAGAATAAAATTTAGAAATTGAATCACTTACCTATATTTGACGCGAGATAGTGCTTTCTTTTATAAAGCAAAAGTTAACTTTACCTAAAATTTATATAGAGTTAAAGTTTGCTGAAACACTAAAATTATTAAAAACCTGAAAATAAAAAATGTTTCTTTTATAAAATACCTTATATTTATAGGTTCACTATAAAATTGTATGAAAAAAGGAAATTTATTCATGGAAAACAATATTCCTACAAGTTAGTAAATAAACATGCACATTCAACGATTGTTAATTGACTGTCTTCATAACCAATGACTATGCACAATGAGACTCTAATATTAATAAAACATTGGATATGAAAAAGAGTAAAATTAAAAAAAATTATAACTTACCTATGTTATACGCAAGGTGGTCCTATCATCTATAATGCGAAATTGAACGTGAAATATATTATGTATAAAGGTAAAGTTTGCTGAAACATTAAAATTATTAAAAACCTGAAAAAATAATTTTCTTCAACAATTCCTTTATAGTTAGGGGTACACTATAAAATTTTATGTAAAAAGCAAGCTTATCTATAAAAACATATATCCTTACAAGATCGTAAATATTCATGCACATGCGAGGGTTAAGGATTCATTGGATTAACTGTCATCATAACTAATAACAAGCCACAATGAGACTGTATTCAAAATAAAACAGTAGAAATAATAAAGGGTAAATGAATAATTCACCTATATTATACGCGAGGTGGTCCTGTCTTTTATAATACCAAATTGAAAGTAAAATATATTATATATAAAGGCAAAGTTTGCTAGAACACTAAAATTATTAAAAACCTAAAACAAAAAATCTTTTATTTATAAAATACCTTATATTTATAAAATCACTATAAAGTTGCATGAAAAAAAATAATTTTTTTTATAGAAAACAATATCCCTACAAGTTAGTAAATAAATTTGCACATGCAGCGGTTGTGAATACATTGGATTGACTGTCTTTATAACCTTTGACTAGGCACAATGAGACTGTAATAAAAATAAAACATTAGGTTTTAAAGAGAGTAAAATAAAAAAAACTGATAACTTATCTAAATTATACGCGAGGTGGTCCTCTCATCTATAATGCGAAATTGTACGTTGAATAAATTATATATAGAGGCAAAGTTTGCTAAAACACTAAAATTATTAAAAACCTAAAAAAAATATTGTTTTTACCAATTCCTTTGTAGTTAGAGGTACACTTTCAAACATTATGAAAAAAGCAAGCTTATCCATAGAAACATATATCCTTACAAGTTAGTAAATAATCATAATCATGCGGGGGTTATGGATTTATTAAACTATCTTCATAACTATTGACAAGCCACAATGAGACTGTATTTAAATAAAAATTATAGAATTGATAGAGAGTAAAATTTATAAAATATATAACTTACCTATATTATACGCGAGATAGTGCTTTCTTCTATAATGCAAAATTTAACTTTACCTAAAATATATAAGCAGGTAAGTTTTCTGAAACACTAACATTATTAAAAACCAGAAAAGAAAATCTATTCTCTTTATAAAATACCTTATATTTATAGGTTTACTATAAAATTGTATAAAAACAGAACATTTATTCATAGAAAACAATATCTCTACAAGTTGGTGAATAAACATGCACATGCGGCGGTTAAGGAGTGACTGTCTTTATAACCATTGACAAGGTACATTGAGACTGTAAAAGAAAATTAACCATTAAATTTGATGGAGAGTAAAATTAAAAAAATTCATAACTTACCTGTTTTATACGCAAGGTGGTCCTGTCATCTGTAATGCGAATTTGAACGAGAAATATATTATATATTGAGGTAAAGTTTACTGAAACACTAAAATTATTATTAAACTAAAAAAAAATATTCTTTAAAAAAAATACTTTACACTTAGGGGTACACTATAAAATGATAAGAAAAATGCAAGCTTATACATAGAAGTATATATCCTTACAAGTTAATAAATAATCATGCACATGTGGGGCCTATTGATTCATTGGATTGACTGTTGTAACAGTCCCATATAGATTCATTAATTATTGATATATTATTACTAACTATTTAGGAACCAGTGTGAAGGTTCATATACAAAGTAAAACCTAGATTTTTAATAGTTTAGGTCGCCTAAATGTCGGGCACATTATTTAGATTATGTCTTGTTTTATCGATAGAACCATGTCGCATATTATTATTATTATATTCAAAACTGACGTTGTAATATTTACAATAACTTTTTAAAAGAAATAATAATTAACTTCCTTTGTTTAAAGCACGTATAGTTTCAAATAATGTTTATATTAAAACCAAATACAAAATCCAAAGAAGTGATGACAAAATAACGTTCAAATGAGGTCATACATTGAACAAATACTTTTTAAACTATATAAACCGAGAATGAGGGGAGTTGGGGGGTCAGTCCATCTAGATCAGCCAAGTTAGTACGTCGAGACCCCGTCGAAAGGTCAGTCTAATCAGACCCCGTCAAACAGGGAGTAGCGCCCCTTAGTCGGTGGTCCGGGTATTAGTCAGTCGCTCCAATATAAAGATAATAAAGTTACTAAAAGAATTATTTAAGAATTGTATTAAATAATTGATTGATCAATAAAGAAAATAGTGTTAATGAATACATTGTTTTAATTTGTAAAGTACTTAGAGTTAACGGTTGCGTCGCGTTGAATAAAGTGATTGTTCAACAGCAGAACTAGCAGCCTGCGAGCACACAAAAAGTAAGTAAAACCTAATATATTTATGTAATATTATTAGATGAAGTACTAAGTCCTGATAGATAAATAAGCATCCACAATTAGCTTGGTCATCCGACTCAAGGTGATCCAGATCTCTATAAAAGAACTCTCGTTAGAGGGGATTGTAGAATCGCTCTCTTAAAATAAGTTACTACCACCATATATAGAAGTAGTATATAAGGGGTAGGGTTACATTTTGGTGTCAGGTGTGGGGTAGTTCAAAAAGGATAATAAAAAAGAGGTGTGTTAAAAAGTAGAGAGATATTTAAAAATTGTGGGGTATGTTGAAAAAGAGGTATCTTAAAATGAGATAATAAAATTGTGGGATATGTTAAAAAAGAGGTCTCTTAAAAGGGAGTGTTGTAAAAAAAAAAGATATTTAAAATTGTGGGATGTTAAAAAAAGGCAGAAATTTGAATAATTGGGAAAAAAGGCATTCATGGGAAAATTTGGTTTTTGAAAATAAAGAGGAAAATCTTAGTAACTGGGAAAAACAAATAAAAATAAATTTTATTAATTGTAAAAAAAGGAATAAATTATAGTAACTGGGAAAAAAGGATAAAAATTGTATTAATTGGGAAAAAGGAATATAGTTTATTAATTGCAACTAGCAACTGCATATTAATAATTAGAAAAGAAAAGATATAAGAATAATTGTTACG
The DNA here is from genome assembly GCA_963678705.1 of Panorpa germanica. Lineage (NCBI taxonomy): Eukaryota > Metazoa > Arthropoda > Insecta > Mecoptera > Panorpidae > Panorpa > Panorpa germanica. Next base: position 1,204,543 of record OY783213.1, on the reverse strand, counting down.
ATACAGTACATTAAAGCTTGATGCTGGTTTCTGTGTCTTCGGGTTCGATTCCTGAATCAGTTTATATTCATATGTAATATATAGGGGTTTGGTAATTATCAACTTATATTGTTTATGTACATATATATAGTGAACGTATGCCTCATATATGGAATAGAAATATTATAGAAAAAGAATAATTGGAAAAGAAAAAGTTTAAATAATTGATAAATGGAATAATTTAACAAGGGTCTAATAGATTTGTACAAGTTTATTAAAGAAAAAGGAAAGATTTTAAAATGTCAAATAGTACTGCAGTTATGTATTTAAATTTCGGAGAAATGTATCAGTGTTGTATACCATTTAACAGAGTAATAAATATGAGTAATTTATTAGGGTCAAACCGTAAAGGATCGGTTCAGTTGGGTATAGCTATAGAAATATATACCGCATCGACAACAAAGATTATGAATAGTACGAGTATGTAAAAGGAACAGATTTCGACAACGATGTTTATATAAAGACTTAGAACGTAAATAAAGTAATTAAAAAGTATTGATTGAATTTAACATGATTATTATAAAAAGGGTAATATTTTGAAATGATTTTTGTAGAATGGTAATTAAATATAACAAGAAATTATAGATTGATTTACGAGTATTAAAAAATGGATAATTTAATAGATAGATTTAAAAAGTTGGAAGAAGGTTTACAGTTCTTACGGGAATTTGAAGAAAAAGATAGTATTACGTTATTTTTGAGTCAGTTAGAGAGAATATCAGATGCTTTTAGTTGGAATAATAAAGAAAGGGTTTTTGCATTATCTGTAAAGTTGAACGCAAAGGTTCTAGAATTTCTACATATTGTTTTAACTCGAACAGAATTAAAAGATTATGAAAAAATTAAGATAGAATTACTTAACAAATATAATTGTCGTAGGCCTGCAGAGTTAATGAAAGCAGAATTTGATTTTAACGCTTGTAAACAAAACCATGGAGAGTCTGTTTTTAAATTTTCAGAAAGAGTAGCAGAATTAGCTAGAAAAACAATTAATATCAGTTTTGAACAAAGTAAACGGGATTTACAATTATTGGAATTACAGCATAAGATTTTAAATAGATTTATATTGGGCTTACGTAACAGCTATTCTAGATTTGTTGATTACGAAAATCCAAAAACATTGGTCGAAGCCTTAGCTTTAGCAGAACATATAGAACTAAAAGAAAGCCGAAGTATTCTAACGTTAAGTAACAGATATGTTCAAGACAGCGTAAATTTTAAAAGATTTGATAATGTTAAAAGCGAGTATACAAACTCTAATAAGTTTAGTATAGGACTAGACGAACTAAATGAAAGTTCAAAAGTAGTTAAAATTGTTAGAGATGACGTAAATACATGGATAGAATTAAACAGTGACAGGACAGATTTAGTCTATAGAAAGGGTACGAACGAATTAGTTACCGAGGAAAATAATTTACATGCATATAATGATATTAAAGTAGAATTTGAACAAGATAGCATTGTTAATGGGTTAGTAGAAACATGTTGGGATAGTAATGGCTTAAATAAGGAAAGGATAAAAGTAGATAAACTATGTGAGAATATACACGAAAGTATAACTGATAAAGAGTTAGAAAAAATAGATTCTAGCCGCGATGATAAAGTTTTATTAAGTGAGGGCAATATAAACGAAATAATTATTGATGAAAAGAGAATTGGAAAAAATGTAAAAGGTGTAAAAGAATCTGTAACAGATAGAATAGTTGGAAAGACTATTAGCTTAAGCCTAGAAGAAAATATACATGTTGAAAGAGAAAATATTGCTATTGTTTTAAGAAAAAGAGAGTATAATTTGCAGAATAAATTGATTGATTTATTAATGATGAGTAATTTTAAAAGATTAATTTTAGGAATTTTCGCACTTATTAAGTTAAGCATTTATTTCATGATTCTAATTAAGACGATGTTCAAGGAAACATTAGTAGTAAGCGTTAAACAGATTAATTTGCCGTTAGACATTAGAGAATAATAGATAGTATATTAAACAGAAAAATCGGATAAAGATGATTGTTAATTGAACTAAAGTTGCATAGAATAAGAACATTTAAATGTTAGAATAGATCATAAGTATCATTTTATAAAGTAACAATAAGAAATTTTGGAAATAGGAAGGATAATTTTAACAGTAAACGTATTATAGGGTGTCAAGATAGTTTTGTTTAAGAGTTACACAGTTGAGCTATTAAAATGATTTTTTTCTGAACATAAAGAAAGTATTGTAGCATTGTTGTTATAGACGTATGATTTAAAAAAGAAGATTTTATTTGAGTGCTAGTTAGAAATTAAAGAGAATCGATTGTATTCGTGATTTGCTATGCGTTATTTATTGACTACGAGATATTTGAATACTAAAGTAATGATGAAAATAAAGTATATGGAACTATTGAGTTATCGCCGAAAATGGAAATCGGTATGAACGGTTTAAAGGAAACCAAGAAATTGAATAAGAAAAAGTTATGAAGTACTAAAACGTGTACATTGAGCTACGGATAAGTAGATATTTATTGAATATGTAATAATGATTAGTTGCAAATCGACGTTGATGAAAGAAAGAACATTCAAATTTGCAAGAAGTAAAACAATTCGAAAAGTAATAAAACATACGTTCAGTAAAACAAACATTAACATAATGAGTAGAGATACAAGTAAAAGTACACATTTTTCACACACCCATGAGCTGTGGAAGAAATTGAAGAACCTATTCGATGACTCAGGATTTACGAGAAGGATCAGTTTGCTGAGGAGTTTGATTTTCATTCGACTCGAGAATAGTGTTTCAATGACTTCGTACGTGACGCAGATAATTGAAACAAGCCAGAAATTAAGTGGTACGGGTTTCAACATTAATGATGAGTGGGTCGCATCGCTTTTGTTAGCGGGATTAACAGAAAAATATTTCCCTATGATAATGGCGATCGACCATTGCGGCATACCATTGACAGCAGACGCCATTAAAACAAAGTTGTTGGACATGGAAGAAAGCGAAAACGGTGGCGACAGCAGCGCTTTCAATTCCAGTGGTGTGTTTGCGAGTTATAAGAAGAACCGGAATGTTGGTGGCACTTCAACCAGAGACAATGCCCATATGTCAAAGTCAAAACCAAAGGTCATAACATGCTATAAATGTAAACAAACAGGGCATTACCGTAATCAGTGTACATTTTCGAACAAAAATTCATGGAATACAAACAATAATGAACGTACAAGTAGTAATGCGTTTAGCGCCGTGTTCTTAAATGGTGAATTTTGCAAAAGCAATTGGTATATTGACTCCGGGGCGAGTGTTCATCTTACCGCGAACAAAGAATGGTTGTCAAATGTGTCGCGGGATCTCAAGATTAAGGAAATTGTCGTGGCAAACAAAAATAAAATACCTGTATTATGCACTGGAGATGTGCAGATTACGACAAAGACGCACGCCAGTGAATACGATATTACAGTGGAAGGTGTATAGTGCGTACCCAAGTTGACTACAAATCTGTTGTCTGTTAGTCAACTTATATCCAAAGGAAGCAAAGTTTTATTTAACAACAATAGTTGTCAGATTTTCAATAAGGCAGGAGTACTTGTGGCTACAGCATGTCTGTTAAATGGTGTATATAAACTGAATATATCTGAATATTGTTCAGCAACTGCAATGACTGTGTCCAGTGAAGTTTGGCATCGACGTTTAGGTCATGTCAACAGCCACTATTTGAACAAGATGCAAGATGCTGTAGAGGGATTGACAATTGATAGTAAGATTGATATGTCCAAGTCATCATGTGTCGCATGCTGTGAGGGCAAGCAAAGCTGGTTGCCTTTTCCCAAAGAAGGGATCAGAAGTACTGAGTTGTTACATATTGTGCATACCGATCTCTGTGGACCAATGGAAAATCGGTCAATAGGTGGTTCGAGATACTTCATGCTGTTCATCGATGATTTTAGTCGTATGACATATATTTATTTCCTAAAAACAAAGGATGAGGCGTTGAAATGCTTTCAACAATACAAAGCAGAGATTGAGAATCAACTTAATCGCAGGATTAAGAGTTTGAGAAGTGACAATGGGGCAGAATTCTGCAACAGCAAGTTTGATGATTTTTTAATGTCGCATGGGATAGTACATCACAAAACAAACCCATACACGCCAGAGCAGAATGGACTTTCGGAGCGATATAACCGGACTATTGTTGAGAAATCCAGATGTCTGTTGTTCGATGCAGGTCTCGAGAAAAGGTTTTGGGCAGAGGCTGCACACACTGCAGTGTACTTACAGAACAGGACTGTGACTACATCCTTAAGTTATAAAACTCCTTTCGAGATATGGACAGATAGAAAGCCTGATGTAAGTCACCTACGTATTTTTGGTAGCATAATTATGGTACATGTGCCAAAACAAAAGAGATTGAAATGGGACAGAAAACCTGAAAAGTGTATCCTTGTCGGCTATTCTAAAGATGTCAAAGGGTACAGGATTTACAACCCGAAGTCTAATGTCATCACTACCAGTATGGATGTTATAGTATTGGAGAAGATAGAGACAGAGAATAATCTTCTGGAGGTACAGAAACATTGTTCAGATGATGTGAATACAGTTCCAGTAGGGGAAGAAGATTTGACACTTCAGGAAGATTCACATGAACAATCAGATAGCTTGAACATGGATGACAGTGGTGAAATGTATGTACCTTGTGAAGATGAAACATTAGATAGCTCAGAGTCTGGTGCAACAGACAGTGAAGACTCCATATTACTTAACAATGTCAACACAATAAGTGGTCCTCGGCGTAGAAAGCAGCCAGACAGATTTGGATTTGCAAGTGCTTGCATAGAAGATGACCAAATGTTAACGGGTGAGATTTTGTTGCAAGAAGCCTTGGAATGATCTGAGAAAGCACAGTGGTTAGCGGCAGTGCAGGAAGAGCTACAGTCGTTCGAAAAAAATAGTGCGTGAGAACTCGTAGATGTTCCAAAAGATGGTACTATAGTGCAGTGCAAGTGGGGTTGCGAAAAAAGTACGATAGTGAAAACAATGTGCGTTACCGTGCTCGTCTAGTCGCAAAGGGCTTCACCCAAAAACATGGTGTGGACTATGCTGAAACATTTTCGCCTGTAGTGAGACATACAACTCTTAGACTATTATTTGCATTGTCTGTAAAGTTAGGTTTAGATGTCACTCATTTAGATGTTAAGACTGCGTTTTTAAATGGTGATTTAGAGGAAACCATTTACATGAAAATGCCAGATTGTTATAATAGTAGTAGTTCAGTTAGTAAAGTATTAAAACTTAAAAAGGCCATTTATGGACTTAAGCAGGCCTCTAGGGCCTGGAATAAAAAGGTAGATGATTGTTTGATCAGTAATGGTTATGAAAGATCAAAAATAGAGCCATGTATGTATATAAAGGATAATAACAAATGTAAGACCATTGTAACAGTCTATGTCGATGATTTCTTTATATTTTCCAACGATAAAACTGAATCTAAGAGCTTGCAACAGATTTTATCTAATAAGTTTAGCATTAAAGACTTAGGTGATGTTAAACTATGTCTTGGAATGAATGTAACCTTTAACAAAGATAAAGGATATGTAACTTTGAGCCAGCAAACTTATATGGATCAATTATTGAACAAATTTAATTTAAGTGATTGTAAGGTTGTTGATACACCTATGGAGGTCAAATTAAATGTAAGTAAAGGTGAAGTAGGTGTAAATAAATGTGTGCCCTATCAACAACTAATTGGTAGTTTGATGTACCTGTCAGTCTTAACTAGGCCAGATATTAGTTTTTCTATAAGTTTTTTGAGTCAATTCAATAATTGCCACACTAAACAGCATTGGGAATATGCAAAGAGATTATTGAGATATCTTAAAAGAACTAAATCTTATGGAATAAAATATTGTAAAGATAATAACTCAGAAATAAGAGGCTATGTTGATGCTGATTGGGCTTCTAACTCTGAAGATAGGAGATCATATACTGGGATGTATTTTTTGTTGTCTTATGGTGTAATATCATGGGAATGTAGAAAACAGAAATGTGTAGCTCTCTCCAGTACTGAATCAAAGTATATTGGTCTATCTGAGGCATGTAGAGAAGCATTATATCTTAAGGAATTACAGTATGAAATAACCAATAAGATGTACACAATAAGCATATTCAATGATAACCAAGGCGCACAGAAGTTGTGTGCAAACCCAGTCTTTCATAAACGTACAAAGCATATTGATATCAAATATCATTTTTGTCGTGATTTAGTAAAAGATAAAATTGTTAAAGTACTATATGTGCCAACAGCTGATATGCCAGCTGACATTTTAACGAAAAGTTTATGTTCAGCAAAGCATTATAAATTTATGTTACTTGTTGGGATAGTTTGTTTAGATTAAATTTGTATTTATCTGTAATAGTGGATATTGCGATAAGTAGGGGTGTTATTTTATGTCTATTTTGTATCGACAATATCAGTCAATTATACAAGTAGTGCCATCTACCCTTAACTATGTAATACTGTATTTTTATATGAGTAGTAAATGTGAGATTTGGAATAAAGTTTAGTTCGTATCTGTGACTCAAGCGTTTGATTAATTAGAACAACCACCATATATAGAAGTTGTATATAAGGGGTAGGGTTACACTGTTATCATAACTATTGACAAACAACAATAAGACTGTATTGAAAAGAAAACATTAGAATTGATAGATGGCAAAATTAAGAAAATGCATAACTTACCTATTTTATACGCGAGATGGTGTTGTCTTCTATAATGCAAAATTTAACTTTACCTACAATATATAAAGATGTAAACACTTAACATTATTAAAAACCTGAAATAAAAATTTATTGTTTTTATAAAATACCTTATATTTATAGGTTCACTATAAGATTGTATGAAAAAAGAATATTTGCTGAAACACTTAACATTATTAAAAACCTGAAATAAAAATTTATTGTTTTTATAAAATACCTTATATTTATAGGTTCACTATAAGATTGTATGAAAAAAGAATATTTATTCATAGAGAACAATATTCCTACAAGATGGTATATAAACATGCACATGCATTGGATTGTTGGATTGGATCGTTGTGGATTAATATCTTCATAACCATTGACAAGGCACATTGAGACTGTAAAAAAAGTTAAACATTAAATTTGATAAAGAGTAAAATTTAAAAAAATTCGTAACTTACCAGTTTTATACGCAAGGTGGTCCTGTTATATATAATGCGAAATTGAACGAGAAATATATTATATGTAGAGGTAAAGTTTACTGAAACACTAATATTAATAATAACCTAAAAAGAATATATTTTTTTAAAAAAATACTTTACCATTAGGGTTACACTATAAAATGATATGAAAAAAGCAAGCTTATACATAGAAACATATATCCTTACAAGTTAATAAATAATCATGCACATGTGGGGGTTATAAATTCATTGGATTGACTGTCATCATAACTATTAACAAATTACAATAAGACTGTATTAAAAAGAAAACATAAGAATTGATAGATGGCAAAATTAAGAAAATGCATAACTTACCTAATTCATACGTGAGATAATGTTGTCTCCTATAATGCAAAATTTAACTTTACCTACAATATATATACAGGTAAAATTTGCTGAAACACTAACATTATTAAAAACCTGAAAAAAAAAACTATTCTCATTATAAAATACCTTATATTTATAGGTTTACTATAAAATTGTATAAAAAAAGAACATTTATTCATAGAAAACAATATTCCTACTAGTTAGTAAATAAACATGCACATGCGGCGGTTGTGGATTGACTGTCTTTATAACCATTAACAAGGCACATTAAGACGGAAAAAAAAAAAATAACATTAAATTTAAAAGAGAGTAAAATTAAGAAAATTCATAACTTACCTGTTTTATACGCAAGGTGATCCTGTCATCTATAATGCGAAATTGGACGAGAAATATATTATATATAGAGGTAAAGTTTACTGAAACACTAAAATTATTAATAATCTAAAAAAAAATATTGTTTTAAAAAAATACTTTACAGTTAGGGGTACTCTATAATATGATATGAGAAAAGCAAGCTTATACATAGAAACATATATCCTTACAAGTTAATAAATAATCATGCACATGTGGGGGTTATAGATTTATCTGATTGATTGTCATCATAATTATTGACAAGCCACAATGAGACTGTATTAAAGAAAAACACTAGGAAGAATAGAGGATAAAATTTAGAAAACGCATTACTAACCTATTTTATACGCCAGAATGTGTTGCCTTTTATATTGCAAAATTTATCTTTATCTACAATATATATAGAGGTAAAGTTTGCTGAAACACTAACATTATTAAAAACCTGTAAAAAAAATCTATTATTTTTATAAAATGCCTTATATTTATAGGTTTACTATAAAATTGTATAAAAAAAGAAAATTTATTTATAGAATACAATATTCCTACTAGTTAGTAAATAAACATGCACATGCGGCGGTTGTGGATTGACTGTCTTTATAACTATTGTCAAAGCACGTTGAGACTGTAAAAAAATTCAACAATAAATTTAATAAAGAGTTAAATTAAAAAAAATTATAACTTACCTGTTTTATACTTAAGGTGGTCCTGTCATCTATAATGCAAAATTGAACGAGAAATATATTATATATAAAGGTAAAGTTTACTGAAACACTAACATTAATAAAAATCTGAAATAAAAATCTATTTTTTTTATAAAATACCTTATATTTATAGGTTCACTATAAGATTTTATGAAAAGAGAATATTTATTCATAGAGAACAATATTCCTACAAGATAGTATATAAACATGCACATGCGGCGGTTGTGGATTAACTGTCTTCATAACCATTGACAAGGCACATTGAGACTGTAAAAAAAAATTAAACATCAAATTTAAAGGGGAGTAAAATTTAAAAAAAGTCATAACTCACCTGTTTTATACGCAAGGTGGTCCTGTCATATATAATGCGAAATTTGACGAGGAACATATTATATATATAGGTACAGTTTACTGAAACACTAAAATTATGAATTACCTAAAAGAAAAAATTCTTTTAAAAAAATTCTTTACAGTTAGGAGTACACTACAAAATGATAAGAAAAAAGCAAACTTATACATAGAAACATATATCCTTAAAAGTTTATAATTATTCATGCACATGTGGGGGTTATAAATTAATGGCTTGACTGTCATCATACCTATTGACAAGCCACAATGAGACTGTATTAAAAAAAACACTAGAATTATTAGAGGATGAAATTTAGAAAATGCATAACTTATCTATTTTATACGCGAGATGGTGTTGTCTTCTATAATGCAAAATTTAACTTCACCTACAATATATATAGAGGTAAAGTTTGCTGAAACAATAACATTATTAAAAACCTGTAAAAAAATCTATTCTTTATATAAAATGCTTTATATTTATAGGTTTACTATTAAAATATATAAATAAAGAATATTTATTTATAGAATACAATGTTCCTACTAGTTAGTAAATAAACATGCACATGGGGCGGTTGTGGATTGACTGTCTTCATAACTATTGACAAGGCACTTTGAGACTGTAAAAAATATAAAGCATTAGATTTGATAAAGAGTAAAATTAGGAAAATTCATAACTTACCTATATTATACGCGAGGTTGTCCTGTCATCTATAATGCGAAATTAAAAGAAAAATATATTATATATAGAGGTAAAGTTTACTGAAACACTAAAATTATTAATAACCTAAAAAAGAAAATATTCTTTTAAAAAAATACTTAACAGTTAGGGGTACAATATAAAATTATATGAAAAAAGAAAGCTTCTTCATAGAAACATATATCTTTACAAGTTAATAAATAGTCATGCACATGTGGGGGTTATAGATTCATCTGATTGATTGTCATCATAACTATTGACAAGCCACAATATGACTGTTTAAAAAAAAAAACACTAGAAAGAATAGAGGATAAAATTTAGAAAATGCATAACTTACCTATTTTATACGCCAGATGGTGTTGCCTCCTATATTGCAAAATTTAACTTTACCTACAATATATATAGAGAAAAAGTTTGCTAAAACACTAACATTATTAAAAACCAGTAAAAAAATGCTATTCTTTTTACAAAATGCCTTACATTTATAGGTTTACTATTAAATTGTATAAAAAAAGGAAAATTTATTTATAGAATACAATATTCCTACTAGTTAGTAAATAAACATGCACATGCGGCGGTTGTGGATTGACTGTCTTCATAACTATTGACAAGGAACATTGAGACTGTAAAAAAAATTAAACAATAAATTTGATGGAGAGTAAAATTAAAAAAATTTATAACTCACCTGTTTTATACACAAGGTGGTCCTGTCATCTATAATGCGAAATTGAACGAGAAATATATTATATATAGAGGTAAAGTTTACTAAAACACTAAAAGTATTAATAAACTAAAAAAAAATATTCTTTAAAAAAAATACTTTACAGTTAGGGGTACTCTATAAAATGATAAGAAAAAAGCAAGCTTATACATAGAAATATATATTCTTACAAGTTTATAAATATTCATGCACATGTGAAGGTTATGGATTTAATGGACCTACTGTCATTATAACTATTGACAAATCACAATGAGACTGTATGAAAAAGAAAACATTAGAATTGATAGAGGGCAAAATTTAAAAAATGCATAACTTATCTATTTTATACGCGAGATGCGGTTTACTATAAAATTTTATAAAAAAAGAAAATTTATTTATAGAATACAAAATTCCTAGTAATTAGTAAATAAACATGCACATGCGGCGGTTGTGGATTGACTGTCTTTATAACTATTGTCAAGGCACATTGAGACTGTAAAAAAATTAAACAATAAATTTGATAAAGAATAAAATTAATAAAATTCATAACTTACCTGTTTTATACAAAAGGTGGTCCTGTCATCTATAATGCGAAATTGAACGAGAAATATATTATATATTAAGGTAAAGTTTACTGAAACATTAAACATTATTAAAAATCTGAAACAAAAATATATTTTTTTTATAAAATACCTTATATTTATAGGTTCACTATAAGATTGTATGAAAAGAGAATATTTATTCATAGAGAACAATATTCCTACAAGATAGTATATAAAATGCACATGAGGCGGTTGTGGATTGACTGTCTTCATAATTTCTGACAAGGCACATTGAGACTGTAAAAAAAAATTAAACATTAAATTAAAAGGGAAGTAAAATTTAAAAAAAATCATAACTCACCTGTTTTATACGCAAGGTGGTCCTGTCATATATAATGCAAAATTGGACGAGGTATATATTACATATAGAGGTACAGTTTACTGAAACACTAAAATTATTAATTACCTAAAAGAAAATATTCTTTTAAAAAAATTCTTTACAGTTAGGAGTACACAATAAAATGATAAGAAAAAAGCAAGCTTATACATAGAAACATATATCCTTAAAAGTTTATAATTATTCATGCACATGTGGGGGTTATGGATTCATTTGCTTGACTGTCATCATACCTATTGACAAGCCACAATGAGACTGTATTAAAAAAACACTAGAATTATTAGAGCATGAAATTTAGAAAATGCATAACTTACCTATTTTATACGCGAGATGGTGTTGTCTTCTATAATGCAAAATTTAACTTCACCTACAATATATATAGAGGTAAAGTTTGCTGAAACACTAACATTAAAATCCTGAAAAAAAAAATTTTTATATTTATAAAATACCTTATATTTATATTTTTTTAATTTAGGCTTTGGCTTATTCAGCCTTCTTGCCATTGGTTTTATTTGTAAAATTATATAAAAATTTACATATAAATTATAATTATTCTAATAAATACAAACAAATTGATTCTTTTAAAAAATTAAACTTAAAATTAAATACATACTAAATAAAATAATCTAACTTAAATTACACTTCTATATTATTTTCTATCACAAAGTTTGTTACTATTTCCGCCGTTGCTTCACTTGTCATTAAACAGGACATATTAACTGGGAACTGTGCTACATTACATAAATCATTTAAAAGTCTATCAATTTTTGATGCTAAAAGATGACACCCTAGAATTATATGGTCCAAAGAACCTTCTTCTCCACATCTACAATTTGGTGTGTCTTTTATATTTATTTTGTATAGATGAGCTGGACATCTAGAATGCCCAGATTTCATTCGACAATTTGTTGAAATATATCTTCGTGAATGGTTTTTATTAAACCATGTGGTTGTTGGAATTTTTGATTCGCTGCAAAAAAAAATTTTCCAGTACTTTGACTTTTCTCATTATATATATTCTGCCATTCTGCCATACAATTTTCTTTAATTATTTTTTTGGAATCATTTATTGACCAATTTATTTCGATTATTTCCCCATCTACACAAGCTTCTTTGGCCAGTTTGTCAGCCATTTCGTTTCCTTTTATGCCTACATGTCCAGGAATCCAAATAAGTTTAACATTGATATCATTTTTTTCCATTTTTAAAAGATATTCTTTAATTGAACATATTTTGTTATTATTATTGTTTTTGAATTTATTGTTATTTAAAGATACACAAACACTACGAGAATCTGTGAAGATTAATATATTTTTATTGTCAGTTTTTTGTATTATTTCTAGTAATTTCATAATTGCTGTTATTTCTGTATTATAAGAATTTGTGATGTTGTTAAGTTTGTATTTATACTGTTGATCTGTATTATAATTGAAAATGCCAATTCCTCCAGTTTTAGAGTTTTTTTCGAATGAACCATCGGTAAACCATATACTCCAGTTTATATCATCTTTTGTTATATATTCCATATATTTTTGATAAGTTATTTCCTTACTGTCATTCTTCTTGAACAAATTTATTTCTGTATGTATTGTTGTCATGCTTATTTCTAATGGAAATTTGAAAAAAGGTATAATGTTGTGTACCTCTAAGTTCAAGTTATTATATCTATCAAAACTAGTTAAAAGTGCCGGTTTTTTATGAGTTGTCCAATATGGTTTATTATAAAGAACATATAGTTTAGATAATCTTGTATTTAAGGGGCCACATGAGTTATGTCTGTTTTTACAAAAGAAACTGTCTGATATTTGTTGTATTCTGATATTTACCGGAGGAATATTAGTTTGATAGTTGAGGATTTGGATTGGTGTTGAAACCATTGCACCTAATATTATTCTTAAACATTTGTTTTGTATAATTTCAATTTTTTTTAATCTTGAGTTATTTGCGGTGCAGATCATAGTACTAGAATAGTCAATATGCGGTCTAACAATAGCTTTATATATTTTTATTAAGGTTGTTGGGTGTGCGCCCCATTTGTATCCTGCTATACTTCGCATCAAATTTAAGCCTTTTTGACATTTGTTAATAATATGTGCAATTTCTTTCGTTAAAGTGCTTTTCGTATCAAAGAATATACCCAGAAATTTGGTATTTGAACTAACAGTTATATTTTTATTTCTGATGGTTATTTTTGGACTGCAGTTTATTCTATGCCTTGTGAATATAACTATTTTACTTTTTTCTGACGATATATTTAATTTGATTTCCTTTAGTAAAATATCTAGTTTTCTTAATTTCGATTGTAATCTGTTTTGAGCTATATCTTGTGTATGGCCCATACTATAAATAACCATGTCATCTGCATACATCAGTACTGTTGTGTTGTTATCTGATAATGTTGTTAACTTTTCTGTGTATATGTTGAATAATAAGGGAGATAATATTGAGCCTTGTGGAATTCCGTGATTACATAGTATAGGACCAGTTAACTTATTATTGTATCTAACTGTTATTTCTCTATTTTGGAAGTAGTTTATAATCCAGTTGGATATTTTGGAAGATATACCTATGTTTTCTACTTTTTCTTTTAATATTTTTAGATTAACATTGTCATAAGCAGCTTCAATGTCAATGAAAGCAGCTATCATATAATGATTTTTACTGTATGTTCTTTGAATATCGATATTCAATATGTTTAAGTTATGCTGTGTACTTCTTGTTTTTCTAAACGCAAATTGTAACTCAGGTAATCTTTTATGATGTTCGAGATACCATTCCAGTCTGTTTTTGATGATGGATTCCATAGTTTTGCCCATACATGATAGTAAAGTAATTGGTCTGAATGATTCTTCTTTGTTTGGATCTTTTCCTGTTTTTAATATAGGAACAACGATATGTTTTTTCCAGTCTAATGGTATATCAGCAGTGTTTAATGACAGATTATATATTTGTGTAAGATGATTTATTGCATTGTCAGGTAAGTTTTGTATCATTTTGTAATTTATTCTATCAAATCCTGTGCTACTGTTTTTATTATGATTTAACGCGAATTTTACTTCATTTTTATTTATGTTATTATCTAGAAAATTATCTTTTACGATGGTGGTGGTAGTAATATTTAAATTGTTGTTCTGTGGAAATTTTTTTTTAATGAATTCTTCTATTAAATTTTCATTATCACTTATCCTTTTAGTACTATAGCTTTTATTGTTAATTTTTCTTATATTATTCCAGACAATGTTGGTTGTTGTGTTTGGGTTTAAATTCTCGCAGAAATTTTGCCATTCTATTTTTTTTCTGGCTCTAAAATATCGTCTGGTTTTAGCTTGATGTTTTTTATAATTTAAATAATTCGCCATTGTCATGTTTTTATTAAAAATAGTTAGTGCTAATTTTCTTTGAGCTATCATTTTATTGCACTCTGTGTCCCACCAAGACGGTTTTATTTTATTAGGAGTTATATTATACAATCTGGTAGATGGGATATGTATGTCTGCCGAATTATTAATAACATCTCTAAATTGGTTGTATTTGTTTTCAACATCTTGGGGATTACTTGTGATTCCATTTGTGCTAAGGTTTGAAATTCTGCTTTCTATTTCAAGGCTATATTTCTTCCAATCTGCTTTTCGGAAATTTCTCCTCGTTAAATATTCAGATGTACGGTAACGGTCTTTATTATAGTCATTCAAACAGAAAAAAATTGGGTAGTGATCACTACCTAAGCTATCTGCAAGAACTTGCCACGAAGTAATTTGTTGTGTTAACGTCATTGATACCAATGTGAGATCCAATATACTGTCCCTTGTACTGAGATTGCTTACTCTAGTTGGTTTATCATCGTTGATAATATTTAGATTTTCGTTTTCTATGAAATCTAACAATTCGTTACCTTCATACTGACTACCTGGACAATTTATATCCCAAGCAAGATTAGTCGCGTTAAAATCTCCAGCAAGTATAACAGGAACTATTTGCAACTCTATTAACAACTCTATTTGTTGTTTTATCTGTGACCAATTAGAATTAGATAGTTTATGATTCGGTTTAGCATAGATTGATAAAATACATATTACATCAGTTTCGATATGTGTTAAAATTATTCCAGCTATTTCGACCGAATTAAATGGGTTATTTAGCATTACTCGTTTATATTTTATAGATTTATGAATCAAGATAGCAACACCCCCGTGGGGATTATAGTTTGTATTCTGTATCCTATCTTCTCTTTCAATAAAATAACCTTTGATGTTGAAATTGAGATTTTTTGTTAAAAACGTTTCTGATAGTATGCATATATGTATGTTATGCTTCTGTAACATATGTTGTAGTTCCTCTTTAATATATCTGACTCCTCTGCAATTCCATTGAATAAAATTTATCATTTTAACTGTTTTAATTAATGATTAATTTTTATATCTGATGTCTTGTTTTTCGATTTATTTATATATTTTATTTTTTCTTTATGTTTATATAATTGTTGTTGATTTAATATTTTAGTAAATTTATTAACCGATTTGGTTTAGTGATGTGAATAGAGTTTTTATTAAAAAATAAACTTAATTTATATATTGATGTTTTCTTACGAGTTTGGCCATTGTACACTAGATATTTGTTTCTTGTAGCTTCTAAGAGATTGGGATGTAATATTAGGGTCTTTGTTTGTATCTTTAATTTTGTCATCATTATTTTTATTATATATTGATTTATAGCAGGTATCATTATCATAATTTTCCATTGTAATATCAGGTTTCTCTTGGTTGATTTGCTTTCTGTTTTTTTCTTGATTAGTTTTCTTAAGGAATGTGTCACTTTCTTCATTGTTAGGTTTCTTTTCTTCTCTTCTTCTTTTTGGAAGTGGTTGTTTAGTAGATGTCGTAGGTTGTGGTTGACTGTAAGATCTTTGTAATGAGTTACCTGTATTTGATTTATTCACTGTGGTATTGGTTCTTCTGGTTAAAGGGTTTGGTTTGTATGTTGGAATTATGTTGATACTATTGTATTTATTAGTGATATTGGGAAAAGTCTCATTGTAGTTTAGAGCTTCAAAAGAGTTTTGAGTTCTTACTGAGTATAAATAGTCTGTATTTTTTTCTGTTAATTCTAATTTTGCTTCATAAAAACTGAGATTGTGTTGGGCCATGAGATCTTTTATCTTGATTTGTCTTTTTTTTTCAGGACATTCATTGTCTGTAGCCTCGTGGTTAAGTTTACAATTTATGCATGTCGGATTAGGAGATGTGCATGCAGTACGTAAATGATCTTCACTTCCGCAGAATTTACATTTTGCTACCCTTTGCTCTACATTTTGTGGCTGCATGTCCAAATTTAAAACAATTATAACATTGTATCGTCTGTTGTACAAATGGTTCACATGCTCGTCTCACTCTCCACATGTAAACATAAGCAGGAATAGCAAGTCCTTCAAAGAATAATTTCACTGTTGTACTGGGTTCATATTTAATAGCTCCGTCAACTCTTAGTTTTCGATTTAACCTTTGCACTCTCGTTACTTTAAAAGGTGGACACTCTATATTATTTAAAATTGTATCTTCCGAATATTCAATATCAACACCTTTTATAATAGCAACTTTTGTGCACCAGTAAAATGGGATAAACGCTTCATACCCATTGTTTTTCAGCAATGTTGATTTGGTAATTTCGTTAGCTAGTACTGCATTAGCACATTGAACGATTACTCTATTTCTTCCCACTTTTTTAATTTCTATTATATTAGATTTATTGCTAATTTTACAAATTATTTCTGCTAATTTAAGAGAACTAAAAAATGTATTTCCATCACTATTATTTTTAACTATCATTACTTTATACGAGTCATATTTTGTTTCTGTGTTGTATAAATTATTAAATATTTTTTTAACATTGTCACTATTGTTATTTAAGTTTTCTGTTATATCACTGGATGTTTTATCTGTAGGAAATGATTTGTTAGTCACAGAGTTGTTTTTATTGTTCGGATTTTTATCGGGAGGTTCAACCTCCATATCCATATTGTTAATTAACCAGTGATAATTAAATAGAAGTTACTTCACTTCTTATTAATAACACTTAATAATAATATAAATTATAATTTAAATAAAAATAAATCACGAAAAAAAATATTATAATTTGCAAAAAAAAAAGATCACTATTTATTTTATTGTTTTGTTTATTGTAAATACGTGCGCTCACCAAGAAGACTTGATGTAAACTGCTTATATTTATAGGTTCACTATAAAATTGTATAAGAAAAATAATTTATTTATAGAATACAATATTTCTACTAGTTAGTAAATAAACATGCACATGCGGCGGTTGTGGATTGACTGTCTTCATAATTATTGACAAGGCACATTGAAACTGTAAAAAAAAATTAACCATTAAATTAGATCGAGAGTAAAATTAAAAAAATTCATAACTTACCTGTTTTATACGCAAGGTGGTCCTGTCATCTATAATGCGAATTTGAACGTGAAATATATTATATATTGAGGTAAAGTTTACTGAAACACTAAAATTATTAATAAACTAAAAAAAAATATTCTTTAAAAAAAATACTTTACAGTTAGGGGTACACTATAAAATAATAAGAAAAAAGCAAGCTTATACATAGAAATATATATCCTTACAAGTTTATAAATAATCATGCACATGTGGGGGTTATGGATTTATTGGACCTACTGTCATTATAACTATTGACAAATCACAATGAGACTGTATGAAAAAGAAAACATTAGAATTGATAGAGGGCAAAATTAAAAAAATGCATAACTTACCAATTTTATACGCGAGATGGTGTTGTCTTCTATAATGCAAAATTTAACTTTACCTACAATATATATAGAGGTAAAGTTTGCTGAAACACTAACATTATTAAAAACCTGAAAAAAAAATCTAAGCATTTAAAAAAATACCTTATATTTATAGGTTCACTATAAAATTGTATGAAAATAAAAAATTTATTCATAGAAAACAATATTCCTACTAGTTAGTAAATAAACATGCACATGCGACGGTTGTGGATTGACTGTCTTCATAAATATTGACAAAGCTTTGAGACTGTAATAAAAACAAAGCATCAGATTTGATGGAGAGTAAAATAAAAAAATTCATAACTCAACTATATTATACGCGAGGTGATCCTGTCATATATAATGCGAAATCAACGAGAAATATATTATATATAGAGGTCAAGTTTACTGAAACACTAAAATTATTAATAATCTAAAAAAAAAAAATTCTTTTAAAAAAATACTTTACAGTTAAAGGTTCCCACTAAGATTTTATAAAAAAGCAAGCTTCTATATAAAAACATATATCCTTACAAGTTAATAAATAATCATGCACATGCTAGGGTTATGGATTCTTTGGAGTGACTGACATCATAACTATTAACAAACCACAATAAGACTGCTTTAAAAAGAAAACATTAGAATTGATAAAGGGTGAAATTTAGAAAATGCATAACTTACCTATTTTATACGCGAGATGGTGTTGTCTTCTATAATGCAATATTTAGGTTTACCTACAATATATAAAGAAGTAAAGTTTGCTGAAACAGTAACATTATTAAAAACCTGAAAAAAAAATCTATTCTCTTTAAAAAATATCTTATATTTATAGGTTCACTTTAAAATTTTACTAAATATAATTTTTCACTAAAAAAAAAATTTAATCGTAGAAAACAATATCCCTTTACGTTAGTAAACAAACATGCACATGCGGCATTTGGAGATTGACTGTCTTCATAATCATTGACAAGGCACATTAAGACTGTAATAAAAATAAAAACATTTGATTTAGTAGAGAGTAAAATTAGAAAAATTCATCTTACCTATATTATATGCGAGGTGGTCCTATCATCTATAATACGTAATTGAACGTCACATATATTATATACTAGCAAACCCGGCGAACTCCGTTTCGCCATTAGTAACATTTTGAGAGATGAAGAAAATTTTTTCTTTTTTTTTATATTTGAAAAGGAAAAATTTTATTTCATTTCACAACAGTAATGAATTCATTTCGATTATTGTTATTTAGTTGAACTTCTCTAAGTAAATGAAAGTGAATCCAAAGTAAATACTGAATCGATGCGTTATACGTGTCCGCAATTTATCCGTTTCATTGAAGTGCTCTTTTGTAAACCACATTTTTTGTTTTTTGGTCTGACGTTAACACAAACAAAGCGGATTGTTTCCCAACTCGTGAACACGCAACGTATAACTGCCCATGTGAAAAACAATGATTTTCTAAATTTATCCCGCAAACACTAAGCGATTGGCCTTGCGACTTGTTAATTGTCATTGCGAACGCAAGGCAAACTGGAAATTGCAATCGTTTGAAGTCAAACGGAAGATCAGTCGGAATCATTGGTATTCGAGGAATACATACATTTTCACCTGCGTACTTTCCGTTAATAATGGTTGCCTCAATTAAATTCGCCATTAGTCTTTTTATCGAAAGTCGAGCAAACCCGGCGAACTCCGTTTCGCCATCAGATTCGTTTTATGTAACATTTCGTTTACTGCCCATAACACAATAATGTGTAAGATGAAGCTGCCTTCTCGAATGATATTAGCTCCAAAGGAAGTCATGCGAAAGCAGTTATTGTATTCAAGGATGTGTTGAAGAAAATGGCTGGAATTGGGATCACTTCCATCGAACAATGGTTTCAGTGGCTGTGGTGGTGTAAGTAATGATTTGACTTCAGTTTGACTTTTCCACTTGCGCAGCACAATCCAGCCGTTTCTCTTTTGAACTTTAACGCATTGCATTATCGGCATATAGTCGTCGTTGGTCCAATATCTAAATTTTCATCATCACTGTAGTTCGCAGTGGGATCATATTGGAATGCCAAGCGATTGTATGATGCCAATGATCTTCGTGTGCTCACGCGTTGTCTCAATCGGGCATTTTCTCTTATTATATTATGTCTTTCTTCGCTTAAGTTCTGTAAATACACTTGTTGCTGGCTTGCATGTCTTGTGCGGCGGCCGATGTTCGCACGTCGTCCTCTAGGCATTTTGGACTATGGACGGAGTGGTGAATGTAACCTGAAATGCACGATCCACATAATTTACACAGTTCAACTTACCACCTTAAAGACAAATGCCTGCTGTTAAAATTGAATAAAAATTTGCACAATACACGTGATTGATTTGATGGTTTCCAATTGAAATGTTAGGAAACGAATAACTTATTTTTTTAACTTTTTTTTCACAATTTCACAGTGAACACAATACCGGTTTGTCACATGAAATTAACTGAGCAGAGAACAATGAGTAGCTGTCAAATGAGTAGGCGCCATCTACTTAAAATATTGGTTTGTATCTATGCTATGTATCAGAGATGGCGCTGTATGTGAAAAAAGATTTTCCCGCTTTTCTGTTAAAATTTTTCCTGAATTTCTGAATTTTCTTTGCTATAAACCTCAGGGAGCCCGAGACCTTTCCAACGAATGCAAAACCGTGAAAATCGGTTCGTGCGTTCTGGAGTTATAACGTCAGGAAGGAAAACCCGACTTATTTTTATATAGTATAGATAAAGTTTTCTGAAGCAATGAAACTACTAAAAACCAAAAAAAAAATTCTTTAAAAAAAACACTTTATAGTTAGTGGTGCACTATAAAATTTTATGAAGAAATAATGCTTATACATAGAAACATATATCCTTACAAGTTAATAAATACCCATGTACATGCGGGGGTTATGGATCCATTGGATTGACTGTCATCATAACTATTGACATTCCACAATAAAAGTGTATTAAAAAGAAATCATTAGAATTAATAGAGGGCAAAATTAAATAAATGCATAACTTACATATATTATACGCAAAATTGTGCTGTCTACTATACTGCAAAAACTAAATTTACCTACATTATATATAGAAGTAAAGTTTGCTGAAACACTACCATTATTAAAAACCTGAAAAAAAATCTATTTTATTTATAAAATACCTTATATTTATAGGTTCCCTATAAAATTGTTAAAAAAAAAAAAAATTATTTATAGAAAACATTATTTTTACAAGTTTGTAAATAATCATGCTCATGCGGCGGTTAAGGATTGACTGTCTTTTTAACCATTTGCAAGGCACAATGAGACTGTAATAAGAATAAAACATTATATTTAATAAAGTAAATTTAAAAAAAATTCATAACTTACCAATATTATGCGCGAGATTGTCCTGTCACCTATAATGAGAAATTGAACGTTAAATATAATATATATAGAGGTAAAGTTTGCTGAAACACTAAAATTATGAAAAACCTGAAAAAAAAAATTTTCTTTTTAAAAACTATTCGAATTGAGCTAGTAATATCGAATTGGTAGTGCCTGATAGGAGGAGAGAGTGGCGCAGGGGTTCAGTATTAAGTAACGGTGGTGTTAGAAGTAGTGGCGATAGATTAAAATGGCTCTGGAAGGTGATCGCGTTGCAGAATTTGGTGCTGGAGGTGTGGGCGGCGGTGCATGAGGAATAAATTTAAAGTGCAATAACGGGAAGTATAAGGGCTAGAGATGAGTTTAATGGAAGCGAACCGCTAGGCCTTCCTAAAAACATAAATGAATTAATCTAATTATAAGGTTTACATTGAAATGAGTGAAAATTAATTTTATCAAGCATTTATCTCATCAAATAATTATTAAAAGATAATGTACTTCTAAGGTTGAAATTTAGTAAGCAGGTCGTTAGTAAAGTGTTAATTTTGAAAACTAATTGATAAGGGATTAGTACGCAGGGGGTGAAAGCGCAGGATTATTTAATGATTGCACAAAAACGAATTTGAAAGAGAAGTGCCATAATGAGCGATAATGTTTAGGTGGGCTGTGGTGTTGCAAGTAGGCGCATTGTGACAGAAGTGCAGAGGAATACAGAAGTGCAGAGGAAAGTGCGAGAACTATACAGAGCATAGAGTTAATAGGTGAAGATTGGTGTTTAGGGGCGGGGCAGTGGACATTGTTTGATACTGTGCTTCATTTGGGTAAATAATAATTTTACGCAGGGAGGAGGAAGCAAAGGAATATTTAATTATAGCGCTAAACCGGAGGCTCAGTGAAAGTACTCTAAGGACCGACGATGCTCAGGGAAGAAGCGATACAGAGTGCTGAAGGAAGGAGGCGCTCCATGGCGGAAATTTAGAGAAATAAAATTAAAAGTTCGGAAATGTAAGAAAGCATGGAGCTAAGAGGTGATGATTGGGGCTTATGGGCGGGGGCACTGGATACTGGTGCTTTATTACTGTAAATGAAAGAATTATAACAACAATATATTAAAAAATTATATATTTTAGCGAGAATTACTTAAAAATAATTTTTATGCATTATTTTCAATTTAGCAAATATTTTAGAAAAAAAATTTTAGGACTTTTGGCGTCCCCTGATTTTTCCCTAAATTTCCTGGAAACCCGTAATTTTGGAAAAACTAGAAAAAAAGTGAGCCATTTTTTGCTGTATTACTTTAAATTCGTAAAAGATAGAAAGTTGAAATTTTGCATGTGTATTAGGCTATTTAATGCTGACATTTTTCAAAAATTAGAAATTCAAAAATTGAAAAATGGGGGGTTAAAGAAATTCGGGGGCCCGGTAGGGAACTTTGGAAAAAGTTCATATTCTGGATTCTAGAATAATTAAGTATATTATTAATAAAAAAAAAACAAAATTTTATTAAGAGGAACGTGTGCAGTATTTGCCGAGAGTAAAAATTTTGCTAGAAAGATAAAATTTTGTATATATACTAACCTTGGTAACTTATATATGAATCGAAAAAAATCTTACTATTATAATGTTCGTTATGTTCCAATTTAACATGGAAAACCCATAAGAACTCATAGATCTATAGATCTATACTATTTATAATGTTCGTAATGTTCCAATTTAATATGGAAAACTTATAAGAACTCATAGATATTTATATATATAGAGCGTTATATATATAACCGGTAACAAAATCGTAAATGGTATCTTCTAAACGGCGCCTACAAAGTTTTTTAAATTTTAATATTATGTAAAGGACAAATTTCTAAGACTTTCTACGTCCTTAAATTTCCGTGGAAAAACTTATTCTTGAACAACGAAAAAATACTAATAATAATATCTGACGAACTAGAAAAGATAGAAAACTGAAATTTGGTATGTGTATTGAGATCATAATTGTGCACATTTGCCAATAGTTGAAAATTTAAAATTTAAGTTCAGTAGCGGCGCGAAATTTTAGGGGCAATGTTTAAATAGAGGTAGGACGTTCAAATTTAATATGTATAGGCTCGCTGTAGGCAGTAATTAATGAAAAAAAATAAAGAGCCCCAAATTTCTAGTGGCGGCGGGAGTTAAGACAGTAAAAGCTAAAAATATTGAGAAAGTAGTATTAAAACATAGGGTATGTATTAAAACATTAACTGCGCATGTTTGCCAATAAATGGATTACCAAAATTTTAATTCATTAGCGGCTTAATTTTTTGGGGGCAATGTCGCAACAGAGCTAGAACGTTGATATTCGGAATGTAGGCCCTATTTCAAGTGTCATTAAAGAAAAACTATAGAAAACGGCAACTTTCCAGAGGCGGCGGACGCTGGGGGCCAAAAACCGGAAATATGAAATATATAGAGATGAATGGCTATAGTTTAGAATATATGTTCTTAGATACAAATAAAATAGATCCCCGTGCTTAAATTTGACAAACTTGTTCAGTAGCGGAGGTATGTGGGGGGTAATAATGCTAAAATTTAAATACAAATCTAAAATTTAGTATGCAGATATAGATTGACATATTAATAACGAAAATATAAAGAAACTACATTTTCTTATGTGTAGTATTGGAGCAGGGGGTGATAAACCGAGTATAGTATATAGTATAGTTGTCCATATGTCAGATATTCAAATTTCATTCAGTAGCAGATTTGGATTGATATTAGGTGCGTTTGTATGCTAAGTGCTACGAGATCGGACGGAAGGAAGAGGAGTAGAGAAGTAGAAAATTATGTATGTGAATATTTGCCAATAATTGGAACACCACATATTTTATTCTGTACCGGAGTGATTTTTTGGGGGTAATATGAGAACAGAGTTCCAACGTTGAAATATAGTATGTAGGCTCGCTCTATACAGTTATTAATGAACAAATAATTAAAACACCAAATTTTCACCGGCAGCGGGAGTTGATACGGTAAAAGCCAAAAATATTAAATAAAGATAATTGAAACTTAAAGTATGTATTGAGACACAAATTGTGCATATTTACCAATAATTGAAACCATAAAGTTTTTATACAGGATAAAAAGCTAAAATTTAGTATATATGTCATGGATACAAACAAAATTTTTTGCGGCGCCTACTTTGAAAAGACGTTAAAGAATTGTTCCTTTTATAAGGAAAATAATTAGGGGCCTCCGCTCCTTCGCTGCCCAAGAGATTCCATACCTCTGAATCCGACCTTGACTAGAAATAAATATTAAAAAAAAAGAACATCCAATAATGAATTGTATTAATAGCGGTTGCGTCTGAAGGCAAAACACTATGGATTCGGATGGCAAGAGACGGGGGAAAGGGGTAGTTAATAGTCCTAAATGTAAAAAAACTAAAATTAAAACTAATTATTAAAACTCTAATTATATATCTAAATCTTAATATATATAAATTACGTGTCACGTTGTTTGTCCGCGATGGACTCCTAAACTACTTAACCGATTTTAATCAAATTTGTACACCGTGTGCAGTTTGATCCAACTGGAAAGATAGGATAGCTTACATCTCAATTTATGATTGCAATATTATCTTATTGCAAATTATTTGTCTAATTATCTGTTAGCTCCAAACGATTTTAAAAGATGGCGACATCTGTTGACTAGATTGAGAAAATATTCAATAGATGGCGCTATGTAAGCCACAGCAACGCGTGGCCGGGACAGCTAGTATATATATATATATATATATCTGTAGCGGTGCAAAATTGGTAAAAAAGCAGGGGGTTTATTATTTGCAAGACCCACAAATTTTAAATTTAATTTGAGGGGTTCTCTATAAAAGGTTATATTACCTATATAACCTATAAAATAGCTAGAAAAAATATTAAGTACGAGCAAAATAGATTTCTTTGAATAATCTATACTAATATTATAAAGCTGAAGAGTTTGTTTGTTTGTTTGTTTGAACGCGCTAATCTCCGAAACTACTAGTTCGAATTGAATAATTCTTTTTGTGTTGGATAGTCCAGTTATCGAGGAAGGCTATAGGCTATATAACATCACGCTACGACCAATAGGAGCAAAGATATAGTGGTAAATGTGTAAAAAACGGGAGAAATTATTTCATCTTTGAAGCCTTCCGTTGCGTGCGCCGTGAAAACGGTTCAAGATACACAAAAAATATGTATTAAAGAATAATAGCTCTTTTAATGATCTAAAAAACAGTCCGCGATAGTATATGTCTATCTTTTAAGATTAACTCACAAAAACCGTTTTTATGGTACCTAATTTGGTCGAAATAATTTGTTTAAGTTGTATCAACATAATAATATTAATCTTTATTCAAATAAATATGTTGTTGGTTAAGAGTACTTCATTGTGAATAAAATTGTCTTTGACATAACTTAATTTCAACAAAAAACTTTAAAGATTACAATGATAAATAACTCCGAAACAAAACCAACTCGCTCTCTGCGCTAGCCGGCGCGGCGGGAGAGAGGCGGTGCTTGCGGGCAAGCCGGGAGGGGGGTGTAGCTCAACGAGATACCATGCCGCGCGGCTCACTCGCGCGGTCGGCTCCCTACTGAACGGTTGAATGCAGCGCTAATTTGTTTATGCGATATAATTATCATCGTAATATTACTTTTTAAACACAGTTTCATTTTGTAGTTGTTTTCTATATAGTAGGTACTTTATTTGTTTTAGGATAGTATTTAGTTACACAATAATAACACTTTTTTGTTTTCATGTAGATTATCTATACTAATATTATAAAGCTGAAGAGTTTGTTTGTTTGTTTGAACGCGCTAATCTCCGAAACTACTGTATTTGATAGAAGTACTAGCTTCCAGCACTTAAAACCAACTAATAAATTCTATATTCAAAACTCACAATTCAACGAATATTTCAACAGTATTGAATGTTACGTTAAAAAGAAATAGATTATTTAAAAATAAAAGTGCTTTTTAAAAATCTACAACATTTCAAATATTTTTTGTTCGAAATTTTGAATAATACAATCAGATGATGCATTTCAGGGTTATTCTGAAACATATCCTGACCGTCAGCAAAAAAATACAGAGTCAGCATAAAAATAGAGTTCATAGCCTTTGCTTATGACGATTAAAAAATAAAAATAAAAATTAGCACGAGCATTTAATACGCTGATGATTCAACAATACGTATAACACGTAATCCTAATATATATAAATTACGTGTTACTGTGTTGTCTGCTATGGACTCCTAAACTACTTAACCGATTTTAATGAAATTTGTACACCGTGTGCAGTTTGATCCAACTTGAAAGATAGGATAGCTTACATCTCAATTTAAGATTGCAATATTATCTTATTGCAAATTATTTGTCTATTAATTATCTGTTAGCTCCAAACGATGACATCTGGCGACGATGATGGCGACATCTGTTGACTAGATTGAGTAAATATTCTGTTGACTAGATTGAGTAAATATTCAATAGATGGCGCTATGTAATGTAATATTGTGGCGGCACGAACCACTAGATTTAATAACGACACGTTGTTAAAACAGACAACCATAGGTTTTGAGTATAGCAATTGTTTTTAAGTAATCATTCTCTTGTTAAAATAATAACGATGTACTTTTAGATTCTGTTAAAAATAAACTTGATTTAAATTAATAAACATAGTAGTCAAAAATACTACATTGGTGACCCCGACGTGATCAACAATTGAACAGTATGTCTTCTGTACAGATATATACATTTTAAAAAATAATTATTGTTGATTAATTGGAATTTGAGTTTGACCCTGACCTTGAAGAGGAATTCGCACATCTGGTTACGCTGTAACCATGTTAAGTCGCCGCAAGAACCACCGTATCAAGGCCCATACAAAGAATCAACCAACTCAATCACAGCCTCAGCAACAGCAACAACAACTTCCAAACATTGTGCAAAATACAATGCAGTCAAATTTTGAAAACCAACAAGTAAACCAGGGCACGCAGTTCACTCAAGGACAATCCATGTCCGCGCAGTTCTTTACGCCCGTACAACAACAGTCTGATGGCCAGCAAACGATGCCGGTACTATTTGTCACTCAGCAGTCTACCAGACTGTGACGGTTTTCTCAAAAAACGGACAAACCATCGGATACACCAACGGATACACCAACGGATACACCAACGGATACACCAACGGATACACCAACGGATACACCAACGTATACACCAACGGATACACCAACGGATAAACAAACGGATAAACCAACAACACCAAGAAACATCGCACAAAACAGCTCTCATGTTTTCACCTAAGCAATGGTTAGACATATTACCAACTGTCTTACTTGGCCTTAGGACTTCTTTCAAGGAAGATTTTCAAGCTACACCAGCACCAACTACTCCAGCACCAGCTATTCCAGCACCAGCTACACCAGCACCAGCTACACCAGCACCAGAGAGACTAAAAACCACGCTACACTAGCAAAAACAGATGCAGATCACCAGGATGACTCGACATCGCAGCCAACACAGCCACATCAATGGACCTCAAACCTTGCCAACACAGCCACATCAATGGACCTCAAACCTTGACAAACCCTTACCAACATTAAGTGACTTTCAAAACTCCCCTTGAAATCCACTTAGGGGGGAGTGGATGTGGCGGCACGAACCACTAGATTTAATAACGACACGTTGTTAAAACAGACAACCATAGGTTTTGAGTATAGCAATTGTTTTTAAGTAATCATTCTCTTGTTAAAATAATAACGATGTACTTTTAGATTCTGTTAAGAATAAACTTGATTTAAATTAATAAACATAGTAGTCAAAAATACTACAATATGACAAAAACGTTAGGCACAGCAACGCGTGGCCGGGACAGCTAGTATTTGATAATTTCACTTCAATGGCAGTGGTAAATGAGAAGACTAATATTATATTCTAGATTTAAATACGAAATTTAGTATGTAAGGTTACAGTGCTGTATTAATTATTTGAATGAATTTCTGTAGTATCGAAGTAATATTGCATTATAGTGGCCAGAGAGGGAGGGGGCGTCAGTGTCAATATCCTATGAGGCCGAAATGTTCGAAGTGTGGATAGGGACGTTGCAGATCATGAATTGTTGTGGTGAATATGAGATGGGATTACATTAAAAGTGCCAGAGTATGAACGACAGGGACCAAAGTGCTCAGTAGCAGTTAGGAGCGTGGCGCTTAGCATGGTTTATTAGAGAATTTAATTGATGTAATTGTTAGATTTAGAGGGAAATGGGTAAAAATATATTTTAACAAGCATTTTTCTTCCCTTTTTTAAATTTAACTTCTTAAAAATAATGTACATATAATGATTTAGCATAGAAAATTTAGCATAAAGGATAACAGTAAAGTAATAATTTTAAAAATAAATTGCTGAAGAGATTGGTATGCAGAGGGGCGTTAGCGGAGGCATATATAATTGAAAGAGCAGGAGCTTTGGCACGGGAGATAGTACTCTTAGTAGCGACGGCGGTCAGTCCAAGAGAGATAGAGAATTGCTGAGGTACTGTAAGTTGGCGTCTGTAGTGCAGGTGTAACGAAATTAAATTAAAAGTACATGAATGATATAGCTAATAGGCTGTCATTGGTGGTGATCACGATCTGGGTACTGAATATTGCTCTATACAGTGTTTCATTAGAATAAATAGTAAGATTAGATCGACATGGATAAAGATAAATTTAAAAAAACATATATTTTACCGAAAAATGCTGTATATGTTAGAGATTCAAATTACATCTTGTAGTAAAGTTGCATTTATATTTAGTGCGTTTGTAGTGCTACTAAATCGGGTGCTGGTAGGTGGAGTAGGGGAAGATAGCCAATGGCCCAAATATCAAATTAAAAAAATGAAAACTATGTATGTGCATATTTGCGAAAAAAAACTTAGCCTTGTGTAAATTTGGTAAAGTGGGGGCGGGAAAGTATTTGCAAATAAGCTCAATTTTAAAACTTAGTATGTGGAGGGTCTCTATAAACGGTCATTTATAAATGGTAACAAGAATATTTAATACGAGCAAAACTGATTGGTATGACTAAAATTTGACAATTTCACTTCAGTAGCGGGGGTAAATGGAGAGACTAATATTATATCGTAAATATAAATATGAAATTTAGAATGTAAGTGTACACATCAGTATTAAATATTTAAATGAATTGCGGTAGTACCGAATTGGGATTGCCTAAGTAGCAAGGAAGGGAGTGGTAGAACTAGGAGTCAGTAAACGAAGTAGCGGTGGTGCGCGACATACTAGCGATTGAAGATAGTGACTGTGGGAGGTAGCGGTACTGTAGAATATGTGCTGAAAGAATGGTTCTGAAAGAGTGGGTGGCGGTGTAGGAAAATTAAATCGAAAAGCAAGAACAAGAACGACAAGTGCTAGAGATAAGATGTCTAGAAAAGAGGGTCTAGGCATTCTTAAAAACATAAATTAATTGATGTAATTGCTAGAATTACAGTGAAATAAGTGAAAATAAATTTTAACAAGCATTTATATTATCGATTATATTTATAAGGATGAAATTTAGTTTGAAGGTTATCACTAAAGTATGAATCTTAAAAATTTATTGATTAGAGATTGGTACGCATGCGGGGAGAAGTGGGAAGCAAAGAAATATTCAATTATTTCGCTAAAGCGGGGGCACTGGGAATGTGTTCTAAGGACCGACGATGCTCAGGGAATGAGCGATACAGAGTGCTGAATAAAGAAGGCGCTCTATGGCGGAGGTTTAGAGAAATCAAATTAAATGTACGGAAACGTTAGAGAGCATGAAGCCAAGAGGTGATGATTAGGGATTATGAGTGGGGGCACTTTATTCTTGTAAATAAAAGGACTTTAACAAAATAAGGAAACAGAAATTTTAAAAATGATATATATTAGCGAAAATTACTTAAAAATAATATTTTGCATTACTTTCAATTTAGCAAATACTTATATTTATTCATAAATATTATTTACACGTCGCTTTGTGACAGGGCGAAGCGCTAGTCCTATATTATAATGTTCCAACTGTTTGTTTATATTCTTATATGTTTGGTACTGAATTTTGTATGGCAGCGCAAAAACGGCTCCATCAATGTTTTTGAAAATTTCTTATTTCATAGGAAAAACTGTAAAAAAAAAGTGAGCCCATTTTTCTGTATTAATTTTAATTCGTAGAAGATAGAAAGTTAAAATTTTGCATGTGTATTAAGGTATTTAATGCTGACATTTCTCAAAAATTAAAATTTCAAAAATTAAACAAGAGGGGGTTGAAGAATTTCGGGGGCCCGGTATGGAACTTTGGAGAAAGTTCATATTCTGGATTCTAGAACAATTAGGTATATTATTAATAAAAAAAAATTCAAAATTTCAAAATTTTATTTGGGAGCACGAAGGCAGTATTTGCCAAGAGTAAAAATTGTTATTGAAAGTTAAAATATTGTATATTGGCTAACCTTGGTAACTTATTTACGAATCGAAAAGTGAGCCCGTTTTTGCTGTATTACTTTTAATTCGTAAAAGATAGAAAGTTTAAACTTTGCATGTGTATTAAGGTATTCAATGCTGACATTTCTCAGAAATTCGAAATTCTAAAATTAAAAAAGGGGGGGCTAAAGAAATTCGGCGGCCCGGTAGGGAACTTTGGAGAATGTTTATATTCTGGATTCTAAAATAATTAAGTATTTTAATAATAAAAGAAAATTCAAACTTACAAAATTTTATTTGGGGGCACGGGGGCAGTATTTGCTTAGTGTAAAAATTTTTTTAGAAAGTGAATATTTTGTATATTGGCTAACCTTGGTAACTTATTTACGAATCGAAAAGTGAGCCCTTTTTTGCTGTATTACTTTTAATTCGTAAAAGATAGGAAGGTAAAATATTGCATGTGTATTAAGGTATTCAATGCTGATATTTCTCAAAAATTTAAAATTCTATAAGTAAAAAAGGGGGGGTTAAAGAAATTCGGCGGCCCGATAGGGAACTTTGGAGAATGTTCATATTCTGGATTCCAAAATAATTAAGTATATTAATAATAAAAGAAAATTCAAAATTTCAAAATTATATTTGAGGGCACGGGGGCAGTATTTGCCAAGAGTAAAAATTGTGATTTCAAAATTTATAAGTTTTATTTGGAAGCACGGGAAGCAGTATTTTCCGAATGTAAAAATTGTTCTAGAAAGATAAAATTTTGTAAGTAGGCTAACCTTGGTAACTTATTTACTAATCAAAGAGAAAATCCCAAATTTCAAGTAAAAGTTAGTCAAATAACACATAAATTGAAAATATTTTTTATTTTGATATAAAAAAAATATATTTTTTTAGTCAGTTTGTATGAAAAATGAATTGTAAAAATATAGGTCATTGCAAATATAGGACAAGTTAATTTATTATTTCAATTTAAAAATTTAATGATATTTTGACATAAAATTCAAGCCACACACAAAAAACAGACGTCGCTTGCGACAAGGGTAAAAGCTAGTATTATATATAGAAATAGAGTTTGCTAAAACACTAATATTATTAAAAACCTAAAAAAAGAATATTCTTTAAAAAAAATACTTTACAATTAGGGGTACACTATCAAATGCTATGTAGAAAACATGCTTGTACATAGAAACAAATATCCTTACAAGTTAAAAAATAATCATGCACATGTGGGGGTAATAGATTCATCCGATTGATTGTCATCATAACTATTGACAAGCCACAATAAGACTGTATCAAAAGGAAAACATTAGAATTTAAAAAAGGCAAAATTAAAAAAATGCATACCTTACATATTTTATAAGCAAGATAGTGTTGTATTCTATAATGCAAAATTTAACTTTACCTACAATATAAATAGAGGTAAAGTTTGCTGAAACACTAACATTATTTTAAACTTGAAAAAAAAAACATTCTTTTTATAAAATACCTTATATTTATAGGTTAACTATAAAATTGTATGAAAAAAGAACATTTATTCATAGAGAACAATATAACTACAAGATAGTAAATAAACATGCACATGCAACGGTTGTGGATTGACTGTCTTCATAATTATTGACAAGGCACATTGAGACTGTAGAAAAAAATTAAACATTAAATTTAATTAAGAGTAAAATTAAAAAAATTCATAACTTACCTGTTTTATACGCAAGGTGGTCCTGTCATCTATAATGCGAAATTGGACGAGAAATATATGATATATGGAGGTAAAGTTTTCTGAAACACTAAAATTATTAATAACGTAAAAAAAAATATTCTTTAAAAAAAATACTTTACAGTTAGGGGTACACTATAAAGTTATATGAAGAAAACAAGCTTATACATAGAAACATATATCCTAACAAGTTAATAAATAATCATGCACATGTGGGGGTTACAGATTAATCTGATTGATTGTCATCATAACTATTGACAAGCCACAATGAGACTTTTAAAAAAAAAACAATAGAAAGAATAGAGGATAAAATTTAGAAAATGCATACCTTACCTATTTTATACGCGAGATGGTGTTTCCTTCTATATTGCAAAATTTAACTTTACCTACAATATATATAGAGGTAAAGTGTGCTAAAACACTAACATTATTAAAAACCTGTAAAAAAAATTTATTCTTTTTATAAATTGCCTTATATTTATAGGTTTACTTTAAAATTGTATAAAAAAAGAAAATTTATTTATAGAATACAATATTCCAACTAGTTAGTAAATAAACATGCACATGCGGGGGTTGTAGATTAACTGTCTTTATAACTATTGAAAAGGCACATTGAGACTGTAAAAAAAAATCAAGCAATTAATTTGATGAAAAGTAAAATTAAAAAAATTCATAACTTACCTGTTTTATACGCAAGATGGTCCTGTCATTTATAATGCGAAATTAAACGAGAAATATATTAAGTTTACTGAAAAACTAAAATTATTAATAACCTAAAAAAAAAATATTCTTTTAAAAAAATATTTTACAATTAGGGGTACACTATAAAATGATATGAAAAAAGCAAGCTTATACATAGAAACATATATCCTTACAAGTTAATAAATAATCATGCACATGTGGGGGTTATTTATTCATTGGATTGACTGTCATTAAAACTATTGACAAGCCACAATGAGACTGTATTAGAAAAACAATAAAAAGAACAGAGAAAAATATTTAGAAAATGCATAACTTACCTATTTTATACGCGAGATGGTGTTGTCTTCTATATTGCAAAATTTAAATTTACTTACAATATATATAGAGGTAAAGTTTGTTGAAACACTAAGATTATTAAAAACCTGAAAAAAAAATCTATTCTTATTATAAAATACCTTATATTTATAGGTTCACTACGAAATTGTATGAAAATAAAAAATTTATTCATAGAAAACAATATTCCTACTAGTTAGTAAATAAACATGCACATGCGGCGGTTGTGGATTGATTGTCTTTATAAATATTGACAAGGCACATTGTGACTGTAATAAAAATTAAGCATTAGATTTGATGGAGAGTAAAATTTGGAAAATTCATATCTTACCTATATTATACGCGAGGTTGTCCTGTCATCTATAATGCGAAATTGTGAGAAAAATATATTATACATAGAGGTAAAGTTTACTGAAACACTAAAATTATTATTAACCTAAAAAAGAAAATATTTTTTAAAAAAAACTTCACAGTTAGGGAAACACTATAATTTTATAAAAACAAGCAAGCTTATACATTAATACATACATCCTTACAAGTTAATAAATAAACATGCACATGCGCGGGTTATGGATCATAACTATTGACAAGCTACAATAAGACTGTATTAAAAAAAACAATAGAATTGATAAATGATAAAATTTAGAAAATGCATACCTTACCTATTTTATACGCGAGATGGTGTTGTCTTCTATATTGCAAAATTCAACTTTACCTACTGTTCATAAACGCATGCAATATTCATATTTAAATATAAATATCTTGCCTTTATTTTTGATTATTGTTATTTTTAGATTTCTTTTGTTAAACATTTTTATTTTATTCATTTGTTGTTTTGATACTCAGATACAACGCTCCATTTGAGTTGTACCAAACCTTGCTCAAGGTAAACTACTTTTGTGTCACGATCACAGCTCTACTGGGCATCGATACTACGTTTATGTTCGTATTTCAACATTATTAACTGAACCATCAAACAGTCAGCACGCGTTAGCCTTTTGGTGTATAAACAATGTAATATTAAATTCAAATATTATAAAATAATTAAAACCGAGAATTACATCAACATAGTGTCGAAACTAGTATCTGATCAATTAAAATATTGAATCAATCCATGTAATCCATTAGTGTAATTGTAAAATAAATGTACTCTGGAAAGTTCTTTTGTTTTGCTGTTTCTTCTGATATAAATAAAAGATTGTTATTAATTAAATTGATAACGAAAAGGTCCTTCATCATAAATTGGCGCACCCTAAGCTATTGAAAGGAACTGAGCGCACACGAGCCGCTCGAGAACTTAGATACCGCCGACAGATCGCAAGTAAGCCCACAGCCAACCTATAGATCTAGAGAAGGTCAAAACTCCCCCACCATATGGTCATCTTCGAACCGTATACTCATCAGCAAGGTGAACATACTAGCAAAAAACCTAATTTTTGCGCTAATCCTCATCAGAAAATACGCAAACTATTTAAAGCTACATTCACAATGTCGTCAATATCTTTAAAAGTTAAATTACACGGAATCAAATTGAAATTAAAGCAATGTAGCCAGTTGATTGACAATGTTGACATTGCAGATTTTTCTACATACAAATTAGAAGAAATAAAGATTCTTCATAAGCAATGGCAACCACTAATGTCTTCTATTGAAAAATTTCACGCTCAAATGAGAGAATTAATAGAAGATGAAAACGAATTAGAAGTCATTGATGAAGAAAATACCGATCTTTTTATGCAATACACTAAAGTAGGCACCATTATCAATAAAATTATTTTAGTTTCTGAATCACTTGCAATTCAGACAGTATCTACACCTGATACAAAACCATCAGTATTTTCAGATCAAGACATGCACTTGTCAAGCATTAACGTTCCAACGTTTTCGGGAAACATAGAACAATGGGAAAAATTTAAAGCCACATTAAAAGCTTGGTTCACAATCCAGTTAAATACTCTAACTTTAAAAAACTACACATCTTACGTCGTTCGTTAAAGAATGAGGCATTTGACACTATTGCATCGGTGCAATTAGATCCTAACAACTATCAATTATGTTGGGATTTGCTAGTGACAGCTTACGATAATAAAAGAAAAATGATCTCACATCACCTTAATTCGTTTCTAAAAATTCCTGCTATGACTTCTGAGAGTACTAACAAATTAAGAGCTACTGCAGCCTTAATTAGAAAGCACGTCATGGCTTTAGAAAATATTATTCCGGAGGAAAATAGATGGAATCACATAGTGTCAATATTAATATCTAAAAAACTAGATTCTGATTTATCAATGACTTTTATGTTGATGACATGCTGACTGGGTCAAATGATCTAGCAGAACTCAAACAACGCAGCAATAAAATTATTGAAATTTTAAGCAGTGCAGGATTTCATCTACGTAAATGAATATCCAATGATCCTGCTGTATTAGTCGACTTGGACAATACAACAAACGACAATCATTTCTATATCGAACACGCAGATATAGAACATTTCAAAACGTTAGGTGTCAAATGGAACTCTGAAACAGACTGTTTTAAATACAGTATTGCACATTTTGAACCACCTGTTAAATTAACTAAACGAAATATTTTATCATTTATTGCTAAAATTTTTGAGCCACTTGGGTTACTATCGCCTTGTGTTATACCTTTTAAATTAATGATACACCAATTATGGCTAGTTAACTTACATTGGGACGACGAAGTTCCAGAACATTTAGCAAATATTTGGACTGCTTTAATAAAACAGTTGCCAAACTTAAATAACGTATCCATACGAACGCGGCCGAACGTGCGTACGGTGCTTGCATATATTTTTAAAGCACTAATAATGAAAATATTTCTAAAGCAACTCTATTACATTCAAAGTCTAAAGTATCGCCTTTAAAATCGCTAACCATTCCATGCTTGGAATTATGTGCAGCATTGTTGCTGTCAAGAATGACAAAAAAATTGTTGTCAATAAGTTCTGTACCGATAAATCGCTTAATTCGTTGGTCTGATTCAGTCATTGTTCTATCATGGCTTAAATGCATACCCAACACATTAAAGACTTTTGTAGCAAATTGAGTTTCCGAAATTCAGACAGACATGAATTCCATTACTCAATGGCGTCATGTGCGTACTGAATTTAATCCAGCTGATTTGATTTCGCGAGGCATTCTTGCTAGTAATATAATTGATCACAATTTCTGGTTCCAGACTGGTTATCGCAATCAGAAAGTTCATGGCCTAAAAGCAATTGTACTGTAAAATCTTTTCCTGAAACGAAATCAATTATATTGGCGTATCATTCCATAACCAATTCAAATCCTATATTTGATACATTATCAAACTTAAGAACTCTCAATAGAGTCACCGCGTATTGCCTACGTTTTATACACAACTGTAGAAACAAACAAAATAAGGCAAACGGCATTTTAACGGTCACAGAATTACAAGATTCAATGCAACTTCTCGTAAAGTTTGCACAAAAAGAACATTTTGCGTCTGAATTAAAAGCTCTAAAGTGTAACGCACCTTTAGCAAATAAAAGCACATTGCCTTGTCTCAATCCCTTTCTCGACGATAACGACATCATTAGAGCAGGTGGCAGACTAAAATATTCAAATTTCGAATTTCACAGACGGCATCCTATTGTTCTACACAACAAACACAAATTAACGACGCTGATAATGGAGAAGGAACACCTGAGATTATTTCATCCAGGCCCTCAAAAATTATTATTCAGCATTAGCGGCCAATATTGGCCCATTAAGGGCATATCGTTAGCAAAAAACATTGTACATCGCTGTGTGACATGTTTCAGACAAAAACCGCGTTTTCCATCACCGAAAATGGGTTCTCTTCCATTTCCAAGAGTTTCTTTGGACTTTCCGTTCAAAGACACCGGCGTCGATTATGCTGGCCCTATTATGGTCAGAAATAAATATGGCCAAGGTAGTTAATTATTAAAATCTTACATTTGCTTATTTATCTGCTTCGCAAAAACGGCTATACATTTAGAATTGGTTACTGAATTTACGACTCAGTGCTTTTTAGCTGCTCTGAATCGATTCATGTCGCGCAGAGGCAAACCAAATATTATTTATTCGGATAATGGCACAAACTTTGTTGGAGCCAGCCGGGCTTTAGGTAAATTTTTATCGGATGGAAATAATGCAAAAACAATACAAACTGTGGCTTCTGTTTTAACCATTACATGGAAGTTCATTCCACCATACTCGCCTAGTTAGGGAGGTTTGTGGGAGAGTAACATCAAATCCACAAAATCACATCTTAAACGTGTTATACAAAATAATCACTTTACTTTCGAAGACACTTATACCTTGCTAACCCAAATAGAGGCAATACTCAATTCTCGCCCTCTTTATCCCGCCTCCAATGATCCTAACGACCTAGTTCCTATTACACCTGGACACCTTCTAATAGGACGGCAACTAACTAGCATCGCTCCTGCAGAGGAAGCTCCAATCAATCTAAGCAGAATGCAGCGCTTCGCACAACTTCACAACTGCATTCAAAGCTTTTGGAAACGCTGGTCGAATGACTATCTTGGACACTGCAATCAGCTTTCAAAATGGAAAACTTCTACAGGTGTTGTACCGCAACCCGGAAGTTTGGTTTTAATCAAAGAACTTAATCTACCTCCATCCCACTGGATGTAGGGTCGTATAGTGAAAGTGAGTGTCAGTGATGATTTAACGGCTCGCCTAGCTACTATAAAAACAATCAAAGGCGAATTAAAACGTCTAGTGCGACATCTTGCTCCACTACCAATCGAACATTAATTGAAACTTTGATAACATATCCCAATTTCAACGTCCGGGACAATGTTCATAAACGCATGCTATATTTATATTTAAATATAAATATCTTGCCTTTATTTTTAATTTATGTTATTTTTAGAATTCTTTTTTTAAACATTTTTATTTTATTCATTTGTTGTTTTGATACTCAGAAACAACGCTCCGTTTGAGTTATACCAAACCTTGCTCAAGGTAAACTGCTTTTGTATCACGACCACAGCTCTACTGGGCATCGATACTACGTTTATGTTCGTATTTCAACATTATTAACTGAACCATCAAACAGTCAGCACGCGTTAGCCTTTTGGTGTATAAACAAAGTAATATTAAATTCAAATATTATAAAATAACTAAAACCAAAAATTACATCAACATAGTGTCGAAACTAGTATCTGATCAATTCAAATATTAAATCAATCCATTATTGTAATTGTAAAATAAATGTATTCTGGAAATATTTTTTGTTTCGCTGTTTCTTCTGATATAAATAAAAAATTGTTATTAATTAAATTGATAACAAAAAGGTCCTTTATAATAAATTGGCGCACCCTAAGCTATTGAAAGGAACTAAGCGCACACGAGCCGCTCGAGAACTTAGATACCGCCGACAGATCGCAAATAAGCCCACAGCAAGCCTATGGATCTAGAGAAGGTCCTAACTCCCCCACTACTTACAATATATATAGAGGTAAAGTTTGCTGAAACACTAACATTATTAAAAACCTGAAAAAAAAATTTATTTTTATTATAAAATGCCTTATATTTATAATTTCACTATAAAATTGTATAAAAAAAGAACATTTTTTCATAAAATACAATATTTCTACTAGTTAGTAAA
Source organism: Panorpa germanica (assembly GCA_963678705.1). Taxonomy (NCBI): domain Eukaryota; kingdom Metazoa; phylum Arthropoda; class Insecta; order Mecoptera; family Panorpidae; genus Panorpa; species Panorpa germanica. Next base: position 1,165,212 of record OY783213.1, on the reverse strand, counting down.
TAAACATGCACATGCGGCGGTTGTGGACTGACAGTCTTCATAACCATTGACAAGGCACATTGAGAATGTAAAAGCAATGAAATAATAAATTTGATAAAGAGTTAAATTAAAAAAAGTTCATAACTTACCTATTTTATACGCGATGTGGTCCTGTCATCTATAATGCGAAATTAAACAAGAAATATATTATATATAGAGGTAAAGTTTACTGAAAAACAAAATTATTAATAACCTAAAAAAAATATTCTTTAAAAAAAATACTTTACAGTTAGGGGTACACTATAAAATGATAAAAAAGCAAGCTTATACATAGAATCATATATCCTTACAATTTAATAAATAATCATGCACATGTGGGGGTTACGGATTCATTGGATTGACTGACATCATAACTATTACCAAACCACAATAAGACTGTTTTAAAAAGAAAACATTAGAATTGATAGAGGTTGAAATTTAGAAAATGCATAACTTACCTATTTTATACGCGAGATGGTGTTGTCTTCTATAATGCAAAATTTAGGTTTACCTACAATATATAAAAAAGTAAAGTTTGCTGAAACACTAACATTATTAAAAACCTAAAAAAAAATTTTATTCTCTTTATAAAATATCTTATATTTATAGGTTTACTATAAAATTGTATGAAAAAAGAAAATTTATTCGTAGAAAACAATATCCCTACAAGTTTGTTAATAAACATGCACATGCGGCATTTGGAGATTGACTGTCTTCATAATAATTGACAAGGCACATTAAGACTGTAATAAAAACAAAAACATTTGATTTAGTAGAGAGTAAAATTAGAAAAAATGATAACTTACCTATATTAAATGCGAGGTGGTCCTATCATCTATAATACGAAATTAAACGTCAAATATATTATATATAAAGATAAAGTTTTCTGAAACAATGAAACTACTAAAAACCTGAAAAAAAAATTTTATTAAAAAAACATATAAAATTTTATGAAGAAATCAAGCTTATACATAGAAACATATATCCTTACAAGTTAATAAATAATCATGCACATGCGAAGGTTATGGATCTATTGGATTGACTGTCATCATAACTATAGACCTACCACAATAAAAGTGTATTAAAAAAAAATCATTAGAATTAATAAAGGGCAAAATTAAAAAAATGCATAACTTGCCTATATTATACGCAAAATTGTGCAATCTTCTATACAGCAATAATTTACTTTACCTACAATATATATAGAAGTAAAGTTTGCTGAAACACTACCAGTAATAAAAACCTTAAAAAAAAAATCAATTTTTTTCATAAAATACCTTATATTTATAGGTTCCCTATAAAATTGTTTAAAGAAAGAAAAATTATTTATAGAAAACATTATTTCTACAAGTTTGTAAATAAACATGCACTTGCGGCGGTTGAGGATTGACTGTCTTTATAACCATTGACAAAGCACAATGAGACTGTAATTAAAATAGAACATTAGATTTGATAGTGAGTAAATTTAAAAAAAATTCATAACTTACCAATATTATACGCGAGGTGGTCCTGTCATCTCTAATGCAAAATTAAACGGTAAATATATTATATATATAGTGGTTAAGTTTGCTGAAACACTTAAATTATTTATAACCTAAAAAAAAATATTATTTTAAAAAAATACTTTACTGTTAGGGGTACACTATAAAATTATATGAAAAAAAAAAATTTATTCATAAAAAACAATATTTCTGCAAGTTAGTAAATAAACATGCACATGCGGCGGTTGTGGATTGACTGTCATCATACCTATTGACAAGCCACAATATGACTGTATTAAAAAAAACACTAGAATTAATAAAGGATAAAATTTAGAAAATGCATAACTTACCTATTTTATACGCGAGATGGTGTGGTCTTCTATAATCCAAAATTTAACTTTACCTACAATATATATAGAGGTTAAGTTTGCTGAAACACTAACATTATTTAAAACATAAAAAAAAATCTATTTCTCTTATAAAATACATTATATTTATAGGTTTACTATAATATTGTATAAAAAAATAATGTATTTATAGAATACAATATTGCTACTAGTTAGTAAATAAACATGCACATGCAACGGTTGTGGATTGACTGTCTTCATAAACATTGACAAGGCACATTGAGACTGTAAAAAAAATTAAACATTAATTTTGATGGAGAGTAAAATTTAAAAAAATTTATAACTTACCTATTTTATACGCGAGGTGGTCCTGTCATCTATATTGCGAAATAGGACGAGAAATATATAATATATAGAGGTAAAGTTTACTGAAACACTAAAATCAATATTAACCTAAAAAATTAAATATTCTATAAAAAAAATACTTTACAGTTAGGGGTACACTATAAAATGATATGAAAAATGCAAGCTTATACATAGAAACATATTTCCTTACTAGTTATTAGATAATCATGCACATGTGGGGGTTATGGATTTATTGGATTGACTGTTATCATAACTATTGACAAACCACACTGAGTTTGTATCAAAAAGAAAACATTAGAATTGATAGAGGGCAAAATTAAGAAAATGCATAACTTACCTATTTTATACGCGAGATGGTGTTGTCTTCTATAATGCTAAATTTAACTTTACCTTCAATATATATAGAGGTAAAGTTTGCTGAAACACTAACATTATTAAAAATTTAAAAAAGAAATCTATTCTTTTTATAAATTACCTTATATTTATAGGTTCACTGTAAAATTGTATGAAAAAAGGAAAATTATTCATAGAAAACAATATTCCTACAAGAAAGTAAATAAACATGCACATGCGGCGGTTGTGGATTGACTGTCTTAATATATATTGACAAAGCACACTTAGACTGTAATAAAAATAAAGCATTAGAATTGATGAAGCGTTAAATTAAAATAATTAATAACCTAACTATATTATACGCGAGGTTGTCCTGTCATCTATAATGCAAAATTGAAAAAAAAGTTATTATATATAGAGGTAAAGTTTACTGAAACACTAAAATTATTAATAATTTAAAAAATAAAATATTCTTTTAAAAAAATACTTCACAGTTAGGGTTACACAATAAAATGATAAGAAATAAGCAAGCTTATATTATACATAGAAACATATATCCTTAAAAGTTAATAAATAATCATGCACATGTGGGGGTTATAGATTCATTGCACTGACTGTCATCATAACTATTGACAAGCCACAATGAGACTCTATTAAAAAAAAAATTAGAATTAATAGAGGATAAAATTAAGAAAATGCATAACTTACCTATTTTACACGCGAGATACCTTATATACTACTTCTATATATGGTGGTAGTTACTTATTTTAAGAGAGCGATTCTACAATCTTCTTTAACGAAGGTTCTTTAGTGATCTGGATCAACTTGAGTTAGATGACCTGAGCTAATTGTGGATGTCTTATTTATCTATCAGGACTTAGTACTTCTTCTAATAATATTATATAAATATATTAGGTTTTACTTACTTTGTGTGCTCGGCAGGCTGCTATTGAACAATCACTTTATTTAACGCGACACGACCGTTAATTCTAAGTACTTTACAATTAAAGCAATGTATTCATTAACACTTATTTTCTGTATTGAACAATCCATTATTCAATATATTTCTTAAATAATTCTTTTAGTAATTTTATCATTTTTATATCAAAGCGAATGACTAAAACCCGAACCACCGACTAAGGGGCGCTACTCCCTATTTGGCGGGGTCTGATTAGACTGACCTTTCGACTGGGTCTCGACGTACTGACTGGCCGATCTCGATGGACTGAAGGGGATTCTTGCCTTTTTTCTAGGTTTATATCACTGTTAAAAATGTTCTTAAATTTAATATAAATTTTAGACACAAATGTATATTAATTTATTTTAAGATACAGTATTTCGAATTTTTGTTTTGAATTTATTAAATTTAATACAATTTTTTAGAAAAAGGTTATTAAAATAATTTCGGAGGCATAAATTATTAAATTTAAGAAATATATATTAAACTTAATACAGATTTAATGGTTCAATTACTACTTGTGTGTATTAAATAAAATTAAGACATGTTATTTTTAAATTTTGTTCTGAAATTATTAAAAGTAAATAGCGTTTATCCCATCGCAAAGCGACGTCAGTTTCTTGTGTATGATTTAAATTCAATAATGATTTAATTTAAACTTTAATTTCGTTTATAAATCGAAAAATATTTATATAAGTATTTGAATATAATTATGAACTATTATACTCGAATTTAATTATGAAAAGATGTATAATCCGCTGGTCGTCATTACGCGGATTTATTCCAATTACTTGTTTTAATGTGATTCCTAAAATTTCATAGTATTAGATATATTAAAATAAGAGAGCTTCATTATTTAAGGTAACAATCAGACATCCCTAACAACTTGCATAATTAGATTTAGATTTTAACGGGACTCTAATTTTGTGCATCAACCGAGATACATCAGGTTCCAAATTCCTGACCTCCTAGCTCACCTGCATCGAACAATAACACATGTGATACATAAAATGAAGACAGATTAATCCAAGTGATATAAAAAGCTAACATTACTAAAATTCATAAATATATTCAATCATGTATAAGTAATAAAGTAAGATTATTATGGATAATTATTCGATGCCGCCTCGGAAATGGGGGGACGGTGAGGGGGCGCTATATGCGATTTTTTTAGGCGTACCATCTTTGCCCTTCATTCCCTTCTTACGTTGAGTCGCCGAGTAATTTTAGTTTATAAAACTTTATACAGATACTAGATCTATATAACTATATAATACTCGTAGTATGCTTTATGTAAAAACAATTGAACTAATGTATGTCTCTCATATATTGTCAATAAATGCAGTCGCTTGATCCTATAAAGAAATATTTAAAAGCCGTTGAATGTTGGAAGTAAATAGATGCTATATGAAAAGATAATGGAAATGAACAAGCATTAGAATTATTATATGTGCAGACCATGCCATCTAATGCAGAACGTTAAGCACATATTATGAACACTGAAACACTCCAAACATTGGAGTTATTTTTCGAATTTTAATTGATCCCGAAGTGAAAAGAACATTGGAATTGATTTAAGGGTTTGAACTATTAACTTAACTTAGATTAACTTAATTTTACTACTAATGGTAATATTTGCTACTGTTTTTCTAGGATATTTCTTGAAATATATCCAACAACGGGAAGTAAAAATAAAGTTAAAAGAAGTAAAACTACAATTGAACCCCGAGTGAAAGAGTTTATAGAAGAAGTCGAACTATTTAATGAAGCATTTCATTTGTAGATTATGAAAAAAATTATTTATTGTATTATTATTAAAATTATTCACGTACATTATTACATTCCACAGTACATTATTTATACACTATGTATTATTAATGTAAAATAGTTTTCAATAAATGAAATAAATATGTAATTTTAAAAAAAGGGTATTAAATTTTATACAAAATTAATACACATTTGTATTAAATTCAAAAAATTCGATTATTAAATTTCATACAAAATTAATACACGTGTCTTAATTTCTAGAAATTCAGTTATTAAATTTCATACAAAATTAATACAAATGTGTCTTAACTTTTAAAAATTCGATTATTAAATTTCATACAAAATTAATACAATTGTGTCTTCATTTCTAAAAATTCGGTTAATAAATTTCATACAAAATTAATACACATTTGTCTTAAATTTTAAAAATTCGGTTATTAAATTTCATACAAAATCAATTCACATCAGTCTTAAATTTTAAAAATATGGTTATTGAATTTCAAACAAAATTATTGCACAAATGTGTCTTAAATGGGTTTAATGCACTGATATGGTAAAGGAAATTAAGGTACGGTATATTAATTTTTTTTAATACCTGGTTCTCAAATTTGCTTTAGAACTTTTGTCTTAAAAATGGATCGAAAATTTTTAAAAGTGTAGCTTAAAAAGTCTATGTTCGAATATATGATCTCATTTGAACTGTAGCTATGTTTATCTTAAATCCAAATATCGTTCCGTCAACACTTCTCTGGATTTTGTATTTTATTCTAATATAAACAATATTTGAAACATTACGTGCTTTAAACAAAGGATTAGTTAATAAATATTTCTTTGAAAAGTTAATGTAAATACTACATCGTCAGTTTGACTATAATAATAATATGCGTCTTGGCTTGGTTCTATTGATAAAGCAATACTTAATCTAAATAATGTGCCCGACAGTTAAGCGTTTTAAAATCATTAAAAATCTACGTTTTAGTTTATATATGAACCTTTACACTGGTTCCTAAATAGTAAGTAATAATATATCAATAATTAATGAAACTATATGTGACTGTTACATTGCTCCCCGTTTTTAAATTAAAATCTATAATCCAAAGATTATAATTTTATTAGCCTTTCCCATATTTTTAGATTTATTCATAATTGAAACCTTATTAAAGTAAATGTAATTTAACATTTAAATCAATAAATCAATTATATATAGTCGTTGATAATTAAAATAATTCTTCTTTATCTGCAGTATATAGGTAAATTTCATTCTCATAGTTTCATTACAATATGCGACCAACTTTAATAAATAAGTAAATACTTTTCTTCGTTTCGAATACGCTCTGCCTCAATTAATGTTTTCGAATGCGTCCTTGTCCTACTACATTACGGCTTAGCATTTGGTTTCATATTTCGTAGGTCGTATAAACAATACTGATAGTTTTTAATGGTCCATAGTATTTGTAAATTCTTAATGTTTACAATACTTGTAGTTTAATACCCACATGATATATGTTTTCTTCTTAAGTGATTACTGCTTCACTTAAACTCTTAGTTCCTTCTGGATTATTTACGTACTTCGTCATTTTTGTAATGTTTTTCTTCATCTTTCAATTTGCATCGATTTCGTCGGAACCTTCATCTACATACACGGATTGCATTCAGGTAGTTTCTCACATTCGTTCTCAGTCGTTCAAGTATTCACACTTATTACCTCAGTCTTACGCATTATGAAAATCAACTATTTGTCACTTCCTTCAGTTCCTCGTTGTTGTAAATGCTGCAATTTGTAATGCTACGAATAGGTACAAATTCGTAATTATTTTAATTATAAATTCATTTTCTGTCTTCTTTTGTATAATTTCATACAATTGACATAACAAATTTGGCTCTTGCATAGCTCTTTTACATATATTTTGATTAACTTTACTTAGAAGTTATAGTCATTACAAAATATTAATTTATTTCATAACATATCTTAATTTCTAGTTATTTTAATTATATTTTAAACGTAACATGTAAGTATCTTACGGCATGTGTTTCTTTTTTTAATATCATTAATCTCTTTTGAATTTATTCTTATTACTTTTTTTTCTTTGATTGTTGTATATATGTTTTCCAATTTTGCAATATTTATGCCATAAATTATTTTCATACCTCTTACAAACTTCTTGTTAGTTCTACATAATAATGAAATTTAATGTAAACATATTTTTTCTTTTAATTAAAATACAAATTTACCTTTTCCTTAAATTTTGAATTAATATTCCATACTTTAGTTTATACTTTTATTAACGAATATTTTAGTGAACTTATTCTCATTTACTGTATTTTTTCCATTTAATAAATTTATTATATTTATTTTTTCCAAATCAAAACTTTATATCAAAAATTATTCTTAAATCTATTTATTATTTTTAAACAACAAAATCTTAATTTCATAGATACTTTACTCAAATACTGTAGTCAAGGTAAACATAATTAATAACTTTAACACTTGTTACTTGAATTTAAATGACTTTTTATATTCGCATGTTGTAATACATGTGTTTCACCAAATAAAATTTCTTTTTCTCTATATTATATTATATCTCAATGCAATTTAACATTACAAGTGTTCAAATTTTCAATGAATACCTCTTATCAATTTTCAAATCTTCTTCTTCCTTTATTAAAATTTCCAAAACGATCTGTAAACAGAAAAAATATTTTAATTTATTCAATATTTATCATATAAAATTTTCAATTATGTCATCTTATTCTGCAATGCACTCATTATGTATCTTGTCATCTGAAATTATATAGCATTAGTATATTTCAAATAAGAAAAATTATTATTCTTTAAACGTTATTGTTACTCATGTTTCGTACATCTGTAACTTCTTTTCTTGTTTGTTTATTAAGTACCCTTATCTAATTTATGTTCTCAAACCCAATGTTAAGAATTTTATTTATGCTCACTTATATACTCAAGTGTTAATTTCTTCTGTGACCTTTTTGACTCGAATTTCAATACATCTGTTACAAATAACTTTAGTCCCTAATTATATGTTTATTTTCTTAACTCATTACCTTTCTGTTTTTATGTTTATTTTACTCGTAAAATATTAAAGTACAATATTAGTTCCATTTAACTACTATTTTAACGATAAAATATTTCCTTTTTCAAATTTACCTTAACTAATTTATATATGTAACAAATGTTTATATATTTATTTCAATTCTATACTCATACACATTATTCTAATTTTGTTGTTTATTTTTCACTTTGATCTTCGACATTCTCATACTAAAATTTTATATTTATACCCTATTACTCTATTAAACGATACTCTACTATTCGATATCCACGGTTGTTTTGGTGCAACGCATCGGCTGCGCAAAGAGTAACTATGCCCAATAGTATCATCAACTAGATTTTCTATCTCAATATCAATATTCTCTATATTGTCATTATTATTAGTGTCTATTTCGATTATTTCTTCTTCTTATCAGATATATCATTATTCGTATCATAAGTATAACCAAAATTCAATAAATTACCAAAACCTGTATTTAGATTAGTACCATTTTCTTCATCTTCAGATTCACTTTCTAAATGAACTTCATTATTTCCTGAGAACACCTCAGCTGTATTACCTTTAAATTTCTTTACGGCGATTAACATGCACTCGTTCTTCTCGTTTTCCATAAATATCTCTTATTAAAAAATTTAATTCGCTGGTTCTATCAATAATTCTATAAGGACCTCGCCATACTTTTCCATGTTTTCTACTTAAACCTGGTGTGTGCGTCATATGTTTCAATAGCACATGATCACCTATTTTAAATTTGACCGGTTCCGACTTTTTATATTATTGTTTAGCTTGTCTATCTTTTGCGGTTTCTAACCTTTCTGTACATAACTTAAAAGCTTGCTTTAATCTTAAAATTATTTCGGCGGCATAATTATCATCGAGGTCATATCTAACTCTTTTAGGTTTTAATACTTCACCATATGGTAATACCATATCACGACCATGCATCAGAAAAAATGGTGTTTCTTGTGTCGAACTATGTATAGCTGCATTGTATGCCATGACAGCGTAGTTTAAACAGGAATCCCAATTCCTTTGATCAGAATCCACGAAATGTGACAAATAGTCTCCTAGTATAGGATGAGAACGTTCTAAACTTCCGTTTGTCTAGGGAGAATACGCTGATGTTTAAAGTTGCGTAATGTCTAGTCTTTTACAAACGTTTCTAAATAATTCGGACAAAAAGTTAGTTCCTCTATCTGTCAATAAAGCTTTAGGAGTACCATAACCTGATATAACTTGTTCACAAAATAACTTTGCTACTATTTCTGCAGATTAAACAGGTATTGCAAACGCTTGCAAGTATTTTAAAAATACACACTGAACTGTTAAAATGTATTTCATTCCTGAATTACTGAGTACTAATGGTCCTACAATATCTAGTGAAATTCTTTCAAATGGATAGGTAAGTGGTTTAAATTTCTGTAACGGTGCTCGTTTTAAAAGAGGTGAAGTTTTACTCATTTGACAGCTTAAACATTCTTCACAGTATCTTTTTATGTCTTGTCTCTTTGCTGGCCATACAAAATGTTTCTTTATTATCTGTAGTATCCCTTCAAATGCCCTATGCCCTGCTGAATGCGTATTGTGAAACATATACAATATATTCGGTACCATTCGTGTTGGTGCTACTTCACAGTCATTTCTATTTGATTTTTCATTACTTTTCTTATACAATATACCCCTATCATCTAAATAATAATCGTTTTTCTCCCCATACTTAGTTTGCGTTATTAATTGTTTAATATGGGAATCACAAGCTTCTTCATTTTTAATTTGACACTAATCCCAATATGGAACTTCTTCTGCTGCTACGGCTGCAATACTTTCTGTTTCTATTCTACTTAATGCATCGACATTACCGCGTTTTACTCCTGGCCTATGAATAATTTCAAAATCGTAATCTGCTAAAGGTAAAGCCCACCGTGCTAATCTACTTTTCATTGAATCTTTCATAGTCATTAACCAACGTAATGATCGGTGATCTGTTTGAATCTTAAATTTCTTACCATATAAATACGTACGAAAATGTGATAAACTCCATAAAATCGCTAAACATTCCCTTTCTGTGGTTGAGTATTTTTTTTTACATTTATTTAGTTTTTGAGAAGCGTATGCGACATGTATGAAAAATTCTTTATAAATCGTCTATAAAATGAAGCTAATTCTATAAAAGATCAGATTTGTTTAACTATTTTCGGACGCGGATAGTTTCAAATTACTTCTGTTTTTTCTGGATCTGCCTTTACACCATCACTAGAAATAATATGACCAAGATATTACGTTTCTTTATTTATAAATTCACATTTGCTAGGCTTCAATGTCAAACTTGCTTCTCTCAAGCGATCAAAAACTTCTTTAATTCTCTGGATATGCGAATCTACATCGTCGTTACTAAATATAACAATATCATCTAGGTAAACTAAACAATGTACTCCGGTTAAACCTGCTAACAATGTATACATAAGTTTCTGAAATGTAGCAGGAGCTAATACTAACCCAAACGGCATAACATTAAATTGAAGGTGTGAATCAGGTGTTGAAAATGCTGTTAATTCTTAAGATTTTTCGTCCATTTCAATTTGCCAAAATCTGGATGCTAAATCTAATTTGGTAAATAAATTTGCTTTGCCTAATTTATCAAGAGTGTCTACTAAGTGTGGTAATGGAAAGTAATCTCTTTTTGTTATTGCATTAAAACTCCTGTAATCTATGCAAACTCTAACCTTGTTTTCCCCGTTTGCTGCTTTCTTATTTACAAAAACAACATTACTGAACCACGGTGACATTGATAGTTCTACTATGCCATCTTCAAGCATTTAATCTATCTGTTCTCTCAGTACTTGTAACTGCGCGTGTGGAACTCTATATAGTTGTTTAGTTAAAGGCGGAACATCTTGAATTATTATCTTATGTTTAACTATCGATATGTTTAACTCTGTTAAGAATATGTCGCGATATTCGTAAATTAGATTTTCCATTTTACTTTGGTCTCTAGCACTTAGATGATTTAACTTTATTTTACTAAAAAGTTCCGCTATTATCTGTGTTTTATTTATATCATCATTCTTATGACTTCTTTGCTTCCACTGATTTGTAACTTCATGTATAATTTTTTTTGCTTTAGCTGTTAAATTATTATAACTTATTTCATCAAATAATTTTATATTTTCAATCCCTGTGTATGCTTTTGCTAATCGTACAACGCCAATTAAAATGTTTTTATTTCTTTGTCGGACGTGTTCTCTTAATAATTCAACTGTTTAAGTATATTCGTTATCATATTGCTCTATTATACCTATCTTAGTATTTATTGGTATATTAATATTCTTCTGCGTAACATTGGTTATTCTACATATTAACCTATACCCTTACATATTGAATTTACACCTCTTGCAACTAATACACCATCTATGGTCAATTCTGGGTTAAAAATCCCATGACCTTCCTTAATGTCTTTTTAAAATGCATGAACATTTATTGTACATCGGGGCGGAAGCGTTACTTGCTCTAATACCCTAACACTACACCGATTACTACTACACTTATGTGCGTCTGTTCGCTTTCGAGTGGTTTCAGATTTCTTATTCATATTTATGTTTATTTTTTCAACTCGCTCAGCTGTGTTTATTCTTTTTAACCACTTTGTTTGTAAATTCTTCCATTTCTTGACCTGATCTTGGGCTTTAATATTCTTTCCGCCAATGTTATCTTTTAAATCTTTATCATTTTTATTTATTAAACAGTTCATATACCTTTTTTCATCTTTTTCCGATTCGCCATCATAGAATGCTATCATTACTTTACATTCAGAAAATATATATTTAATCATTTTACACACTATTTGAAAATCTAATTTATCTAGCCCACATGCTGTGTATGGTAATGCAATAAATTTTACTTTATTTTCTAACATATGATCCCTTAATTTAATTATTGACGAATATAAATCTGCGTAGAGAGGTTTCTCCTTACTACTTTTCTTTGTTACTAAATAATATATAAAACGATTTTCATCTTTTAATAGAGCTAATCCACCCTTTTTCTGTTTCTGTTTCAAAAGCTGCTCAACTCTACCAAATCTTTCTTTAAATTCAACTGCTATTCCTTGTGACATACGTAAATCTGATGCTACACAATGACCCAATGCATACTTGCTGAATGCATTAAACAAATCTCCCTTATTAAAATTTATTTTTCCATTTTAGAAAATCATCAAAACTTTTATAGTCATGCCCTATCTTATTAATTCGCTGATTATTTACTTCTCTTTTTTCGTCAATATTTTCCGTTTCAGTACAACCTATATTTCTACCTTTTCTATTCTTTTCTACGATTTTTCCTGACTTTGATATAATACGCTTTTACTTTCTAACGATACCATTTACATTTTCTCTAATCATTGTTTATAAACGCATGCTATATTTATATTTTAATATAAATATCTTGCCTTTATTTGATTAATGTTATTTTAGAATTCATTTGTTATTCATTTTGTTTTTATACAAATATATACAACTCGCTCCGAGTGGTACCAGCTTGTTCAAGGCTATTGCCTTTCGTGTCATGACCATCTGCCATGCCGACAACCATGTTCGTACTGAGAACAGACATTATTAACTGAATCGCCAAGCAGTAACCACGCGTTAGCATCTTGTATTACAAACACAAATAATATTAAAATATTATAAAATAATTAATCTATGTAATCATTTAGTGTATTAGTAAAATAAATGTATGTTGTAAATTTACTGTGCTTCGCTGTGTGTTTTTTCTGATATTAAAATAAAAAATTGTTATCAATTAAATTGATAACAAAAAGGTCCTTCTATATAATTTGGCGCACTCTGAACTATCAAAGGAACTGGGCGCACACGAGCGTCCGAGAACTTGGATACCGCCAACAGATCGCAGATAAGCCCACAGCCTGCTTATTGATCTACAAAGGTCCAAACTCCACACCATTTTGGTCAGCTTCGAACCGGATACACACCATTTAAATCATCTTCGAGCAAGATTCTCAGCACAAGATTCTCATCATTGTGATCATTTTCGAACAAGATTCTCATCATAGGATTCATCAGCAAGATGAACATACCAGCAAAAGACCTCATTTTTGCGCCAAATCTGATCGGAAAACACGCGTCAGTTGCAGCTATTTTGGATTTACTCTTGAACAAAGAACTTCTACACGCCAGTGGTGGTCAAGGTTTTCCTGAACATTCTTATAATTCTCACCTATCTTTAATATTACCTTTATTTTGGGTTTTTGCAGTTACATTTTATTTTTTATAAACTTTTACATATACTACGGTTTAATTGTTATTGCATTATATCAAGGTGTTTGGCCATCAGTGATTATTTCTAACATTCATTGCATCATTTATGCATCATACTCGATCGATTATCATCGTTAATATTTGGGTTTCTGTTTGTAGTTAATAGGCCGTGCCTCGTTATAATCAAGTCATTTAACGCTTTATAAAGCTATAACTGTTTTATAGGGCTCGTATACGTGTTATATGGACACATTTTTTAGCCTCTTACAATTCGGTCATTTAACGTTCTACTACTGGACTATGACTGTTAGAAGCACACACAAACATTAATTGCATTGGTTAGCGAATACTCTTATTCCATTGTATTGCCTTCTACAATTAGGTAATTTAACGTTCTTTACTGGACTATGACTGTTAGAGCATATACGCCAATTGCATTACTAAGCGAATACTCTTATTTCATTGTATTGCCTCCTACAATTAGGTCATTTAACGTTCTATTACTAAACTATGACTGTTAGAGCATATACGCCAATTGCATTACTAAGCGAATATTATTATTCCATTTCAAACGTTTGAATATATTTTTAAACTAACCTAATCATCTGTGTACTATTACACAGAGATTTTATTGCGTCTTATACGTAATAGCCAACGACTCATATTATTTATAACAATAATATACAAACAATCATTTTAAATATTAAATTTAAAAAGAGTATCAATAAACATTATTTAAAGCTCCAGTCACAATGTCGTTAAAAATCATAAATACAAAAATACATCGTATTAAATTATCATTAAAACAATGCAGTCAGACAATTGACAATATTGATATAACAGATTTATAAACGTACGATGTGGAAGACATAAAAATTTGTTATAAACATTGGCAACTATTAATGTCTTCAATTAATAAAGTTCATGCACAAATGCATGAATTAACTAAAGATCAAGCTGAAACAGATCGCATTGATAGCGAAAATAATGATTTCTATAAACAATACAACAATATAGGAAAAATTATCAACAAAATTATTTCAGCTGCTGAATCAATTGCAAATCAGACAGTATCTACTCCTGATACAAAACCATCAGTATTTTCAGATGAAGACATGCATTTATCTTCCATTAACGTTCCAACTTTTTCGGGTAACATAGAACAATGGGATGAGTTCAAAGCCACATTTGAAAGCTTGGTTCACAATCAAGTTAAATACTCTAATTTTAAAAAATTACACATTTTACGTCGTTCGTTGAAGGATGAGGCATTTGATACTATTGCATCAGTGCAATTAGATCCTAATAACTATCAATTATGTTGGGATTTGCTAGTGACAGCTTACGATAATAAAAGAAAAATGATTTCGCATCACCTTAATTCATTTCTAAAAATTCCTGCTATTTCTTCTGAGAGTAGTATAAAATTAAGAGCTACTGCAGCCCTAATTAGAAAGCACGTTAAGGCTTGAGAAAATATTATTCCGGAAGAAAATAGATAGAATGACATAGTTTCAATATAAATAGCAAAAAAATTAGATTCAGAAACAAAAAAGCATTGGTTAGCTTCAAGCATTCCTAAAACTGATTATCAAGAAATTGATACTATGCTATCTTTTATTCTTGAGCGTGCTCACGAGTTAGATGAACACAATTGTGATTCTAACGTTACTCACAAATCAAGACCTCATAAATCTCTTTTCATTTCACCACGCGACAAATGCCTGTTTTGCAATGAAGATCACAACATTAGACATTGTACTTACTTTTTAAAACTCAACATAAGGGCTCGAATCAGCGAGATCCAAAGAATACAGCAGTGCCTAAATTGCTTACGCAAAGGTCACAATACTAACGGCTGTACTTCAAAATACCGTTGTATTTCTTGCAACAAAAAACACCAGTCATTGCTACATATTGAAGCAGAAGAATCGGACACTTCTGTTCCTACAGCTAGCACTTCTAACACACTTACTGCGTATGTCAATCAGACAAGTCCGCATTAGTAAGCATTTCTAATAAAAACGGTAGACCAATTATCGCTCGCGCACTTCTTGACAATGGTAGTCAAACTAGTTTCATTACCAACAGTTTAATTCGCAAATTAATCATTCCTACTACTAATTCGGACGTAGTAATTACAGGAATTGGTAACAAAACAAAATTGAATTGGTAACAATTACAAAACATTTGTAAACTGTCTTTTAATAGACAAAATAACTGATAATATTACACACACCGCATTGAATATTATTAATTTATCAATCCCCTCTAATATAAAACTAGCGGATCCTAGTTTTAATAAACCACATTCGGTGGATTTACCTCCTTGGGTTGGATAGTCACCAACTATAAAGTTAAAACTAATAACAACAATGCTCACTGTTATCACGCATCCTTACAAACTCAAATGTCCAAGTTTTAGGAAATCGAGTCTGTTAAGAAATGTAGCTCTTTAACGATAGAGGAACAAGCGTGTCAAAAACATTACAATGAAACTACCACTCGCGATTCCGATGGTAGATTTGTAGTGACTTTACCAATAAAAATGCCCGCATCAATGTTAGGAGATTCCAAGACAGCCGCTACTAAACGCTTTCTGTCACTTGAAAGAAAATTTGCTAATAACAAGCATTATAAAGCTATGTATTCTGCGTTTATCCATGAATATATACAATTGGGTCACATGACTGTTAACCCTAATCAGAACTCGTCTAAACATTTATACTTTTTACATCATCACGGTATAATTAAACCAAGTAGTACTACAAGTAAGTTGAGAGTGGTCTTTGAAGGCTCTATGTCAAGTAGCACAAACACATCGCTTAGTTCTTTGCAAGCGAACGGGCCAACCATTCAAAATGATTTATGTACTATATTAACAAAATCTCGTCAATACGAATATGTAGTCGTAGCAGATATCGCAATGATATACCGACAAATACTGGTACACCCCTCTCAAAGAAACCTTTAACAGATTTTTTGGAGAGATAGCCTAGATGACAAATTACAATCCTATCAGTTAAACACTGTAACTTATGGTACATTATCTGCAGCTTATCTTGCAATAAGAAGCTTAACGCAGCTCGAAAACGACAATACAATTGCACACCCAAACGCTGCAAACACAATCATCAATGATTTCTATGTTGATGACATGCTGACTGGGTCAAATAATCAAGCAGAAGTTAAACAACGCTGCAATAAAATTATTGAAATTTTAAGCAGTGTAGGATTTAATCTACGTAAATGGATATCCAATGATCCTGCTGTATTAGTCGATTTAGACAATACAACAAATGACAAACATTTTTATATCGATCACGCAGATATAGAACACTTTAAAACATTAGGTGTCAAATGGAGCTCTGAAACGGACTGTTTCAAATACAGTATTGCACATTTTGAACCACCTGTTAAATTAACTAAAACAAATATTTTATCATTCATTGCTAAAATTTTTGATCCACTTGGATTACTATCGCCTTGTGTAATACCATTTAAATTAATGATACAACAATTATGGCTAACTAACCTACATTGGGACGACGAAGTTCCAGAACATTTAGCAAACATTTGGACTGCTTTAGTAAAGCAGTTGCCAAACTTAAACAATGTATCCATACCACGAAAGTCATTAATCAGTATATTCAAAACCATTGAAATTCATGGCTTTTGCGACGCATCAGACTTAACCATTACATGGAAGTTCATTTCACCATACTCGCCTAGCTGGGGAGGTTTGTGGGAGAGTAACATAAAATCTACAAAATCACATCTCAAACGCGTCATACAAAACAATCATTTTACATTCGAAAACACTTACACACTGCTAACTTAAATAGAGGCAATACTTAATTCTCGCCCTCTTTATCCCGCTTCCAATGATCTTAACGACCTAATTCCTATCACACCTAGACACCTCTTAATAGGACGGCAACTCACTAGCATCGCTCCTGCAGAGGACGCTCCAATCAATCTAAGCCGAATGCAGCGCTTCACATAACTTTAGGACTGCATTCAAAGTTTCTGGAAACGCTGGTCCAATGACTATCTTGGACACTGCAATCTGCTCTCAAAATGGAAAACTTCTACAGGTGTTGTACTGCAACCCGGAACTTTGGTTTTAATTAAAGAACCTAATCTACCTCGATCATACTGGATGCTGGGTCGTGTAGTGAAAGTGAGTGTCAGTGATGATTTAACGGCTCGCCTAGCCACTATAAAAACAATTAAAGGTAGAATAAAACGTTTAGTGCGACATCTTGCTCCACTACCAATAGAACATTAATTAAAAACTTTGATAACATATCCCAATTTTCAACGCCCGGGAGTATGTTCATAAACGCATGCTATATTTATATTTAAATATAAATATCTTGCCTTTATTTGATTAATGTTATTTTAGAATTCATTTGTTATATATTTTATTTTATTCATTGAGAATTCTTTTGTTATTCATTTGGTTTTTATACAAACATATACAACTCGCTCCGAGTGGTACCAGCTTGTTCAAGGCTATTGCCTTTCGTGTCATGACCATCTGCCATGCCGACAACCGTGTTCGTACTAAGAACAGACATTATTAACTAAATCGCCAGCAGTGTTGTAAATTTACTGTGTTTCGCTGTGTGTTATTTCTGATATTAAAATAAAAAATTGTTATCAATTAAATTGATAACAAAAAGGTACTTCCATATAATTTGGCGCACTCTGAACTATCAAAAGAACTGGGCGCACACGAGCGTCCGAGAACTTGGATACCGCCAACAGATCGCAGATAAGCACACAGCCTGCTTATAGATCTACAAAGGTCTAAACTCCACACCATTTTGGTCAGCTTCGAACCGGATACACACCATTTTGATCATCTTCGAGAAAGATTCCCATCACAAAATTCTCATCATTGTGATCATCTTCGAACAAGATTCTTATCAAAGGAATTATCATCAAGGTGAACATACCAGCAAAAGACCTCATTTTTGCGCCAAATCTCATCAGAAAACACGCGTCAGTTGCAGCCATTTTGGATTTACTCTTGAACAAAGAACTTCTACACGCCAGTGGTGGTCAAGTTATTCCTGAACATTCTTATAATTCTCACCTATCCTTAATATTACCTCTATTTTGGATTTTTGCAGTTACATTTTATTTTTTATAAACTTTTACATATACTACGGTTTAATTGTTATTGCATTATATCAAGGTGTTTGGCCATCAATAATTATTTCTAACATTCATTGCATCATTTATGCAGCATACTCGATCGAGTATCATCGCCAATATTCGGGTTTCTGTTTGTAGTATATAAGTTGTGCCTCGTTATAATCAAGTCATTTGACGCTTTATTAAACTATGACTGTTTTATAGGGCTCGTATACTTGTTATATGGACACATTCTTTAGCCTCTTACAATTCGGTCATTTAACGTTCTACTACTAGACTATGACTGTTAGAGAACACACACACATTAATTGCCTTGGTTAGCGAATACTTTTATTCCATTGTATTGCCTTCTACTATTAGGTAATTTACCGTTCTATTACTGGACTATGACTGTTAGAGCATATACGCCAATTGCATTACTAAGCGAATACTCTTATTTCATTGTATTGCCTCCTACAATTAGGTCATTTAACGTTCTATTACTGGACTATGACTGTTAAAGCATATACGCCAATGGCATTACTAAGCGAATATTCTTATTCCATTTCAAACGTTTGAATATATTGTTACGGATTTGCGGGCGTCTGAACAGACAAAAATTATAGTTATAAAATAATAGCTGGAATTAGCAGAAAAGGTTGCGCATCCCTGCACAAATATCTAGACGTTTCGATAACGAGGCTGTTTACTAGTTGGCGCATAACTTATACGCGTGTGTGTTCCTGGAAATGAACGTAAACAACTGCACTTGTGTTATTGTTTACATGTGATCTTTCTAGAACCAAATACTACGCGTATGGTTTGGAACGTCATAGAAATAGTCGGAAGGTCAAACAGCGTATCTGGATAATTATAGAAATATTCTGGAAAGTCAGAGGTGTCGTGACCAGGGATAGTCTGCTGCGTAGACCTCGGATATAAAAGGAGCAAAGCATCGCGTCGCGAGCAGTCTGAAAACAAGAGTCAGTGAGAAGAGTTTTAACAACAGCAGTCAGACCGTAAGAAAACATCAGCCAGTAAAACTAATAAGTGAAATAATAAACCGTAATAATTGTAAAGTAGTTGTAATTGTTTTTGCGTTAATAAACAAAGTTTATAAAAGTGTCAATCCTTCTTTTAATTTGAATTGTGGCTATGTCTAAATATAAGTTACAACGCGACTAAATACTGTAAACAATTGCTTCCGCTCGGCAATCAACTAAAAAGAACCCCGTCGTCGCAAAGTAAAATTGTAACAATATTTAAACTAACCTAATTATCTGTGTACTATTACACAGAGATGTTATTGCGTCTTATACGTAATAGCCAACGACTCATATTATTTATAACAATAATATACAAACAATCATTTTAAATATTAAATTTAAAAAGAGTATCAATAAAAGTTATTTAAAACTCCAGTCACAATGTCGTTAAAAATCCTAAATACAAAAATACATCGTATTAAATTATCATTAAAACAATGCAGCCAGACAATTGACAATATTGATGTAACAGTTAGGTTTTTATACAAACATATACAACTCGCTCCGAGTGGTACCTGCTTGTTCAAGGCTATTGCCTTTCGTGTCATGACAATCTGCCATGCCGACAACCATGTTCCTACTGAGAACAGACATTATTAACTGAATCGCCAAGCAGTAACCACGCGTTAGCATCTTGTATTGCAAACAGAAATAATATTAAAATATTATAAAATAATTAATCTATGTAATCATTTAGTGTATTTTTTTTTTTATATTGATATTCATTTATTTCTTAATATTACAACTACAAAACAAGGATCTTAGTAAAACATTTTATAGTAGGAGTATTCTACAGTGAGGGCTATCTTCAGAAACATAAACTCTATCAATTCTTGATGCTATGTTCATTCCCCTAAAGTAAGTGAAGCCCTGTTGAGTTTTATTCTTGAGGATCCAAATATCAGATAGAATTCGTTCAGTTATTAACCTATTTAATCCAGAACAGAAGTTTAGATTCCCAAGTTGGTCTCTCTGGTTCAGCACACAGTTAAAATCGCCAGCAATGATTAGAGGTAGTCTAAAGTTAATCTTCAACAGTTATCGATAGGATACGTCCATCTTCTTCACATATGCAATCTGTAGCTTCTATTCCAGGCCTTAACAAAATTGCAGTTCCTCTATTATTTATGCCAATGTTCGAGATATAGGAATAAGGTTTAAAGAAACTTAAATTTTCTATATTAACTTCTTGTAATAAAATTATGTCCAAATCGTGGTCTATAATAAATTGTTTCAGCATAATTTTAGATGTTACAGAGGATAATCCATTGATATTAAATGTTGCAAATGTTCTTAGTACCATATTAATAAGATATTGAATAAATTAAGGTTATTCAATTGTTTTATCTTTTATATCCATTGCTTTTCCTGTCACTTTTTTTTGTTTCTTTGGTCTTTTGTTATTTTTCTTATCTTTTTTTTCCAATCCTATATCCATTTTGGATGCAGCGGAATTATCTGAGCAATCTTCAATTTCAGAATTTGCCAAAGTATCTTCATTTGGCGATGATTCTACAATTTTTCTCTTAATTTCTTTGTGTGCTGTAGGAATTTTGTACAAATTATCATTATTGTTTACAATCGCAATAGTATCATCATTAGTAGCTGCTGAAATGATTTTTGTTTCATTTTGCGTATTCTTTGGCATTAAGGGTGGAAAAATTGAATTATTGACAAAACTTAATTCTTCATTTTTTGATTCAGTTGGAACAACACAATCAGTTACCGCTTTGTCATTCATTGTATTCCCCGCAATGGCTGCATAGCTGCGTGCGAAACCATTTGAATTTATTCTGTTGCTAATTTTAGTAGGGCAATCTTGTCCTAAATGGTCTTCTCTATCACAAAACCTACAAGTTTTCTTTTGGGTAGCATAGCTAACCCAAACCTTTCTGCCAATTATTGGTATATACGACGGGATTTCTTTCTTTAAAATCATCTTTATTGCTCTTGTTCCGTTATAAACTGGGAAAGGCATATCTCTACCCCATGTTTCTTTTTTGATGCTAATAACTGTACCATATCCTTGTAGTGCGTGTTGTATCGTTATATCTTGAATTTCATATTCTATATTGTGCATTCTTACAATTGTGAATTTATCGGCTCTTTCTATATACACATTATAATTATTGTCATCCGTACCTTTGTAAATTATTTTCCCATTTGTTATTTCAATAATGTTATCAATTAATAAATGTTCTGCAATTTTCACAATCATCTTGTATCCATTCACTTGAATTGCCATCACATCTTCCACTGATAATTTTAAATCGTTTTTTAAAAATAAGTGTAATTCGGTAAACGTCATTCTATAAATCACTTCGACGAAGTCTACACTTAAGGTGTTTTTCCTATTATTATTTTCCATTTTTTTTAATCAAATCAAATTCTTACACCTATTTATTAATTTATGATAATTTATTTAAATTATTTAAATAATTTTTTAAATACATTTATTTTTAAATGCGCGGAAAGGATGTTTATTCCACGAAAAAACAAATGACTGTGTATTAGTAAAATAAATGTTTGTTGTAAATTTACTGTGTTTCGCTGTGTGTTTTATCTGATATTAAAATAAAAAATTGTTATCAATTAAATTGATAACAAAAAGGTCCTTCTATATAATTTGGCGCACTCTGAACTATCAAAGGAACTGGGCGCACACGAGCGTCCGACAACTTGGATACCGCCAACAGATCGCAGATAAGCCCACAGCCTGCTTATAGATCTACAAAGGTCCAAACTCCACACAATTTTGGTCAGCTTCGAACCGAATACACACCATTTTGATCATCTTTGAGCAAGATTGCCATCACAAGATTCTCATCATTGTGATCATCTTCGAACAATATTCTTATCATAGGATTCATCACCAAGGTGAACATACCAGTAAAAGACCTCATTTTTGCGCCAAATCTCATCAGAAAACACGCGTCAGTTGCAGCCATTTTGGATTCACTCTTAAATACAGAACTTTTACACGCCAGTGGTGGTCAAGGTATTCCTGAACATTCTTATAATTCTCACCTATCCTTAATATTACCTCTATTTTGGGTTTTTGCAGTTACATTTTATTTTTTATAAACTTTTACATATACTACGGTTTAATTGTTATTGCATTATATCAAGGTGTTTGGCCATCAATGATTATTTCTAACATTCATTGCATCATTTATGCAGCATACTCGATCGAGTATCATCGCCAATATTCGGGTTTCTGTTTGTAGTACATAAGTCGTGCCTCGTTATAATCAAGTCATTTGACGCTTTATTAAACTATGACTGTTTTATAGGGCTCGTATACGTGTTATATGGACACATTCTTTAGCCTCTGACAATTCGGTCATTTAACGTTCTATCACTGGACTATGACTGTTAGAGTACACACACACATTAATTGCATTGGTTAGCGAATACTCTTATTTCATTGTATTGCCTTCTACAATTAAGTAATTGAACGTTCTATTACTGGACTATGACTGTTAGAGCATATACGCCAATTGCATTACTAGGCGAATATTCTTATTCCATGTCAAACGTTTGAATATATTTAAACTAACCTAATTATCTGTGTACTATTACACAGAGATTTTATTGCGTCTTATACGTAATAGCCAACGACTTATATTATTTATATCAATAATATACAAACAATCATTTTAAATATTAAATTTAAGAAGAGTAATAATAAAAGTTATTTAAAGCTCCAGTCACAATGTCGTTAAAAATCTTAAATACCAAAATACATCGTTTTAAATTATCATTAAAACAATGCAGCAAGACAATTAACAATATTGATATAACAGATTCATCCACGTACGATGTGGATGACATAAAAATTTGTTATAAACATTGGCAACCATTAATGTCTTTAATTAATAAAGTTCATGCACAAATGCATAAATTAACTAAAGATCAAGCTAAAATAGATCGCATTGATAGCGAAAATAATGATTTCTATAAACAATACAGCAATATAGGAAAAATTATCAACAAAATTATTTCAGCTTCTAAGTCAATTGCAAATCAGACAGTATCTACTCCTGATACGAAACTATCAGTATTTTCAGATGAAGACATGCATTTATCTTCCATTAACGTTCCAACTTTTTCGGGTAACATAGAACAATGGGATGAGTTCAAAGCCACATTTGAAAGCTTGGTTCATAATCAAGTTAAATACTCTAATTTTAAAAAATTACACATTTTGCGTCGTTCGTTGAAGGATGAGGCATTTGATACTATTGCATCAGTGCAATTAGATCCTAATAACTATCAATTATGTTGGGATTTGCAAGTGACAGCGTACGATAATAAAAGAAAAATGATTTCGCATCACCTTAATTCATTTCTAAAAATTCCTGCTATTACTTCTGAGAGTAGTACCAAATTAAGAGCTACTGCAGCCCTAATTAGAAAGCACGTCAAGGCTTTAGAAAATATTATTGCGGAAGAAAATAGATGGAATCACATCGTGTCAATATTAAAAGATATAAAATTAGATTCAGAAACAAAAAAGCATTGGTTAGCTTCAAGCATTTCTAAAACTAATTATCAAGAAATTGATACTATGCTTTCTTTTATTCTCGAGCGTGCTCACGATTTAGATGAACACGTTACTCACTAATCAAGACCTCATAAATCTCTTTTCACTTCACCACGCGGCAAATGCCTGTTTTGCAATAAAGATCACAACATTAGACATTGTACTAACTTTTTAAAACTCAACATAAGGGATCGAATCAGCGTGATCCAAAGAAGACAGCAGTGCCTAAATTGCTTACGCAAAGGTCACAATACTAACAGCTGTACTTCAAAATACCGTTGTATTTCTTGCAACAAAAAACACCATTCATTGCTACATATTGAAGCAGAAGAATCGGGCACTTCTGTTCCTACAGCTAGCACTTCTAACACACTTACTGCGCATGTCAATTAGACAAGTCAAGTAATGCTTTCGACCGCTTTGGTAAGCATTCCTGATAAAAACGGTAAACCAATTATCGTTTGCGCACTTCTTGACAATAATAGTCAAACTAGTTTCATAACCAACAGTTTAATTCGCAAATTAAACATTCCTACTACTAATTCAGACGTAGTAATTACAGGAATTGGTAACTCTGAAACTAAAATTCATAAGCAGGTAAAAATCGCTTTACATTCTGCAAATACAAATTACAAAACATTTGTAAACTGTCTCCTAATAGACAAAATACCTGATAATATTCCACACACCGCATTGGATATTAATAATTTATTAATTCCCTCTAATATAAAACTAGCGGATCCTAGTTTTAATAAACCACAATCGGTGGATTTATTATTGGGTGCCGATATATTTTGGAAACTACTACGTGTTGGCAAATCAAAGCTATTTTATAATCGATTAAATTTGCAACGTACCTCCTTGGGTTAGATAGTCACCAACTATAAAGTTAATACTAATAACAACAATGCTCACTGTTATCACGCATCCTTACAAACTCAAATGTCCAAGTTTTGGAAAATCGAGTTTGTTAAAAAATGTAGCTCTTTAACGATAGAGGAACAAGCGTGTCAGGAACATTACAATAAAACTACCACTCGCGATTCCGATGGTAGATTTGTAGTGACTTTACCATTAAAATTGCTTGCATCAATGTTAGGAGATTCCAAGACAGCCGCTACTAAACGCTTTCTGTCACTTGAAAGAAAATTTGCTAATAACAAGCAATATAAAGCTATGTTTTCTGCGTTTATCCATGAATATATACAATTAGGTCACATGACTGTTAACCCTAACCAGAACTCGTCTGAACATTTATACTTTTTACCACATCACGGTATAATAAAACCAAGTAGTACTACAAGTAAGTTGAGAGTGTTCTTTGACGGCTCTATGTCAAGTAGCACAAACACAACGCTTAATTCTTCGCAAGCGAACGGGCCAACCATTCAAAATGACTTATTTACTATATTAACAAAATTTCGTAAATACGAATATGTAGTCGTAGCAGACATCGCAATGATGTACCGACAAATACTGGTACACCCCTTTTAAAGAAACCTTTAACAGATTCTTTGGAGAGATAGCCCAGATGACAAGTTACAATTTTATCAGTTAAACACTGTAACTTATGGTACATTATCTGCAGCTTATCTTTCAATAAGAAGCTTAACGCAGCTCGGTTACGACAACACTATTGCACACCCAAATGCCGCAAACACCATCATTAATGATTTCTATGTTGATGACATGCTGACTGGGTCAAATGATCTAGCTGAACTTAAGCTATGCTGTAATTAATACATTGAAATATTAAGCAGTGCAGGATTTCACTTACGCAAATGGATATCAAATGATCCTGCTGTTTTACACGATTTAGACAATACTACCAATGACAAACATTTTTATATCGATCACGCAGATATAGAGCATTTTAAAACATTAGGTGTCAAATGGAGTTCTAAAACGGACTGTTTCAAATACAGTATTGCTTATTTGGAGCCACTTGTTAAATTAATTAAAAGAAATGTTTTTTCATTCATTGCTAAAATTTTTGATCCGCTATCACCCTGCGTCATACCCTTTAAATTAATGATACAACAATTATGGCTAACTAATCTACACTGGGACGACGAAATTCTAGAACATTTAGCAAACACATGGACTTCTTTAATTAAACAATTACCAAACTTAAACAACGTATCCATACCACGAAAATCATTGATCAATAATTTCAAAACCATTGAAATTCAAGGCTTTTGTGATGCATCAGAACGTGCGTATGGTGCTTGTATATATTTTAAAAGTACCAACCATCATAATATATCCAAAACGACTTTATTACGCTTAAAGTCTAAGGTATCACCTTTAAAAACATTAACCATTCCATGCTTAGAATAATTTGCAGCATTGTTGCTGTCAAGAATAACTAAAAAATTGTTGTCAATAATTTCTCTACCGATAAATAGCATAATTCTTTGGTCTGATTCAGTCATTGTGCTATCATGGCTTAAATGCATACCAAACACATTTTCAAACTTAAGAACGCTTAATAGAGTCACCGCGTACTGCTTACGTTTTATACACAATTCCAGAAACAAACAAAATAGAACAAACGGCATTTTAACGGTCACAGAATTACAAAATTCAATGCAATTACTCAAAAAATTAGCACAAAGGGAACATTTTGCGTCTGAATTTAAAGCTCTAAAGTGTAACGCACCTTTAGCAACCAAAAGCACATTACTTTGTCTCAATCCTTTTCTCGACGATAATGACATCATTAGAGTGGGTGGCAGATTAAAGCATTCAAATTACGAATTTCACAGACGACATCCCATTGTTCTACATAACAAACACAAACTGACGACTCTGATAATGGAAAAGGAACACCTGAGATTACTTCATCCAGGCCCTCAAAAGCTATTATTCAGTATAAGAGACTAATATTGGCTCATTAAAGGCATATCCTTTGCAAAAACCATTGTACATCGCTGTGTAACATGATTTAAACAAAAACCACGCTTTCTATCACCGAAAATGGGTTCTCTTCCATTTGCAAGAGTTTCTTTGGACTTCCCATTCAAAGACACCGGCGTTGATTATGCTGGCCCTATTATGGTCAGAATAAAATATGGCAGAGGTAGTAAATTACTAAAATCCTACATTTGTTTATTTATCTGTTTCGCAACAAAGGCTATACATTTGGAACTGGTTACTGAACTTACAACTCAGTGCTTTTTAGCTGCTCTGAATAGATTCATATCACGCAGAGGCAAACCTACCACTATTTATTGTGATAATGGCACGAACTTTGTTGCAGCTAGCCGGGCCTTAGGTAAATTCTTATCTGATGGAGATAATGCAAACGCGATACAAACTGTGGCTTTCGATTTAACTATTACATGTAAGTTTATTCCACCATACTCGCCTAGCTGGGGAGGTTTGTGGGAGAGCAACATTAAATCCACGAAATCACATCTCAAACGCGTCATACAAAACAATCACTTTACCTTTGAAGACTTACACACTGCTAACTCAAATAGAGGCAATACTTAATTCTCGCCCTCTTTATCCTGCTTCCAATGATCCTAATGACCTTATTCCTATCACACCTGGACACCTCTTAATAGGACGGCAACTCACTAGCATCGCCCCTGCAGAGGACGCTCCAATCAAGCTAAGCCGAATGCAGCGCATTTCACAACTTCAAGACTGTATTCAAAGTTTCTGGAAACGTTGGTCAAACGACTATCTAGGACACTGCAATCAGCTCTCGAAATGGAAAACATCAACAGGTGTTGTACCGCAACTTGGAACTTTGGTTTTAATTAAGGAACCGAATCTACCTCCATCGCACTGGATGTTTGGTCGTGTAGTGAAACTAAGTGTTAGTGATGATTCAACGGCTCGATTAACCACTGTCAAAAGAACAAAAGGAGAAATAAAACGTTTAGTGCGACATCTTGCTCCACTACCTATACAACATTAATTGAAAACTTTGATAACATATCCCAATTTTTCAACGCCCGGGAGTATGTTAATAAATGCATGTTATATCTATATTTCAATATAATTATATTGCCTTTATTTAATTAATGTCATTTTAGAATCAATTTTTTGTTATATACTTTAGTTTTATTCATTGAGAATTCTTTTGTTAAACATTTTATTTTATTTGTTGGTCTGTTATTTAAAACTAACAAAAAAACCATTCGAATTACAAAATGCAATGCAGTACCAGCATGTTCCAAGGTGAACCACTTTGTTTTTAGGACCAAACCAGCTACTAGCATTAATGTTCGTTCTTAGCACTATTAAAACATCATTATTAACTCGAACGCTGAACCGTAAACATAGCTAAACAACTTGAAATATAATCAAAATTAATAATAAATTTGAATATTATAAAAATAGTTTAAATCGTGAATTACTGATCAACGTAACATCGATACTAGTAGCAATTTAATTAAAATATCAAATCAATCTTTGTAATTCGTCTGTGTATTTGTAAAATAAATGTATTCTGTAGAATTATAGTGTTTCGCTGCTTTTCTGATATTAAAAAAAAATAAAAAATTGTTATTAAGTAATTAATAACAAAAAGGTCCTTCGACGTAATTTGGCGCACTCTAAGCTATCAAAAGAACTGGATGCAAACGAGCAATCCGAGAACTTGGATACCGCTACCAGATCGCAGATAAGCCCACAACGTGCTTATAGATCTTCAAAGGTCCAAACACCCCATCCAGAGGTAAAGTTTACTGAAACACTAAAATAATTAATAACCTAAAAAATAAAATACTTTTTAAAAAAAATTCTTCACAGATAGAGGGGTACACTATAAAATTTTAGGAAAATAACAAGCTTATACATTGAAACATATATCCTTACAAGTTAATAAATAATGCTCATGTGGAGATTATGGATTTATTTGGTTGATTGTAATCATAACTATTGACAAGCCACAATGAGACTGTATTAAAAAGAAAACATTAAAATTAATAAAGGATAAAATTTAGAAAAAGCATAACTTACCTATTTTATACGCGAGATGGTGTTGTCTTCTATAATGCAAAATTTAACTTTACCTGCAATATATATAGAAATAAAGTTTGCTGAAACACTAACAATATTAAAAACCTGAAAAAAAAATCTATTTTTTTTATAAAATAACTTATAAATAAGTTCACTATAAAATTGTATGAAAATAGAAAATTTATTCATAGAAAACAATATTCCTACTACTTAGTAAATAAACATGCACATGCGGCGGTTGTGGATTGACTGTTTTTATAAATATTGACAAGGCACATTGAGACTGTAATAAAAATAAAGCATTAGATTCGATGGAGAGTAAAATTAAGAAAATTCATAACTTACCTAAATTGGTTAAAAAAGAAAATATTCTTTTAAAAAATACTTTACAGTTAGAAGTAAACTATAAAATTTTATAAAAATAGCAAGCTTATACATTGAAACATATATCCTTACAAGTTAATAAATTAACATGCACATGCGGGGGTTATGGATTCATTGGATTGACTGTCATTATAACTATTGACAAGCCACAATGAGACTGTATTAAAAAAAACACTATAATCATTAGAGGATAAAATTTAGAAAATGCATAAGCCACCTATTTTGTACGCGAGATGGTGATGTCTTTTATATTGCAAAATTTAACTTTACCTTCAATATATATAGAGGTAAAGTTTGCTGAAACACAAACAATATTAAAAACCTAAAAAAAAAATCTATTCCTTACAGTCGGAGCGAAGGTTTCTGTGTAGTCAATACCTGCGGTTTGTGCAAATCCTTTAGCACAAAGTCTCGATATGAACCGTGGACCCGTTGACTCTTCCTTTATTCGGAACACTTATTTACTGCCAATCACTTTGGCATTTGGATGTTTTTCTATCAATGTCCAGGTTTCATTTTTCTTATGAGCATCAAGTTCTTCATTGATTGACTTTATCCATTCATTTTTATTTGTTGAATGTACTGCTTCTTCATATGTTACAGGAACACAGGATGAGAATAAACACAGATGAGTATGTTCTTCAGTACATCGTGAATTGAATTTTTTTTTTGTTTTATTTCTTAGTCTTAATGTCACATTACTGACAGGAGGAGAATCAATACTGGTGTCATGTAAGTATTCACTGTCGGACGTTGACCTGTTTTCTTTCACTGTCTCATATGAACTTTCTGAATTTGTGTCATTGTCAATTAAGCTGTCCTCTTCCGTTTTTGCTTTCTCTCTTACATTTTTTTTGTTTTTGTATTTATTTTGTCATTTTCAGTGTCTGTCTCAGACAATTCTACCGAAACAAAGTCTCTCTTCACTGAGGATTCAAGAAATGCAGCATCTCTGCGCTTTATTACCTTTCTAGAATTTGGTAATGTAAATCTGTATCCTTTTGTATGGTCGCAGTATCCGATGAAAATCATTCTGTGAGCCTTTGGGTCCCATTTTCTGCGTTTTTCTTTAGGCAGATGAACCATTGCCTCGCTGCCAAATATACGCATATGATTAACATTTGGTTTGCGTCCAGACCACATTTCCATAGGAGTTTTGAAAACCAAGGATCTGGTTGGGGAACGATTGATGATGTAAGCAGCAGTGTGTATTGCATCTGCCCAATACAACTTCGACAGACCAGCGTTGGGTAGCATGCACTTCGCTTTTTCAACCAATGTCCGATTCATGCGTTCCGCAGTCTTATTCTGTTCATGCGTGTATGGTGTGGTGGTTTAATGGATGATTCCGGCACCTTTCAGGTACTCAGAAAAGGCTTTGTTATTGTATTCAAGTCCGTTGTCTGTACGAAGAACATTTATACGAGCATATAATTGATTTTCAACTTCTTGCTTGAATTCTTTGAATTTACTGAGCACTTCAGACTTGTTGTGAAGAAAGTATACTGAAATCTTCTTGGAATATTCATCAAGGAAGGTTAAAAAATATCTGCTCCCACCGAGAGACTGGGTTTCCATTGGCCCACATACGTCAGAATGGACCAGTTCTAGGGGTTTGGTGACTCTTAATCCTTCACTTTTAAAAGGTAACCGTGTCTGCTTTCCTTCTTTACAGGTTATGCATGTCAGATTTTCTGTTTTTCCTAAAAAAGTTAAATGCTCTGTGTTATCAGACATTTTTTTCAAAGTTTGGAAATTAAGATGTCCCATTCTCTGGTGCCAGCAAAAAGCATCTTGTTTATGTTCAACACTGGACATGTGCGCAAGGCTTTCAGGCATGTTCAGCCGGTACATGTTATTTACAATGCTCGCAGTTGCTATTATTTGATTCTTGCTGTTCATGATCACACAGCCTGAGGTATCAAATTTCACTTGGCCTCCATTTTTAATAATTTGGCTTACAGATATCAGATTAGTTGCCAATTCAGGAACATATAAGACATTTGTGAACAGAATCTTATTCTCTTGCCCGTTTTGGTCATAAATATTTAAGCTCACATCTCCTGAGCTTTGCACAGATAACACTTTGTTATCAGCAACTCGAATGTTCTTTGTTATAGGGGTAGTTTCCTTTACAATTATATTCTTGGTCTTAGTCATATGTGCCGAAGCACCGGAGTCTATGTACCAAGCATCATCATAGTAAGATGATGCAACAAACACAGCGGCATAAGAAGAGCTAGGTTTCTGTGTCTTGTTTTTGAATTTGTGTTTGTTGCATTCAGAGCGTTTATGTCCATATTGATTGCAGGAATAACATCTCGGATCCTTGGAGAACTTCTTGTTTACAGAGTTGTTATGAAACTTCTTGTTGACAGCAAAAGCCGTTGTGTTGTTTTCTGAATTTCTAACATCTTGCAATAGTTTTGCTTTAACACTGTCTTCAGTTATTTTTGTGCCAGAACATTCGATCGCAATAATCATTGGTTGATTTGATTCGGGCAGACCGGAGAGCAGCAACGTCCCGAGCCACTCGTCGTCCACTTTTAAGCCAATGTTGCGCAGCTTGTGAGCTGTTGACATAATTTTGCTCACATACTCTTCTATATTTTTACATCCACTGAGCGATGTGTTACATAAATCACGCAGCAGACCAACTCGGCGTGTAAGTCCGGAGTCGTCGAACGCTGCGGCCAATTTGTCCCAAACTCCTTAGGCCGTGTTTTCTTCTTGGATATGAACGTAATTGATCGGATCAACCAGAAGAATTATCTTTGTTTTCGCTTTTGTATCACGTTTTGAATCTGCGGGTGACGCCGGGTTAACCTCAATGCAATCCCATAGTTCTTCGTGATGTAGGTATGTTTCCACTGCGAATTGCCAAGTCGAATAGTTTTCACGGCCAGTTAACTTCTCGATAAATGCCAGTGAATTGTTCGATGCCATTTTTATTCGTTGATAACACTTTAAACACAAAGAAGTTTTTCTTTCTTTTTTAATAGAAATAGTTTCAACAGTCACGTTTTTTTTTTTAAGGTTATGTTCACCACTGAAAGTCTTTATTCACTGTTTACTTTTCGGAAAACACTCACTAAAACGTCTCTGGACTTACCTAGGCCCATAACCTATTATATTTAGCAGAAATAAACTATTATTTTATATTAATCAGGTATATTTTATTAACCAAAAGTACACTTGCATTGGGATATCACAGAGAACAGAACTACAGAGAGTAAAAATTAGAAAAGAAAAGTAGAAGTGTTAAATACTAGAGGGCGCTAAATTTAAATCCAACAACTTCTAAGGTTGAAATTTAGTAAGCAGGTCGTTAGTAAACTATTAATTATGAAAAGTAATTGTTAAGAGATTAGTACGCAGGGTGAGAAAGCACAGGATTATTTAATGATTGCGCGAAAACGAAGGTAATAGAAAACTTCCTTAATGAGCCATGATGCTCAGGTGGGCTGTGATGTTGCAAGTGGGCTCATTGAGGCAGAGTTGCAGAGGAATACAATTGAAAGTGCGAGAACGATACAGAGCATGGAACCAGCAGGTGATGATTGGTGTTTAGGGGCGGGGCAGTGGACATTGTTTGATACTGTGCTTCATTAGGGTAAATAATAATTTTACGCAGGAAGGAGGAAGCGAAGGATAATTTAATTATAGCGCAAAACCGGAGGAGCAGTGAAAGTACTCTAAGGACCAACGATGCTCAGGGAAGAAGCGATACAGAGTGCTGAAGCAAAAAGAGAATCAAATTAAAAGTTTGGAAACGTAAGAGAGCATGGAGCCAAGAGGTGATGATTTGGACTTATGGGCGGAAGCACTGGAGACTGGTGGTCTATTACTGTAAATGAAAGAATTATAACAACATAAGGATACAAAAATTTAAAAAATAATATATTTTTGCGAGAATTACTTAAAAATAATTTTTTTGCATTATTTTCAATTGAGCAAAATATTTTTTATTTATTCAGAAATATTATATACACGTCGCTTTGCGACGGGGCGAAGCGCTAGTCCTATATTATAATGTTCCAACTGTTTGTTTATATTCTTATATGTTTGATACTAAATTTTGTATGGCAGCGCGAAAGCGGCTCCATCAATGTTTT
Organism: Panorpa germanica; assembly: GCA_963678705.1. NCBI lineage: Eukaryota > Metazoa > Arthropoda > Insecta > Mecoptera > Panorpidae > Panorpa > Panorpa germanica. The sequence goes on along the minus strand of OY783213.1, from coordinate 1,131,382 downwards.
TGAAAATTTCCTATTTCGTAGGGAAAAAAATTCTAAGACTTTTGGCGTCCCTAAATTTTCCCCTGAATTTCCTGGAAACCCGTAATTTTGGAAAAACTAGAAAAAAAGTGAGCCTTTTTCTGCTGTATTACTTTTAATTCGTAAAAGATAGAAAGTTGAAATTTTGCATGTGCATTAAGGTAGTCAATGCTGACATTTCTCAAACATTTGAAAGTCAAAAATTGAAAAAGGGGGGTTGAAGAATTTCAGGGGCCCGGTAGGGAACTTTGGAAAAAGTTTGTATATATGCTAACCTTGGTAACTTATATATGAATCGAAAAAAAATCTTACTATTATAATGTTCGTTATGTTCCAATTTAACATGGTAAACCCATAAGAACTCTTAAATCTATAGATCTACTATTTATAATGTTCGTAATGTTCCAATTTAATATGGAAAACTTATAAGAACTTATTAGCCCAGTCATTTAAGCTTAAATTAGGTAAGAAACTCGGAATTCGAGATACCCAGCTGTAAGTTTGTAAATACTTGTATATTGACACCCTAAAAGTTGTCTCAAAACCTACATATTATAGGGTGTGCGCAACTATTAAATTTCAAGGTCAAAGGTCACAAAAATCGGTTTTTTGCGCTTTTCTTGTAAATATCTCATTTCCTATGGGTTTTTTGCTATTTGTATTCATTATCAATATTGTAGAATACAAAATTCTCTACAAATTTTGTTAAAAAAAATTTTTTATACGGTGAACCGTTTTCAAGATAGAGGGCGGAGAGCGCGCGGTCATAGGATCACTTCAGGTCAACCGGTGCCTCCGGTCGAAAACGCGCTATATATAGTTGATGAACTATCGATAAATCAATGAATATAAATATTTGTCAATTTTTATTAACTATTAAATTATATTTTATCATTTTCTTCATGCAATAAATCTATATCTATTCAATAATACTGATAACCGTTTCCTAAAATTAAAAAATAATTAAGGGAAAAACTTAAATCATAATATAATTATATTCCCATTTACACTAATGACATTTTAAATAGAAAATAATAAAGTGCATTGTTTGAACCGCGATTATTTTTGCGATGTTGTACGATGATGTTGCCGAAAAATGTGAAGAAAACCACGTTAATGTTTTTTCGTTTAAAATTAATTTATTCAAACTACAAGCAACTGTGCAAAAAAAGGAATGTCTTTGTTCGTCGAATATAATAGTTAAAGTTAATAGTAAAAAATTAAAATAAACATAAGTACAATACAATCTAAATTACAATGTTACTAGCACAATCCTTAGACTAATGATGAATGCAAAATTTACAATCAATTTACATTTATAACAAAAAAAAACTAAAATTAAAGAGCCGATGTGGTCCATCAGCTGGTTCTGTCTATTAAGACTTATAGTACGCAACATGCATCTTCTTTAAAATCTGTAAATTTTAAAATCCTTCCACTACGTCAAAAATTATACCTGGGAATTATTATATTATAGAACTATGGCTGATTTGTGTTTTCTATGTAATAAGTTAGATTCGGGAGGTGAATCGCTTATTAAAGTAGTGCGCGGTATGAAATCTCTACGAACTGCAATGTGCGGATGTTCTTATTGTTGAAACTGCAATTGAAGAATAAAAGTCTGAAAAAACTGCAGTTATAATAGGACAAGATATTGATTTACTTGTCATTTTTATTGGGCGTACACTGTCTTACGAACAAGAAATTTTCTTTAAAAAAGTTGGGAAAGGAAATGTAAAAACGGAGATATACTCGACTAAAAGTTTTGATAATTATCCTCATTCCAAAACACATATTTTATTTCTGCACGCAATAAGTGACTGTGACACAACTTCTGCGCTTTTTAAAAAGGAAAAAGAAAACATTTTTAAAAGTTTTTGAGAAACTGACAAATTTGGATGAACTAGCTGCAGCATTTAAAGAAGAAAATTGTTCGGCCCAGAGATTATTAGAGAGTGGAACTCAAACCTTATTGGCAGTCTATAATGCTCCGAAATCTGTGAAAAGTCTCGATCATCTTCGTTATATGCATTACGTCAAGTGTACAAAACTTAATAAACCTGTGCAGCTTTCAAATATTCCACCAACAAGTGCAGCTGCTCATCAACATTTCAAACGTGTATATTATCAAGTTAAAACTTGGTTAGGGCATGATTTCTAACCCCAGGTATGGGGTTGGGCACTGCGAAACGATTTTCTGGAGCATATCATGACAATTTTACCACCTGCTCCAGAAGATTTGCTAAATACAATTTTCTGCAACTGCAAGAGTGGTTGTGGTTCGGGATGCGGATGCAGGAAAGCGGGCTTGCAATGCTCTTTAGCTTGTGGTCAATGTAATGGGCAAGCTTGTCTCAATGCTCTACCATATCAGAGCGACATTAACGAAGATGGAACCTTTGACCCAGAATTCATGGAAGAACTTGAGACAAATGTCGTTGAAGACGATAATGAAGACCAGTTTGAAATTTACCAGCAGCCAGAAGATGAAGAGGAAGAAGATGATTAAAATTATAAATTGTAGTTTTTGTACCCTTTATTCCATTTTTTTACTTTTAATAAAAATATGTGTATTGAATGATATTTTTTAATAAAAAGATTAATTCATAATTTATTTGTTTTTTTTTTTGATCATATAAGAAGTTATTAATAATAATTAGGTTAAAATTCAAATATAATTCCTATATTTTCATTAACAATTTCTGCAATTACAAGGACAAAAGTGAATGGGATGAATAAAAAGTGGATAGGTTGGGAAAAAAATGATAAAATATAATATAATAGTTAATAAAAATTGACAAATATTACTATTATAATCTGATAATATTTATAATCATTGATTTATCGATAGTTTATCAACTATATATGGCGCGTTTTCGACCGGAGGCACCGTTGACCTCAAGTGATCCTGTGATCGCTCGCTTTCCGCCCTCTATCTTGAAAACGGTTCACCGTATAACAAATTTTTTTAAACAAAATTTGTAGAGAATTTTGTATTCTACAATATTGATAATAAATACAAATAGCAAAAAACCCATAGGAAATAAAATATTTACAAAAAAAGCGCAAAAAACCGATTTTTGTGACCTTTGACCTTGAAATTTAATAGTTGCGCACACCCTATCTCGAATTCCGAGGTGAACTTACTATAATGACTGGGCTATATAGATATTTATATATAAAGAGCGTTATATATATATCCGGTAACAAAATTAAGTTTAAGTTAAGTTTTTTAAATTTTAATATTATGTAAAGGACAAATTTCTAAGACTTTCTACGTCCCTGAATATCCGTGGAAAAACTTATTCTAGAAAAACTCAAAAATTGGATAAAATAATAATAATCTAAAATAATAATATCTGACGAACTAGAAAAGATAGAAAACTGAAATTTAGTATGTGTGTTGAGATCATAATTATGCACATTTGCTAATAGTTAGAAATTTAAAATTTAGGTTCAGTAGCGGCGCGAATTTTTAGGGGCAATGTTAAAATAGAGTTAGGACGTTCAAATTTATTATGTAGGCTCGCTGTATGCAGTAATTAATGAAAGAAAATAAAGGGCCCCAAATTTCTAGTGGCGGCGGGAGTTGAGACAGTAAAAGCTAGAAATATTGAGAAAGTAATATTAAAACATAGGGTATGTATTAAAACACTAATTTCGCATGTTTGCCAATAATTGGATTACCAAAATTTTAATTCAGTAGCGGCTTAATTTTTTGGGGGCAATGTCGCAACTGAGCTAGAACGTTGATATTTGGAATGTGGGCCCTATTTAGAGTGTCATTGGAAAAAAACTATAGAAAACGGCAACTTTCCAGAGGCGGCGGGCGCTGGAGAAAAAAAACCAGAAATATGAAATATATTGAGATGAATGGCTATAGTTTAGAATATATGGTCTAAGATACAAATAAAATAGATCCCCGTGTTAAAATTTGCCAAACTTGTTCAGTAGCGGTGGTATGTGGGGGGTAATAATGCTAAAATATAAATACAAAGCTAAAATTTAGTATGCAGATATAGATTGACATATTAATAACGAAAATATAAAGAAACTACATTTTCCTATGTGTAGTATTGGAGCAGGAGGTGATAAACCGAGTATAATAACCATGTAGGGGTACAAAAATGATATATTGCATGTAGAATACTAAATAAAAGAAAATAGTTGTTTATTTGTTAGATATTCAAATTTCATTCTGTAGCAAATTTGGATTGATATTTGGTGCGTTTGTATGCTAAGTGCTACGAAATCGGACGGAAGGAAGAGGAGTAGAGAAGTAGAAAATGATGTATGTGAATATTTGCCTATAATTGGAACACCACATATTTTATTCTGTACCGGAGTGATTTTTTAGGGGCAATGTGAGAACAGAGTTCCAACGTTGAAATGTTTTATGTAGGCTCGCTCTAGACAGTTATTAATAAACAAATAGTTAAAACATCAAATTTTCAGCGGCAGCGGGAGTTGAGACGGTAAAAGCCAAAAATAATAAATAAAGATAATTAAAACTTAGAGTATGTATTTAGACACAAATTGTGCATATTTACCAACAATTTAAACCACAAAGTTCTTATACAGTAGCGGCGCGAATTTTTGGGGACAATGTCACAACAGATTTGGAACGTTAAAATTTGAGACGTTGGTAGATGGTCATTAAAGAAAAACCATAGAAAACAAATTTCCAGAGAGAAAAACAGGAAATATAAAATAGATGGGGATAAAAAGCTAAGATTTAGTATATATGTCTTGGATACAAACAAAATTGTTTGCGGCGCCTACTTTAAAAAGACTTGATGTTAAAGAATTGTTCCGTTTATACGGAAAATAATTAGGGGCCTCCGCTCCTTCGTTGCCCTAGAGATTCCATACCTCTAAATCCGGCCTTGACTAAAAATAAATATTAAAAAAAATTACAACCAATATTGAATTGTATTAATAGCGGTTGCGTCTGGAGGCAGAACACTACGGATTCGGATGGCAAGAGACAAGGGAAAGGGGTAGTTAATAGTCCCAAATGTAAAAAAACTGAAATTAAAACTAATTAATAAAACTCTAATTATATATATATATATCTGTAGCGGTGAAAAATTGTTAAAAATGCAGAGGGTTTATGATTTGCAAGATCCACAATTTTTAAATTTAATTTTAGGGGTTCTCTATAAAAGGTGATATAAAATAGCTAGAAAAAATATTAAGTACGAGCAAAATAGATTTCTTTGATTAAAATTTGATAATTTTACTTCAACGGCAGTGGTAAATGAGAAGACTAATATTATATTCTAGATATAAATGCGAAATTGAGTATGTAAGTTTACAGTGCAGTATTAATTATTTGAATGAATTTCTGTAGTATCGAAGTAATATTGCATTATAGTGCCAGAGATGGAGGGGGCGTCGGTGTCAATATCCTAAGAGGTCGAAATGTTCGAAGTAGGGATAGGGACGTTGCAGATCATGAATTGTAGTGGTGAATATGAGATGGGATTACATTAAAAGTGCCAGAGTATGAACCACAGGGACCAAAGTGCTAAGTAGCAGTTAGGAGCGTGGCGCTTAGCATGGTTTATTACAGAATTTAATTGATGTAATTGTTAGATTTAGAGGGAAATGGGTAAAAATATATTTTAACAAGCATTTTTCTTCCCTTTTTTAAATTTAACTTTTTAAAAATAATGTACATATAATGATGAAATTTAGTATGTAGGATAACAGTAAAGTAATAATTTTAAAAATAAATTGCTGAAGCGATTGGTACGCAGAGGGGCGTTAGCGGAGGCATATATAATTGAAAGTGCAGGAGCTTTGGCACGGGAGATAGTACTCTAAATAGCAACGGCGGTCAGTCCAAGAGAGATAGAGAATTGCTGAGGTACTGTAAGTTGGCGTCTGTAGTGCAGGTGTAACGAAATTAAATTAAAAGTACATGAATAATAGAGCTAATAGGCTGTCATTGGTGGTGATCACGATCTGGGTACTGAATATTGTTCAATACAGTGTTTCATTAGAATAAATGGTATGATTAGATCGACATGGATAAAGATACATTTAAAAAAACATATATTTTACCGAAAAATGCTCTATATGTTAGATATTCAAAAAACATCCCGTAGTAAAGTTGCATTTATATTTAGTGCGTTTGTAGTGCTACTAAATCGGGTGCTGGTAGGTGGAGTAGGGGAAGATAGCTAATGGCTCAAATATCAAATTAAAACCTTGTATGTGCATATTTGCGAAAAAAAACTTAGCCTTGTGTAAATTTTGTAAAGTGGGGGCGGGGAAGGATTTGCAAAAGAGCTCAATTTTAAAACTTAGTATGTGGAGGGTCTCTATAAACGGTCATTTATAAATGATAACAAGAATATTTAATACAAGCAAAACTGATTGGTATGACTAAAACTTGACAATTTCACTTTAGTAGCGGGGGTGAATGGAGAGACTAATATTATATAGTAAATATAAATATGAAAATTAGAATGTAAGTGTACACTTCAGTATAAAATATTTAAATGAATTGCGGTAGTATTGAATTGGACGTGCCTAAGCAGCGGGGAAGAGAGTGGTAGAACTAGGAGTCAGTACACTAAGTAGCGGTGTTGCGCGAAACACTAGCGATAGAAGATAGTGGCTGTTAGAGGTAGCCGTACTGTAGAATATGTGCTGAAAGAATGGTTCTGAAAGAGTGGGTGGCGGTGCAGGAAAATTAAATCGAAAAGCAAGAACAAGAACGACAAGTGCTAGAGATAAGATGTCTAAAAGAGAGGGTCTAGGCATTCTTAAAAACATAAATTAATTGAATTAATTGCTAGAATTACAGTGAAACAAGTGAAAATAAATTTTAACAAGCATTTATATTATCGATTATATTTATAAGGATGAAATTTAGTTTTAGGTTATCACTAAAGTATGAATCTTAAAAATTTATTGTTTAGAGATTGATACGTATGCGGGGAGCGAAGAAATATTTAATTATTGCGCTAAAGCGGAGGCACTGGGAATGTGTTCTAAGGACCGACGATGCTCAGGGAAAGAGCGATAGAGAGTGCTGAATAAAGGAGGCGCTCTATGGCGGAGGTTTAAAAAATCAAATTAAATATTTGAAAACGTTATAGAGCATGAAGCCAAGAGGTGTTGATTATGGATTATGAGTGGGGGCACTTTATTACTGTAAATGAAAGGACTATAATAAAACAAGGAAACAGAAATTTTAAAAATGATATAGTTTAGCGAAAATTACTTAAAAATAATATTTTGCATTACTTTCAATTTAGCAAATTACTTATATTTATTCATAATTATTATTTACACGTCGCTTTGTTACAGGGCGAAGCGCTAGTCCTATATTATAATGTTCCAACTGTTTGTTTATATTCTTATATGTTTGGTACTGAATACTGTATGGCAGCGCAAAAACAGCTCCACCAATGTTTTTGAAAATTTTCTATTTCGTAGAAAAAAAAGTTCTAAGACATTTTGCGTTCCCGCATTTTTCTTTGAATTTCCTGGAAACCCGTAATTGTGGAAAAACTGTAAAAAAAAAAGTGCGCCCTTTCTTGCTGTATTACTTTTAATTCGTAAAAATAGAAAGTTGAAATTTTGCATGTGTATTAAGCTATTCGATGCTGACATTTCTTAAAAATTAGAAATTCTAAAATTAAAAAATGGGGGGTTAAAGAAACTCGGGGGCCCGGTAAGGAACTTTGGAGAATCTTTATATTCTGGATTCCAAAATAATTAAGTATATAAATAATAAAAGAAAATTCAAAATTTCAAAATTTTATTTGAGGGCACAAAGGCAGTATTTGCCAAGGGTAAAAATTGTGATAGAAAGTAAAAATTTTATATATTGACTAACCTTGGTAACTTATTTACGAATCGAAAAGTGAGCCCTTTTGTGCTGTATTACTTTTAATTCGTAAAAGATAGAAAGTTAAAATATTGCATGTGTATTAGGGTATTCAATGCTGACATTTTTTAAAAATTAGAAATTCTAGAATTAAAAAAGGGGGGGTTAAATAAATTCGGCGGCCCGGTAAGGAACTTTAGAGAATGTTAATATTCTGGATTCCAAAATAATTAAGTATATTAATAGTAAAAGAAAATTCAAAATTTCAAAATTTTATTTGGAAGCAGAAGGAGCAGTATTTTCCGAATGTAAAAATTGTGCTAGAAAGTTGAAATTTTGTAAATAGGCTAACCTTGGTAACTTATTTAGTAATCAAAAATAAAATCCCAAATTTTGAATAAAAGTTAGTCAAATAACACATAAATTAAAAATATTTTTTATTTTGATATAAAAAATATATATTTTTTTAGTCAGTTTGTATAAAAAATAAATTGTTATTATATGTAAAACTAATATAGGACGAGTTTGATTAATATTTCAATTTAAAAATGGAATGAAATTTTGACATAAAATTTAAGCCACACACAAAAAACAGACGTCGCTTGCGACGGCGGTAAAAGCTAGTAGTATATAAAGAAATATAGTTTGCTGAAACACTGAATTTATTAAAAACCTACAAAAAAAATATTTTTTACTAATTCCCTTATAGTTAGGTGTACACTATAAAATTTAATGATAAAACCAAGCTTATCCATAGAAAGCTATATCCTTAAAAGTTAGTAAATTATCATGTACATGCGGGGGTTATACATTCATTGGATTGACTGTCATCATAACTATTGACAAGCTACAATGAGACTGTATTTAAAATAAAACAATAGAATTGATAGTGTAAAATTTAGAAAATAAATAACTTACCTATATTATAGGCGAGATAGTGCTTTCTTCTATAATGCAAAATTTAACTTTACCTACAATTTAAAAACACTAAAATTAATAAAAACCAGAAAAAAATTATATTTTTTTATAAAAAACCTTATATTTATAGGTTCACTATAAAATTGTAAGAAAAAATATAATTAATTTATAAAAAACAATATCCCTACAAGTTAGTAAATAAACATGCACATGCTGCGGCTGTGGATTGACTGTCTTTATAACCATTGACTAGGCACATTGAGACTGTAATAATAATAAAACTTTAAATTTTAAAGAGAGTGAAATTAAAAAAAATTATAACTTACCTTAATTATACGCGAGGTGGTGCTCTCATATATAATGCAAAATTGAACGTAAAATATTTTATATATAGAGGTAAATTTTGCTGTAACACTAAAATTATGAATAACCAAAAAAAAAATTCTTTTTAACAATTCCTTTATAGTAAGGGGTACAATATCAAATTTTATAAATAAAGCAAGCTTATCCATAGAAACATATATTCTTACAAGTTAGTAAATAATCATGCACATGCGGGGGTTATGGATTCATTGGATTGAATGTCATCATAACTATTGACAAGCCACAATGATACTGTACCTAAAATATATCATTAGAATTGATAGAGAATAAAATTTATAAAATAAATAACTTACTCATATTATACGCGAGATAGTGCTTTCTTCTATAATGCAAAATTCAAACCTTTAATATATATAGAGGAAAAGTTTGCTGAAACACTAAAATTATTAAAAACCTAAAACAAAAATTTTTATTTTTTATAAAATATTTTATATTTATAGGATCACTATAAAATTGTGTAAAAAAAGAAAACTAATTTATTGAAAACAATATCACTAAAGTTAGTAAATAAACATGCACATGCGGGGGTTATGGATTGACTGTCTTCATAACTATTACCAAGCTTTAACGTAACTGTATTTAAAATAAAACATTAAAATTGATAGACAGTAAAATTTAGAAAATGAATAACTTACCTATATTATACAGAAGATGGTGTTGTCTTCTAGAATGCAAAATTTAACTTTACCTACAATATATATAAAGGTAAAGTTTGCTGAAACACTCAAATTTTTAAAAACCTGAAAAAAAAAATATTATTTTAAGAAATTACTTTATGGTTAGAAGTAGGCTATAAAATTTTATAAAAAGGTAAATTTATACATAGAAGCATATATCCTTACAAGTTTTCATTATATTTAAAATATAATATTAAAATAGAATAATATTTTTTTTGTAATTGCAAGCAGAAATTGTCTTTACTTCTAAATTATGTTACATTAGTCATACTATATCTTAAGTCATGTTACCGCGCAACATGTCGACGCTATGTTTAATCAGAATTTTTTTTATTTTTAAGAGTAGCCCTTAAAAATTCAAATGCTGTATGTCATCAATAAAAAAGAAGATGAGTGCAACATTTTTATAAAACAAAACGTCTTTAGGTTTAAGGAAATGTATAACAAAAATATATTTTAAATGTAGCAAATAAAAACATATATCCTTACAAGTTTTTATTATATTTAAAATATAATAATAATATAGAATAATATTTTACTTGTAATTGTAAGCAGAAATTATCTTTACTTCTAAATCATGTTACATTAGTCATACTATATCTTAAGTCATGTTACCGCGCAACATGTCGACGCCATGTTTAATCAGAATTTTTTTTATTTTTAACAATAGCCCTTAAAAATTCAAATGCTGTATATCAACAATAAAAAAGAAGATGAGTGCAACATTTTTATAAAAACAAAACGTCTTTATGTTTAAGGAAATGTATAACAAAAGTATATTTTAAATGTATATAAATGTATATATAAAAATGTTTAATGATAATATTATGTCAAACGCTTCTTCAACATTAATAATAAATAAGACAGAAATGAATATAACCCTTAAATAAAATATCACTGATTTAAAGACGATAACCATCCCTTGTATATAGTATAAAATAATAAAAGAAATCAACTTACATTGGTTTTTGCATGTCTGTCACAGAACTCGAAAGCGCAATCAAACCGCAATTTTGTTGTTGAAGGTTAACATCTTGCATTATTTATCTTGTTCTTTTTATTTCAGAATTAATTAATTTGTGTTAACAACGTGCCTTAATAATTAAACTAGGTATGACAAAGCTTATTTTCACTTTATTTAAATTACTACGCACTGAGAAGCATTTTTATTAATTTGTTATTAAAATGTACTCATCGACTTCTGCTGTCTGAAGACGATCGGTATCTGTGTATGCAAATATGTGACGAGAAGTGATTGGCAACAAACAACGACATCTATCTCGAAAAATTGATTATCAACAATTTTACCTAGGTTTTGCTTGTTTTTCGTACACAAATGAAAGTAGTTAGCGAATCAGATATATATATATATATATATATGTAGGATCGTAAAAATACATCAAGCGTACAAAGTAGGCGTAACTATAACACCCGAGCTAGAAAAGTCGTAAAATAGTGTGATTAATGAGGGTATATATTTTAAGTAGAAACCAAGTGACAAGTTAAAAGCAATTATAATGTGTGGAACTTTAAACCACTGATTGAATACATGAGGGGATGTGTTATTGAAATTAACCAGGCGTATTCTTAGAATTAAAATAACAAACCTTTTTAAAGTCAAGCTAAAAACTAATGTATAGGACTGAGTATATATTAACTAGAACTTAAGGTTGTTTATGCATTCATTGTTCTGTATTTGTAAAGTAAACATCAACGTTTATACTGTAACCTTATTGTATTAGCATTATTATTATCATTATTATTATCATCGTTATTATTTTATTCAATAAATGTATTAAACCAATTATGTGATTCTTTATCATCCTGACAAACCAACTAAGATATTGCATAGTTGAATATTAATTGAATTGACATTGCCGTAAATTAAATAAGAGTACCTTGATTCCACATCAGATTAGCGGATTGATTATTGTTTTCCACATAAGAAGTTGGATAGTTCTCGTTTTCCACATCAGAGGTGGCATTGTACTCTCGTTTCCACATATATATATATATATATATATATATATATATATATATATATATATATATGTGAGATATAATTTAGGATTAGATATAATTAGTTTGTAAGAAATAATAATTATAAAGAACTCTATAAAATAGGTTAGGAACATTGCTAATATTAAGTTATATTCAAATGTTACTAGCTCTGTTTTTGAAACGATTTGTGGACCCCGTTCACTTGACAGTTCGCTTGCTACGACATGCAGCAGATGCATGGTCAGCACAAAGAAGATTGTTAAAATGGCGATAGTAGTAACATTCACAGTTTGTATAGCAGTCATTGGTAAATTCGGGAAATGTGGTATTAACTAGTTGTTAATAACATTAAGAATTAGAATCCGTTTAACAATATTACTAGTTGTAATATTTGTTGTTTGATAATATTGTTGTGAACTATTTTTATATGTGTGAGTTATTTTTGTAATTTAATTTCTTTGAGAAATAATTAATTGAACTTTATTTTTAATAAGCTAAATTGTAAATGGGGGCTCAACTAAGGATTAAAATAAGTTCAAAACAGCTAAACCACAGCTGGTAATCTAGCTAACACCCACTAAGGTGTAAGGTAGACCCACAATTGGTAACGTCAACCAGGATAGGTTTATTGTCACCCCACATATATATATAAGAACGAATATAATAGGTTACAGGGTTCGCTTTAAAATTTCTTCTACTATTTCAATAATATTTATTACAAACTAATAATATCAAATAACATTTTGATAAAATAATTTGTATAATTATTATACAAATTTAGTTAATAATATTACAAAAAAATTATAAAGCGAAATTTAAAAATTAGAGTTTTATTTGTTTATAAATTAGGTAACACTTTATCAAACTCTAAATTTAAAAATAAACCCTGAAAGCAGTAGTGGTCTAGCTCGGGCTCTTGCTTATAGCAGTAAATTAGCTTTTTATTCTTATTCAATAATCTTTGCGACATTTCTATAATTTGGGCGATACCCAACATTTATATATTATCATTCATAAGTTGACAATATTTAAATATGAGTGTACTTTTAACGTTTAGACTAAAGCGACTTTATTAAAACCCATATTTATTCTATTTGTTAAAATTAAACCTTTAATTAGCACATATTGAAATGTATAATTTTGTTTTAAAGTTACCAGTTTGCTACAAAATCGCGGCGACAGAGCCTATCTAGAAAACCATCTTTCTTGTAAAGTATAAGACATAATTTTTTTTAAGGCTAACAACCGTATGCAAAAAATTAGGACGACATAGAAAGGTCTGATAATAGTGAATGTCTGTAAATACAATCTTTAATATGCAAATATTATACTATAATTATCCTCAAAATTTTAACTTTGCTGAAACAACGTAGGGCTGGAGGATTTGGGATCTTGGATAAATTCTTTTAAATGGTTATGATTAAAAAAAAAGCTCGTTTTGCGAAGTAGTACACTGTAATTTAAACTACTTCACAACTTTTTTTAAAACTTTTATACAAAGAGCATGAAGTTATTGTCAAGATGACAAAGTGGGGGGGGCAAGTTTTTTGATAGTTCCTCTGTTCTGGAAATTTATAAAATTTGACTAATGAACCAGATACGCTTTGCTACAAAATTTTTTCAATAATGCCATTACGAAAATAATTTCAATTCATAAATTTAATCAATAAATACTAAAGAATAAACAAAATTTAATGAAATTTAATTGATAAATATTGTTCAAATACAATAAATGTAAAAATATTTGTTTGTTTGCAAAATATTAAGTAAAATGTCTCTGCTGTACATAAAGAGGCAGAGATTTGAGCGCGCAACATAAAGTTATAAATATCTCTGGTATGTTACGAGTCGACTGTGCTGCTTGCTTTAGAAACAGTTTATTATTTAGTACAGTCTTAGACACGACGCACTTAACATAGTGTCTCGTAGTTTATTAACTAGAAATTTATCAAGATTTTATTTTCGCTGTAAATCTTACATTTTAGGAAAATGGCTAATTATAACGTCCATCTGCTAAAACCAAATTTCAATTATTTTAGTTTTATTATTTTATTTATTATCTGAACAACATTATATGATGATTGTAATAAAACAATGACAACTCATTTTAATTGTTTGGTTTCCACGTTTTGATTTTCATCTCTGTGTGGATTCCTTACGTTTATATTTAACGTCCAACAAGAAGTGAGATCCTCCATCCTTGCTGGACTTCGCTGGCTCTCGTTATTGTTCACGTGAGCCGGCTATGGCATTTACGAGTAATATTATTGTCCAGCTATGGTAGCCCTGTTTCTATAGCTAGACGGTAAAGTTAGTTCAGAAGGTCGTCTTGGAGCCGTTTTCTGGAAAAGGCCGGCTTTGTTGGTATATATTGTCGTCTACTCTTCTTCTGGTTCCTTGTCGTATAGGTCCATAGGCCTCTTGTATTTTTAGTGTGTTTTTTTCGCATATACTTGCCAAGTAGTATTACTTTCGGTTATTCTGCCGTATGCGTCTTGACATACAGTTTCTTGCCAATTATTCTGACGTATTTTTATATGTTCTCAAGTTTTAATTCTTCGTGTAGTCTTTTGTTAGATGTTGTGAAGTGGCATCCTGTAATCGTAGTCTTGTACATATTCCTGAACTGACTTGTTCTGTTCCTCAAATACAGCTTCTGTGGGAGAGAACTAATCGAGTTGTGCAGCACACAAATTAGCCTTTTCTTCGTCGGCTGTTATAATTCTCTGACCATGAGTTTCCCCATTGTGGTTTCTTTTTTGGTTCGTATCTTCGAACCAAAATATTATTTTGTTTGTTTTATTTTGTTTAGTATTTTGTAGTCAATTAAGCTGGGGTTTCAGATCCGGGTTTTTAGTAGACTGCTAAATTTTTCCTAATTTTTTTTTTTTATAATGATTACTGATGCTTTCTGCGGGATTGCTGTTTATTCAGGTATTCTTTCTTTTAAGCTAGTGGCTTTTTCAAATGCGCTCGTGATGTTGTTGTTTAATTGTTTTGCAGGTATTTTAATATCCTGTGGACCTTTTATCTTTGTTCTAGGATCGATATTTTTGACTACTAGATCCGTAAAGTAATTGCATCATGTTCTAGTAATGTATTGCGTGTTTTTAGAGAAAGTAGTTTCTTCTGCACATTAAACTATAGGTACAGTGTTGTGATCGGAGTTCAGCTCTTATATGAGTTTTGAAAGGTATGGTTAAGTGATGTCCTAGGTTATAGCTAGATCTATAACGTCATTAGGATGGCATGGGTGATAGATCGTAGGATTGATTGGTATATGCACTTTATATCCGAAATCAATGCAGTGTTTTCTGATTACTTACCATATTTTTGACGTTATCCTTGAATGCTATTTTGGATGTTTGGCATTATAGTCTCCTGCGTAGATTGCTGAGGAGTGTGATTGCATCAGAAGCTCCATTTCATTTCTATATTCTGTTAGCCTGTCTTGTTGTTTGTTGTAGATTGCTCATAAAAGAATGTCTTGTGTACTTGATCTTTCTACCACCAGTGTAGCTACCAATCTATTCAGATTTGGTGTGTCTAAATGGAGGTGAGAAATTTTTCTTTTGATAAAGATTGCAGTTCCTCCACCTCTTGTTTTGCTGTCGTTTCTATAGATGTTGTAGTTTAGGAGTTTCATATTATTGTTAGGATTCAAGTGTGCTTCGTTTAGCATGAGCACGTCTACTTTGTGTTTGGAGCAGATCTCCCTCACTTCGTTCATGTTATTTCTGATGTTGTTTGCGTTCCAGTAGACAATGTTAAGTTCCTTATTAGTGTTCTGCATAATAAATGTCCGGGTTTTTTGATTATACCTCTTTCTTTGTTGTCCTTTGCATTTAATAATTACTAGGCATTTTGCTTGTTGCTTTAGCGAAAGCAAGTACAGAGCTCAGCCCTTTGGTTTTTACCGCTTCTCTAAGGATTGGGGTTCACATTAATCACCATGCCTTCTAGTCTGAGAATATGTTAATGCCGTCTTCCTCTGCAGCAACTTCTTCTGCAACAAAGCTGTTGTTTTGTATTGGACATTTTCTTGCTCTAAATCGGTCCTGTATTCGGTTATGTTAGTTGTTTCATGGGTGTCAGCAACAGTTCTTGTTTTCTTTTGTTTATTATTATTCGTGCTTCTCATTGTAGCTTTTTCTATTTTTTTCTAATTAGTTGGCTGTATGACCGCTTCGGTGTTCTTTTTAACTATATGAATAACCGTTTTAACTGCTGGGATTGCAGCATTTGTAGATGTCGCAGACTCCTGGGTAGCTTCGGCGTACGTTATCATGGTAATCTATCAGTGTCACATACACAGGTATAATAATTAATTTAAAAAGTCTATAGTGTTTTCTCATAAACCATAAGCAATAGAATATTGTGTCTTGCATACTTAGTAGGTAGGTGCAAGCTGTAATACCCAACAACTCTCAATATAATTTCCCTCATCAACAAAATACTAGATAGTGAGTAAACTGTGTTCTAAGTTATATGCATCTTTTTTTGTAAATTTGGAATAAGCGTTGTTAAACTTTATTATAGGATCCGTTTAAATTTTTCGAATAGAATACCATAAATCTTTCTGCAAATTAATAAAAATGCAAAATAAGAAGAATTCGTTTAAAACATCACAAAAGTATCAGAATAACATACACAAGTATGTTCAAACAAAGAGTTACAACATACGCGTGCATCTTTTGTCATTTGCACTAAATAAAGTACAACAAACAATAATACGGTATAATATCATGTTATTGTTTTTGCTTAACATACACGGGTATAATAATTTAATAACATAGATAATTGTGTTTCCTCATAAACCATAAAAGAAAAAACATTGAATTTGTAAGAGTAGGTAATAAAATATGTCCTCAAAGGTCATTGGGCGAGACGTAGCGACGTTTAATCCACTAAATATAAAAATCATTCCGTTTAAAAGAAACCATTTATTTTTTGTTTTTTTGACATTGACAGGTAAGAGATACAAAGTTAAAATTTTTAAAGCATATAATATAGAATGTCCTTTATATATTTTATTGATTGGTTTTTGTTTAAAGGTCATTAGGGTAGAGAAGTAGTGTAATTCAATGGAACCTTTAAATAATAGAGGTTACAACAAATGGTATATACATTTTATTGCAACCTCTAAATAATAGAAGAACTGGACGAAATCCAACAGTAGTATTTTATATGTTCAAAATCATTGTAAATTATTTAATGTAAATAGTTGTACTTGTCAGTTACACCCCCTCTATTCCCTCACCTTAATACATCGCACAAACCAAAACCTTTTCTTATAATCCTATTCAAATACGCATTTCTTTATATAGTCAAACAACCTTCAAATATTTTTCATTCCTTTATTCTTTACAAAACCTGTTCCTTTTCTGTTATAAACAAAACTACATTGTTTTAGATAAAATACTAAATTTAATTTTGTATCAAAAAAATAAAAAGAGCTGTAAAACATAAAACTTGGTAGTTGTAATTATTATTTGTAGAAAATATATAAAGATATTAAATTAAACGAAGTGTGCTGTTTCCTTTAAATAATCGGTCCAAATTGGCTTACACCCAATTGAAAAGAACGTTGCACCAAGATCATCAACAAATCGACTCTTGACAACGTTTCATGGACCTTTAGAGCCGGATAATTGTGAAACCAGTTCCTTCGAAATTATATATCACGATACCGCTGAACTATCGAAGAAGAAACATTGCACTGAAGATTAACTAGCTGCCATATAAGTCTACAATCTAGACAATCAACTACGTGTCCAGCTAATCTTATTCAACATCCATCCATTTAATTTAATATCGATATACTTTCATACATTTTGGATTTTTCATTACGTTTCTCTCAAAGTAAAACTCACCTTACCTTTAAATAAAATTCTAAAAACTGCCATTTTAAACTCCACTTATCTCATTTTCTAATAACCGATTACAACATGTCAGTACTAAAAAGATTAAAAATTTATAGCGCTGCAATAAAGAAAGACTTATTATCACATGATAAGTATTGCGAAACCATTGACATACATAGTAATACCTACGATAACTGTGAGATTAAGATAAGAAAGACTTCTTTTGCACCGCATTTAGAGCAATTTAAGGATATTTCAATAGACTTAAAATTGAACAGTACTAATGAGGATAAAAGCGACGAAAAGCAAAGTGAAGTGTTAGAATTTTAAGACAAATATTTTAAAATAATGGCCAAATATGACAAAATAACTGCTTTTGAAGAATCACCTTTACTTGTTAAGGTTAACAGCCAATCAATTGTCTCCTTGCCAAATATATAAATACCTTCCTTTTACGGGGATATAGAGCAATGGGAGTCCTTTAAAGAAACCTTCACGAGTCATGTGCATAACGAACCAAGTTTTAATATAATGAAAAAATTCCACCACTTGAAGAATTCTTTAAAGGGCGATGCAGCAACGGTGCTCTATTCCTTGCAACTTATTCCGTCAAATTACGAAATTTCTTGGCAAATGTTGGTCAGGCGATTTGAAAATAAGAAATTAATAAGAATACACCACCTCAAGTCCTTTATGGAAACGCCAGCTATCAGTTATCAATCAAGCTCAAAGCTAAGAAACCTAACGGACAGTCTCACAAAGCACATTAGAGCTTTACAAACTTTAATTCCACAAGATATGCTGTTTGATACCTTAATAAATTATATTGCACTAAACAAATTAGACAAAATTACTCAGACTGAATGGCACAAGTCACCCGAAGCCGCAATAGCCAATCCAACCTTTACCTCACTACTAAACTTTTAACCTGACAGAGCTACATTGCTTAAAACCATGTCAGGCAATATCAAAGGACTGTCAGGTGTAAATACAAGGCAAACTTTTGTAGCCAATCAAGCGCGAAAATGTTCTATCTGTAAAAACGCCCACCAAACTTTTAAATGCCCTGATCTATTAAAGTTATCTATCTCAAATCGATACGCAGAAATAAGTGAAAGGCAATTATGTTTCAATTGCTTAAGGACTGGGCACACAAAGAATGAATGCCCTTCTATTTTTCGCTGTCGGCTTTGTGATAAAAAACACCACACTGTTTTGCATCAGCAACAGGATGCTGATTTTGATTCAACAACTGACCACAACATTACATTATCAAGCACCAGCCGTCTAAGTAACCATAACCCTGTTTTGTTATCAACAGCTGTTGTGCAAGTAGTTGACGCCAATAATAATCTGTGTACTGCTAGAGCTTTACTTGATAGTGGTGTCAGAGTAGTTTTATATCGGAATCGCTCGCAAGGAAATTAAAAATACCACCTAACAATAGTAACATATCAGTTCTGGGTATAAGCAGTGCAAAAACTCAAATTACTCAATCAATAACAATAAATATAAAATCCATGCGCACTCATTTTGCAACAAAATTACACTGCCTCATTTAAAAAAAACCAACGGAAACATTCCTTCAACAAATCAAGACCTTACCCAGTAAACATTTTAGAGTAAATTCTACTTAATTTCTATTACGTATCATGAATTTTTTGTCTGGAACGTGTTCGTTTTCTATTCAGTCGTTCAAAGGAAAGGTCCTTTTTATGAGCTACAGACATTGCAACGACGGTTCACTGCTGAATTAAAAGCGGAGTAGGTTTATGATTTATGACCGGATAATAAAAATATACCCATGTGGGAAAGAAACAGAAATACTTAATGAATGATGTTGGAAAAAGAAAGAATATTATTATGAAAAACTAACACAAAATCTGTGACAGGTAGAGAACTTGTAAAGCGTTAGAATAGAATTGTACGAGTGACTCGAACTTCACCAAATAGGACACTTCACCAAATTGTTTACTGGGTACCGACATTCATTTACCGAAAAACGATAGTTTAGCTAACCCATTATTCCACAAATCTGAAAAAATTGATTTATTACTAGGCGCGGATATATTTTGGGATTTGCTGCGTGTCGGGCGCAAGAGCTTGGGAAAGCACAAACCCACGATTCAAAAGACCACCCTGGGTTGGATTGTCACAGGTTCTTATTGTAACAATAGCAGCAGGCAACGACAGTGTTACTTTTCTCAACAGCAAGAAATTCCAAATCAATTAAAATTATTTCGGGAGTTAGAATCAGTTAATAACGTAACATCACAATCAGAGGAGGAGATTGCATGTGAAACTCACTTTAAAAAGTCTACCTGTCGAAATCAAGATGGCCGTTTTGTTTGCAAAATACCATTTCAAGAACCCATTCATTTACTTGGTAATTCAAAGAAAATGGCTATCAAACGATTTTCTTCACTGGAGAAAAAACTTTAGATTAACCCACAATAAAATGAGTTATATTTCACTTTTATGAAGGAGTATTCAAACAATAAACATATGTCCTTAAACAATAACCAGAACACCACTTCACAATCCTATTTTTTACCCCATCACGGGGTGTTAAAACCTACTAGCACTATCACCAAATTGCGGGTAGTATTTGATGGTTCTATGAAAACCACCTCCGGATATTCCCTCAATAAATTGCAAGTAGTCGGACCTGCGATACAAAATGATTGGGTATCCATCTTATAAAGATTTAGACAATTCACATACGTTGTAGGCGCCGACATCGCAATGATGTACGGGCAAGTGCTAGTTCACGAATCCCAAAGAGACCTTCAACAAATACTTTGGAGATTCAGCCTAAAAGACCTTTATTATCGTATAGGTTAACCACTGTCAAATACGGCACTGCTTCAGCTTCCTTTCTGGCTATTAAAAGTTTGTGTCAACTTGGGTACGATAATAAAATATCAAATCCTAGCGCTTCCAAGGTTCATTTCCATTAACAACTTGTCAAATACGTGCGCTCAAATCGATTCCATTTTAAAGAGTGGAGGTTTCACTTTACGAAAATGGGTTTCAAATGCACCACAATTACTCAAAGAATTAAATAAAAACAACGAGCCATGCTCCAACGTTGAATTAAGCGATTCTGATTATCTTAGAAGACTAGGTGTTGAGTGGAATCCTATTCTTGATTACGTAAAGTACACAGTAAACAATACCAGTATTCCTAACATTACAACAAAGCGTAGTATTCTTTCATTTACAAGTAAAATATTTGATCCACTAGGGTTATTGTCGCCATTTATAATTGTTTTCAAAATTTTATTCATTTAATTATTGGCTCTGACGATCAAGGTCGTGTCGCGGTCATAGCCACCCAAGGAGGACAAATTAAAAGGGCTGTAAGAAAACTAGCACCCCTGCCCGAGCAGCAAAATTGTAATTCGAGCGATTCCAACGCCGGGACTATGGACGAAATAGAACAGTAGTATTTTATATGTTCAAAATCATTGTAAATTATTTGATGTTAATAGTTGTACTTGTCAGTTACACCCCCTCTATTCCCTCACCTTAAGACATCGCACAAACCGAAACCTTTTCTTTCAATCCTATTCATATACGCATTTTTCATTCCTTTATTCTTTATAAAACTGTTTCTTTTCTGTTATAAACAAAACTACATTGTTTTAGACAAAATACTAAATTTAATTTTGTATCAAAAATATAACAAGAGCTGTAAGTCATAAAACTTGGTAGTTGTAAATATTATTTGTAGAAAATATATAAAGATATTATATTAAACGAAGTGTGCTGTTTCCTTTAAATAATCGGTCCAAATTGGCTTACACCCAATTGAAAAGAACGTTGCACCAAGATCATCAGCGAATCAACTCTTGACAACGTTACAAGTACTATAAGTAGAGGTAAAAAAAAAAGTGTATACATTTTATTAGAACCTCTATATAATAGAGGTTTTATCGTATAATTTACACATTTATTTTAAAACTCTAAATAAAGGTAACAAATAAATGTATTAACTAAATTGATGGAACCTCTAATTAATAGTGATAAACAATAATTAATGTTTGTGTATACATATTATTACAACCTGTAAATAATAGAGGTAGTACCAAGAATAAGTTAATATGGAAACTCTAAATTATTTTCCAAAAAAAAATTTTATGACCAACATCAAACGATTTCGCTAATGCTTTTAACACTTAATTGTCAACAATATTTCTTTAAAGTATTTATAGAATAAATACTAATTGTAAAGAAAGAGACTGCGTAGGTTTTGTTAACAGTATGAAAAACCTAATTAAGTAGGTCGATTGATATTGTACTTCAGAAATTAGTCAATGCCATTTAGAAAAGGATTTTGTTTATTTAAACTTAAATATTAAATTGTCTGCCATTGAATTAAATATAATATGCCAAAATCAAAAAACATATTTTGTGGGCGAAAATGTCTTTGTGTTATTTGAAATTGTTGGCAATGCTTTAACACTTTTCCGTGGAAATTGTCCTGTTGAAATACGCAAACTTATTGTAGAAAGATAAACAACAAAATTTGCAATATCTTAATAATACAAGATATTGTAATTGAAATGCTACTAAAATCATCACTAGTTTGCAGATATTTTTGATGCAGTCAAACAATATGTTGATTTTTCGATTTGTGTATGTAGAGTTTATAGCAGTGATTTTTAAAGAAAAGTTAATAAATGTTGCCATAGATCTAGAAACACTACCACAATCAGTGCAGAAAATCAATGCAGATGAAACTTGCTGCTAAACAAAAACAAAAATAATATCTAGACATCCAGGTGTCGTCAATAAACTCTTAAGTTAAAGATGTGTAACCTACTATTATCGTTTATAACTTAAGATGTGTAACCTACTATTATCGTTTATATTTACTACTATACATTTTAAGTGAACTTTGTTCTAAGTTATATGCATCTGCTTTTGTGTAATTGTGACAAAATTTGGAATCAGTGTTGTTGAATTTCATTATAATATCCGTTTAAATTTTTTAAGTAGACTATCATACAAGTTTTTGCAAATTAATAATTCATACGTTTTAAATATATCACGAAAATATCAGGGTTACATACACGGGTATGTTCAAGCGAAGATTTACAACGATAGCCGCAGCAGCCTGTTGTCATTTGCACAAAAGTTGTTATAACAATACGGTATATTATCATGGTAATCTATCAGGGTAACATACAAGGGTATAATAATTTATTAAAACAGTCAATGGTGTTTTTTTATGAACCATAAGAAATAGAATATATGAATAGAAATATGAAATAGGATATATAAAAATTGAATAGAAAAAATAGTGTATACATTTTATTAAAATCGCTTTATTTATCAAGCGCTTTACGAACAAGAACTACAAAAAACCAAATATCCAGATATATATCTAGTTGAGAAAGTTTTACAGAAAAAAAGGCAAAAAGTTTTTGTAAAATGGTTAGGTTTAGATAAATCTCATATCAGTTGGATAGATGCTAAAAATATTGTATACCATTTTAAATAAATAAAACTACTGGTTATTATAAATATGTATTTATTTTACATTAAAAATATACCTATAACAATAAATCGCTATCACTTAAATTATCAAAACCCCAAGGCAAAGTATCTGTACTGTTTTTTATAAAACACCGTTTATCATCAAAAGGACTTAAAGCAATTTTTATTTGCTTAATAGAGTACACATTATGTAATTTTGAAATTATTCCTCTATGAGTACAATTTTTTTCATTAAAAGTTCTCAAACAATTTTCATAATCTTCAAAAGAAATATGGTTTCTTACTACACTTGTCTTTATTCCTTTAATTTCTTTTATAATGTCATTAATAATAACCTTTATTTTATACATTTTCAATCTTAGTCCTATAAAGTGAGTCATAATTTTACCGTTGTTTTCATCCTTCATTAAACCCAATACTTTTTTATTTACACGGGGAATATTAAATTGATTATTTTCTTTATAATCACTTGTAATCATAAATATTTGATGTGTAATATATAATAACTTTAAATTATTATTAAAAAATTCTTTTAGCATATAATTGTAATGAAAATCATACATTACTGTTTTAGATAAATGTAATATTGAAAAGCCAACAAATATAGGTTTATGAAATTTTATATTATGTTTTAACAGTTCAATTGCTACAACATTTTTATTAAAAATTGTCCGACTATGAAAATTTGTTGTTCCATAACGACCATTTTGTTTTTAATTTTATATCACGATGTTTTCTAACATTTTCCATTGTCTTACCAAATACACTATGATTCATTAATTTATACCAGTTTTTTTCAAAATTATTGGTAGCCATTTTTTTTTCCTTATTTAAATCGATATTGCTTTTAAGCCACGGTGATTGACTAAGTTTTAAAACCCGATGTATTTTTAATACTTGCATTTCTAAATGTATACATTGCTTTAAATTACTATAATTTATATACTATATTTAATATTATATTATATATATATTTTATATTTATATTACTATAAATTATATATTTTTCTTATCATATAAAGTAGTTAAAAGTTTTTTATGTTTACTTTCCGGTGCAATACAATGCTCAGGACAAAGCGGTAAATCTTTATAGAGATTATGTAAACTTCGAGGATAAGGTAAATCTACTTCTAAAATATAACCAGTATTGCTAGTTTCTGACAAATTGCTTATAGTATTACTTATCTCCAATATTTCCTAGTTGTTTAACCATTTAAAATTTCCATATGGTAGGAATTGAGACATTGCATGACCGTATAAGTTATTATTGTCGAAATACATTAGATATTTAGAAGGTAATTTAGGTTTATACTTTTCATTTATGTTTTTGTTATTAGCCTCTGCATATCTGTTTGAACATTGAATTATACGACCTCTGATTTCCTTATTTCTAAATAACCACATATTTATATCAGTAATTAATTCAAGTTTAATTTTTGTAATTTTTAACATAGAATCCCATGCTAACCCTGGAGCAGACACGCAATGGGCTGGATCTAGTTTATACGTCTCTAAACAATTATCTCGAAAATTTTCAAATATGTCGCAAAGTAATAACACATCAGTTTTTAAGTACAAATCGGAATATTCACCTAGTGTTTTAATATGAAATGTATTCCATACATCTTGTGCATGTTTGTAATCTACATCTGATAAGTTACTCTCATTTAATAAATTAAGAAAATTATCCTGAGGTGGTAAAGCTGTCTCATTTATGTTAACTATTTTTAGGAATTTATATATTTATAAGGAAATACCTTTTTTTTACTTAACAAACTAAATTTTTCGTTGCTTACCATGTTAAATTCTGATTTTAAAATTTTAAGTTTATTATTTAGTAAATATGATGCCAAATTATTTAAACAACTAGCCATAAATCGATAAGATTCAATAAATCTTAATAATATATTAGTTCCATATACATATTTTGTAAATGTAATATATATTTCTTTATTAATTGGTAGCAAAGAAGTTCTTCCACTAATTCCAGTAGCTAAATCAATTATTATAAAATGTGAATCATAAGATGATAAATTGTGAAAAACTATTGGAATCACATAACTTTCATTATAATTTAACTAACATTCATTATGAGCTGGTCCTCTTTAATTTCCTGTTAAATGACAATTATCTCGAACACGGTCTTGTTGCAACGGTTTTTCACATATATGACAATTTATTGCATTTAAAAATTCCATCTTTTATTGAGCCGTCAATGTTTTCATTGGTAATACATTTTTTATTATATCCTCAACATTATAAGCAATTGGTTTTAATTTATTTATAAACCACTGGATACAATCTATACCACGATAACTATTATAATAAGATTTAGAGTCATCATATGAATATGTTAGCATACATAGTATCCAACGCTATGTGCAATATGTGCTTGATATATCCCCTTAGCTTCAACATTTGCCACATTACTGTCTAATATACTTTCAAAGTCTGCGTAGATAATACATGAATTTCTAATTTTTCTCTTAAAGTTTTTAAACTAAATTATATAAGAATTCTTATCTGGAATTATTGGCTTAACTGGTCTCAGTCCTAATCCAACACAGTCTTGTAAATGTTTCTTAAACTTGCACTCATATCTAAAGAAATGTAAACATCGATCACATATAAATTTGTTACAATTTGTTTTTGAAAGTTGATTACTAACAAGTCTTGATAAATTCTTTATCCAGCAAAAGTGATATTTCTTGTTATTATTAATATTATTATATTCCTCATTTTCACTTTCATCAACAACTTCATTCTCTTCTTTATCTTCTACTTTATAATCACTTTGAATCATTAATAAATGTATATGTTTACTTATATATATTTTACTTACATATACAGGAATAGTTATAAATGTTTCTTGCTCTTTTTTAAAATATACACATTTATTGATATATTATTTAGTTTTTCAAATTTTACAACTTGTGATAACGTCATTGGAAATTTATTAAAATTTAAATTAAGACAATTTATATATTTCTTATAAGATGATACTCTCTCACTATGCATTTTTGATGGATAAAGTGCTGATAATATTGCCCGTACAAAACATTTATCATCTTCATTCTGAACATTTATTACGGCTCTGTTTTGTTTTATTTCAACTGGTAAATAAATAAATGATAAACTAAAAAATGGTACAAACTGATTTATATTTACTATCATATTTACTGTTTTATACAGCCCATTCACTCTGATTTTCTTGAAAAGTTTCTAAATCTTTTAATATAACAGCAATAACATTTTTCTTATACCAATGTTTTAACCCTGTTAATACAAAAATTTCATTATTTTTAGTAATAAAATATTTATATTCAAATATATGTTCTTCTTCTTTTGCTGATGGTAAATCAAATTCACCACAAAAAATTACATTAACTTTTAAAGCACTATGTTTTTTAAGAGCATTTTTAATTCTAGATGCAAACATATAAAATGCATCATTTAAAAATTGTAATGGATCAATGTGACTTAAATTAATAAACACTCCTGTTCTAACACGTCCTTTAAATGATGAATTTATTTCCCGCCATTTAATTCGATCACTACGTTTTGAAGTATTTATAGTTCCACCTTTAATTTTTTTTAATTTTTTAACAATGTTTAAAAATATTTTAAAACAGTTATATTACTTTCAATGCTTCGTTTATATCCAATTGAATAGGTATTTTGATTATTATTTAATAATTTATTTAACAATCTTATATTAATTTTATTATAATCAGACTACTTTTTCCACTCAATACTTTTATAATTTGAACTATTTAAGTGTTCAATTATTTTACTTATATGCCTAATAATCTTACAACCGCTCTCCATTGTAAATTATATATTTTACTTTCAAAATCAAAATATAAATACCATTGCTTTTAAAAATTCATTTATTTATATAGTTTCACATATCAAAAAATGCATTAATCACTATGTTATACTTTTACAATTTCGTCATCAGAGTGTAACACTTCTACAATTTCATCGTCAGAGTCTAATATTTCAATAACTTTATTATCACTCTCTAATAATTCTATGATTTCCACATCAGAATCTTCTTCCTGTATTTCAATTTCTTCGTGACCAATTATTATTTCATCAGCATAATTCTCTATAATTTTCTCGTATTTCTTCTTTTCTTCAGCTGTCATATCCTCTGGATCACAGTTATCTATATCAAAATCGTCAGTTATATCCTGCACATAACATCTATCTTCACTATCAATGCGTATATCCCCCGAATAAAATAACCATGTTACGCCTGGAATATTCTTAAATCCGTTCATACTATTACACTCTAGTTTGAACTAAGAAAACATTATTCTGTAACTACATCTCAACATCATCTATATTTAAGTGTCATTTATACATGAATTTACCATCTCTACTACTCCATATTAAATCCCACCTCCACCAAAAGAATCTCCTTACATATGCATACATGCTTAAAAACGCATAAGTGAAAATATATATAAGTTATATTAACGTCATCATAATTACAACCAATAATAAGAAATATGCTAAGATCTTATACTGCATCCACAGATACATCCAAGGTATGAACATAAGCGATGACGTCATAATCTTTAAATCAATAGCAAAACAACCTATACATGGCATTAGATCATTCCATGACATAAATGCATCCTCACACTTACCCCCCTTTTACATTACCAAGTCATGCATGACTTAAATGCATCCCCACCCTTACCCCCCATTTACATTCTTCCAAGTGTATTTACGCCCCTCTGCATATCGTGACCTAATTGCATCCCCACCCCAATAATTTCCAACTTAACTTCAAACCTGTCCTTAAACATGCTTTGACACACTACTTGGTTTACCAACTAAAAATATAACAAAGTAGCAAAGTAGTAACAAAATAGTAATAAAGTAGTAAGTAGTAACTGAATAGTAAAAAAGAAGATAATAAAAACACTATACAATTTTATCAAAATAGCAAGCTTATACATAGAAACATATATCCTTACAAGTTAGTAAATAATCATGCACATGCGGGGGTTATGGATTCATTAAATTAACTGTCATCATAACTTTTAACAAGCTAAAATAAGACTACACTAAAAAAAACATTACATTTGATAGAGAGTAAAATTTTGAAAATGCATAACTTACATATAATATACGCGAGATTGTGCTTTCTTCTATACTACAAAATTTAACTTTACCTACAATGTTTATAGAGGTAAAGTTTGCTGAAACACTAAAATTTTTAAAAACCTAAAAGAAACATCTATTTTCTTTATAAAATACCTTATATTTATAGGTTCACTATAAAATTGTATGAAAATAAAAAAATTATTCATAGAAAACAATATCCCTACAAGTTAGTAAATAAACATGCACATGCGGCGGTTGTGAATTGACTGTCTTTATAACCATTGATATGGCACAATAAGACTGTAATAAAAATTAAAAATGAAATTTGATAGAGTTAAATTAAAAAAGTTCATAACTTACCTATATTATACGCGAGGTGGTCCTGTCATCTTTATTGCGAAATTGAACGTGAAATATATTATATATAAAGTTTGCTGAAACACTTAAATTATTAAAATCCTGATAAAAAAAATATTTAATTAAAAAAATACTTAATTGTTAGGGGTACACTATACTCTTTTATGAAAATAGCAAGCTTATACATAGAAACATATATCCTTACAAGTTAGTAAATACTCATGTACATGCTGGGTTATGTATTTATTGGATTGACTGTCATCATAACTATAGACAAGCCACAATGAGACTGTATTAAAAAAAAAACATAACAATTGATAGAGAGTGAAATTTTAAAAATGCATAACTTACCTATATTATACGCGAGATTGTGCTTTTTTCTATAATGCAAAATTTAACTTTACCTACAATATATATAGAGGTAAAGTTTGCTGAAACACTAAAATTTTTAAAAACCTGAAAAGAATCTTAATTTTTTTTATATAATACATAGGTTTACTATAAAATTGTATAAAAAAAAAATTTATTCATAGAAAACAATATCCCTATAAGTTAGTAAATAATCATGCACATGAGGCGGTTTTGGATTGACTGTTTTTATAACCAATGACAAGGCACATTGAGACTGTTATAAAAATACAATATTAGATTTGATAGAGTAAAATTAAAAGAATTAATAACTTACTTATATTATACGCGAGGTGGTCCTGTCATCTTTAATGCGAAATTGAAAGTGAAATATATTATATATAAAGTTTGCTGAAACAATAAAATTATTAAAATCCTGAAAAAAAAAATATTCTAATAAAAAAATACATTATAGTTAAAGTTCACTATACAATTTTATAAAAATAGCAGGCTTATACATAGAAACATATATCCTTACAGGTTATTAAATAATCATGCACATACGGGGGTTATTGATTAGATTGGATAGACTGTCTTCATAACTTTTGACAAGCAACAATAAGAATAAATTAAAATAAAAATTAGAATTGATAGAGAGTAAAATTTATAAAATGCATAACTTACCTATATTATACGCGAGATTGTGTTTTCTTCTATACTGCAAAATATAACTTTACCTACAATATATATAGAGGTAAAGTTTGCTGAAGCACTAACATTATTTAAAACCTGAAAAACAAATCTAGCCTCTTTATAAGATACCTTATATTTATAGGTTCATTATAAAATTGTATGAAAAAAAAAAATTTATTCAGAGAAAACAATATCCATACAAGTTAGTAAATAAACATGCACATGCAGCGGTTGTGAAATGACTGTCTTTATAACCTCTGACAGGACACATTAAGACTGTATTATAAATAAAACATTAGATTTGATAGAAAGTAAATTTTAAAAAAATCTTAACTCACCTATATTATACACGAGGTGATCCTGTCATCTATAATGCGAAATTGAACGAGAAATCCTATATTATAATGTTCTAACTGTTTGTTTATCTTATATTATAATGTCCGAGGTGTATATTTGTGTTCTAATATGTTTATATTTTTATCCTGTATTATATAATGTTCGTAATGTTCCAATTTAACATGGAAAAGTCATAAGAACTCATAGATATTTATATAGAGCGTTATATATATATTTATATATATCTCCGGTAACAAAATCGTATATGGTATCTTCTAAACGGCGCCTACAAAGTTCTTCAAATTTTGATATGATGTAAAGGACGAATTTCTAAGACTTTCTACGTCCCTGAATTTTCCCCTAAATTTCCGTGGAAAAACTTATTCAGGAAAAACTGCAAAATTCGAAAAAATACTTTTGCAAATATCTGACGAACTAGAAAAGATAGAAAACTGAAATTTGGTGTGTGTATTAAGATCATAATTTTGCACATTTTCCAATAGTTGGAAATTTGAAATTTGAGTTCAGAAGCGGCGCGAATTTCTGGGGGCAATGTTAGAAAAGAGTTAGGACGTTCAAATTTAATATGTAGACTCGCTGTAGACAGTATTTAATAAAGAAAAATAAATAGCCCCAAATTTCGAGTGGCAGCGGGAGTTGAGACAATAAAAGCCAGAAATATTGAAAAAGAAGTATTAAAACTTTGGGTATGTATTAAGACACTAATTGTGCATGTTTGCCAATAATTGGATTACCAAAATTTTAATTCAGTAACGGCGTGATATTTTGGGGGCGTTAAACGTTAAAATTTAGAACAGGGGCCATATATAGAGTGTCATTAAAGACACACTATATAAAAATTGCAACTTTCCAGAGGTGGCGGGCGCTGGGGGCCAAAAACCAGATATTTGAAATATATGGAGATGAAAGGCTATAGTTTAGAATATATATTCTTAGATACAAATAAAATAGATCCTCGTGCTAAAATGTAACAAACTTGTTCAGTAGCGCAGGTATGTGGGGGTACTTATGCTAAAATATAAATACAAAGCTGAAATTTAGTACGCTGATATAGATTGATATATTAATAACGAAAATATAAAAAAAACAACATTTTCTTAAGTGAAACAATAGAGCGGGGGGTGATAATCCGAGTATAAGAACATAATAGAGGTACAACGATGATATTTTGCATGTGGAATATTAAATAGAAGTTAAATAGTTCTCTATAAGTCAGATATTCAAATTACATTCAGTAGTAGAATTGGATTGAATTTTGGTGCTTTTGTTGTACTGTAAAATCGATCAGGAGTTCAAGGTATAGGGGGGAAATAGTTAACAGCCCTAAATATAAAAAAAAATAGAAAAAGTGAAAAAATAGAAACTATGCATGTGCATATTTGCGAAAATAAATTTAACCCTAGTAGCCACGTGAAATTGAGAAAGTGGGGGCGGGAAAAAGCTTTGCCAAAGAACTCAATTTTGAAATTTCGATCATTTATAAAAGTAGGGGTAGATCAAGGTAGAGAGAGTTGTTACGAGCAAAATAGATTGCTATGCCTAAAATTTGACAATTTTATTTCAGGAGCGGGGATTAATGGGGAGATTAATATTATAACGTAAATATAAATAGGAAATATAGAATGTAAGATTACAGTACAGTTTTAATCATGTAAATGAATTGCTGTAATATCAAATTGATAGTGCCTGATTAAAGGAAAGTGTGGCGCTGGGGTTCAGTACTATGTAAAGGTGGTGTTAGAAGTAGTGGCGATAGATTATAATGGCTCTGGTAGGTGACCGTGTTGCAGAATATGTGCTTTGGTGCTGATAGTGAGGGTGGCGGGGTATGGGGATTAAATCGAAAGTGCAATAACGGGAAGGAAAAGGCCTAGAGATGAGATTATTAGGAGCGAACTGCTAGGCTTTCTTAAAACCATAAATGAATTGATGTAATTAGTAGGTTTACATTGAAATTAGTGAAAATTTTATCAAAGATTTATCTTATCGAATAATTATTAAAAAATAATGTACTTCTAAGGATAATATTTAGTATGCAGGTTGCCAGTAAAGTATTAATTTTGAAAACTAATTGTTAAGAGAGTAGTACGCAGGGGGTGGAAGCGCAGGATTATTTAATGATTGCGCTAAACGGGGGGGATAGGAAAGTGCCCTATTGAGCGATGATGTTCAGGTAGGCTGTAGTGTTGCAAGTGAGCGCATTGTGGCAAAGGTGCAGATGAATACAATTAAAAGGCGAGAACGATACAGAGCATGGACCAAAAGGTGATTGGTGTTTAGGGCGGGGCAGTGTACATTGTTCAATACTGTGCTTCATTATGGTAAATGGTAATTTTACGCAGCAGGGGCGCTGTGAAAGTACTCTAAGGACCGACGATGCTCAGGGAAGGAACAATGCAAAGTGATAAAAGTAGGAGGCGCTCCATGGCGGAAGTTTAGAGGTATCATATTAAAAGTTCGGACGATGCTTTATTACTGTAAATAAAGGAATTATAACAAAATAGGGAAATATAAATTTAAAAAATGATATATTTTAGCGAAAATTACTTAAAAATAATATTTTGCATTATTTTTAATTTATCAAATAACTTTTATTTATTCACAAATATTAAATACACGTCGCTTTGCGACGGGGCGAAGCGCTAGTCCTATATTATAATGTTCCAACTGTATATTTATATGTTTATATGTTTGTTTGTTGCTGAAATTCGTATGGTAGAATGAAAACGGCTCCGTCAATGTTTTTGAAAGTTTGCTATTTCGTAGAGAAAAAATTTCTAAGACTTTTGGCGTCCTCGGATTTTTCCCTGATTTCCCTGGAAACCCATAATTTTGGAAAAACTGGAAAAAAAGTGGGAAAGAAAAATTCAAAATTTCAAAATTTTATTGGGGAGCACAAGGGCAGTATTTGCCGAGACTAAAAATTGTGCTAGAAAGTAGAAATTTTGTATATAGGCTAACCTTGGTAACTTATTTACGAATCGAAAAAAAAAATTCCAAATTTTGAAAAAAAATTGGTCAAATAACGCATAAATTGAAAAAAAAATTTATTTTGATAAAAAAAATATATTTTTTTAGGCAATTTATATGTGTCAATGGATATGTGCGAGTTTATTTATTATTTTAATTTAAAAATAGAACAGTGAAATATGAAATTTAATTACGAATTATTTTATTGGATTCAAATGATACACGCCAAAAAGACGTCGCATTGCGACGGGGGTAAACTCTAGTATTCTTATATTCTTATGATCTTATGTTCTTATATGTTTGGTACGGAATTTTGTATGGCAGCGCGAAAACGGCTCCTGCGATCTGTTTGAAAATTTCCTATTTCGTAGAAAAAAAATTCTAAGACTTTTGGCGTCCCCGGATTTTTCCCTGAATTTTCTGGAAACCCGTAATTTTGGAAAATCTTGAAAAAAGTGATTTCTTTTTTTCTGTATTACTTTTAATTCGTAAAAGATAGAAAGTTGAAATTTTGAATGTGTATTAAAGTATTCAATGCTGACATTTCTTAAAAATTAGAAATTTAAAAATTAAAAAAAGGGGGGTTGAAGAAATTCGGGGGCCCGTTAGGGAACTTTGGAGAAAGTTCATATTCTGGATTCTAGAATAACTCTAGTATATTATCAATAAAAAAAAATTCAAAATTTTATTGGGGGGCACTGGGACAGTATTTGCCGAAAGTAAAAATTGTGCTAGAAAATTGAAATGTTGTATGTAGGCTAACCTTGGTAACTTATTTACGAATCGAAAAAAAAAATCGCAAATTTTTAAAAAAAGTTGGTCAAGTAACGCCTGAATTAAAAATATTTTTTATTTTGATAAAAAAAATATATTTTTTGGTCAATTTATATGTGTGGCGACTTAATTTATTATTTCAATTTAAAAATAAAATTAAATATGAAATGTAATTACGAATTATTTTATTGGATTCAAATCATACACGACAAAAGGACGTCGCATTGCGACGGGGGTAAACTCTAGGGATCTTATATTCTTATATGTTTTGTAGTAAATTTTGTATAACAGCGCAAAAACGGCTTCGTTAATGTTTTTGAAAATTGCCTGTTTCGTAGAGAAATTTTTTTTAAGACTTTTGGCGTCCCCGGATTTTTCCCTGAATTTCCTGGAAACCCGTAAGTTTGGAAAAACTGGAAAAAAGTGAGCCTTTTTTGCTGTATTACTTTTAATTCGTAAAAGATAGAAAGTTAAAATTTTGCATGTGTATTAAGGTATTTTATGCTGACATTTCGCAAAAATTAGAAATTCAAAAATTAAAAAAGGGGGGGGTTGAAGAAATTCGGGTCCCGGTAGAAAACTTTAGAGAAAGTTCATATTCTAGGTTCTAGAATAATTAAGTGTATTATTAATAAAAGAAAATTTCAAAATTTTATTTGGGGGCACGGGGAGCAGTAATTACCGAGTGTAAAAATTGAGCTAGAAAGTTGAGATTTGTAAATAGGCTAACCGTGGTAACTTATTTACTAATCGAAAAAAAATCCCAAATTTTGAAAAAAAGTTGGTCAAATAACGCTTGAATTGAAAATATTTTTTTTTTTATATAAAAAATATATTTCCTTAGTCAGTTTGAATGAAAAATTAATTATTATAATATGTAAAATTAATATAGGACGAATTTATTTATTATTTCAGTTTAAAAATGGAATTAAATTTTCACACGAAATTCAAGCCACACACAAAAAACAGACGTCGCGTGCGACGAAGGTAAAGCTAGTATATTATATATAGAGGTAAAGTTTACTGAAACACTAAAATTATTAATACCCTAAAAAAAAAATATTCTTTTAAAATAATACTTAACAGTTAGGGGTACCCTATAATATTTTATAAAAAAAGTAAGCTTATACATAGAAACATATATCCTTACAAGTTAATAAATAAACATGCACATGCGTTATATATTAGGTTATGGATTCATTGGATTGACTGTCATCATACCTATTGACAAGCCACAATGAGACTGTATTAAAAAAAAAACATTAGAACTTATAGAGAGTAAAATTTAGAATATGCTTAACTTACCTATATTATACGCGAGATTGTGCTGTATTCTATACTGCAAAATTTAATTTTACTTACAATATATATACAGGTAAAGTTTGCTGAAACACTAACATTATTAAAAACCTAAAAAAAAAATTTCTCTTGATAAAATACCTTATATTTATAGGTTCACTATAAAATTGTATGAAAAACAAAAATTTATTCATAGAAATAATATACTTACATGTTAGTAAATAAACATGCACATGCGGCGGTTGTGGATTAACTGTCTTCATAACCACTGCCAAGGCACTGTTATAAAAATTAAACATTAGATTAGAACACAAGACAGTAAAATTAAAAAAATTCTTAATTTACCTATATTATACGCAAGGTGGTCCTGTCATCTATAATGCGAAGTTAAACGAGAAATAAATTATACTAGCGCTTTGCCCCGTCGCAGAGCGACGTGTATATAATATTTGTGAATAAATAAATTTATTTTCTAAATTGAAAATAATGCAAATAATTTTTTTTAAGTTATTTTCGTTAAAATATATCTTTTTTTAAATTTATGTTTCCTTATTTTGTTTTAATTCTTTTATTTACAGTAATAAAGCACTGTATTGACCAGTCTCCAGTGCCCCCGCCTATAAGCCCCAATCATGACCTCTTAACTCTATGCTCTCTTACGTTTCCAAACTTTTAATTTTATTCTTCTAAACTTCCGCCATGGAGTGCCTATTTCCTTCAGCACTCTGCATCGCTTCTTTCCTAAGCATCGTCGGTCCTTAGAGTACTTTTATAGAGCCCTCGCTTTAGCACTATAATTAAATAATTCTTCGATTTCTCCTCTCTGTATAAAATTATCATTTACTTTAATAAAGCACAGTATTGAACAATGTCCACTGCCCCGCCCCTAAATACCAATCATCACCTCTTGGCTCCATGCCCTGTATCATTCTCGCACTTTCAATTGTATTCCTCTGCACCTCTGCCACAATGCGCCTAGTTGCAACATCACAGCCCACCTGAGCATCATCGCTCATTACGGCACTTTCCTATCGCGCCCCGTTTTACCGCAATCATTAAATAATCTTGCGCTTTCACCTCCTGCGTACTAATCTCTTAACAATTAGTTTTCAAAATTAATACTTTACTGGCAACCAATATACTAAAGTTCATCTATAGAAGTACATTATTTTTTAAAAATTATTCGATAAGATAAATGCTTGATAAAATTAAATTTTACTCATTTTAATGTAAACCTACTAATTACAATAATTCATTTATGTTTTTAAGAAAACCTAGCGGTTCGCTTCTAATAATCTCATCTCTATCCCTTATCCTTCCCGTTATTGTACTTTCAATTTAATCCCCTAAACCGCCGCCCACATTTCCAGCACCAAAGAACATATTTTACAACACGGTTACCTCCCAGAGCCATTATTATCTATCGCTACTTTTTCTAACACCACCGTTACTTAGTGTCCTGAACCCCGGCGCCACCCTCTCCTCCAATCAGGCACTACCAATTCAACATTACAACAATTTATTTACATAATTAAAACTGCATTGTAATCTTACGTTCTAATTTTCGTATTTATATTTACGATATAATATTGGTCTCCCCATTAATTCCCGCTCCTGAAATAAAATTGTCAAATTTAAGGCATAACAATTTTTTTTCTCGTAACAGTTTTCTCTACCTTTATAACCTTTATCTACCTCTACTTTTATTAATGATCGAAATTTCAAAATTGAGCTCTTTGGCAAAGCCTTTCTTGCCTCCACTTCCCAATTTCACGCCGCTACTAAGGTTAAATTTATTTTTCGCAAATATGCACATGCCTAGTTTTTTTTTTTTAATTTGATATTTGGGGCTGTTAACTATTTCCCCCTATACCTCTCACACCTGTTCAATTTCACAGCACAACAAACGCACCAAAAATCAATTCAATTCTACTATTAAATGTAATTCGACTCTCTAATTTATACAGAACTATTGTGCTTCTATTTAATATTCTACATGCAAAATATCATCGTTGTACCTCTATTTTGTTTTTATACTCGGTTTATCACCTCCCATTCTAGTATTACACTTAAGAAAATATAGTTTTTTTTTATATTTTCGTTATTAATATGTCAATCTATATCTGCATACTAAATTTCAGCTTTGTATTTATATTATAGCATTAGTACCCCCCACATACCAGCGCTACTGAACAAGTTTGTCAAATTTTAACACAGGGATCTATTTTATTTGTATCTAAGAACATATATTCTAAACTATAGCCTTTTATTTCTATATATTTCATATTTCTTGTTTTTCGTCCCTGGCGCCCGCCGCCTCTGGAAAGTTGCAGTTTCCTATAGTTTGTCTTTAATGACACTCTATATTGGTCCCACGTTCCAAATATCAACGTTCTAGATCTGTTACAACATTGCCTTCAAAAAATCACGCCGCTACTAAATTAAAATTTTAGTAATCCAATTATTGGCAAACATGCGCAATTAGTGTCTCCCTAAGTTTTATTACTACTTTTTTATTATTTCTAGCTATTACTGTCTCAACTCCCGCCGCTACTGGAAATTTGGAGCTGTTTATTTTTTTTAAATAAAAACTGTCTACAGCGAGCCTACGTATTAAATTTAAACGTAGTAACTCTATTCTAAAATTGCTCCCGGAAATTCGCGCCGCTACTGAACTCAAATTTCAAATGTTCAACTATTGGCAAATGTGCACAATTATGATTTCAATAAACACACCAAATTTCAGTTTTCTATCTTTTCTGGTTCGTCAGATATTTGCAAAAGTATTTTTTCAAATTTTCCAGTTTTTCTAAAAATACGGGTTTCCAGGAAATTCAGGGAAAATTTCAGGGACGTAGAAAGTCTTAGAAATTCGTCCTTTACATAATATCAAAATTTAAAAAACTTTGTAAGCGCCGTTTAGAAGATACCATATACGGTTTTGTTACCGGATATATATATATATATTTATATCTATATATAGATATATATATATATATATATATATATATATATATATATATATATATATATATATATATATATATAAATATCTATGAGTTTTTATGGGTTTTCCATGTTAAATTGGAACATTACGAACATTATAAATAGTAGATGTAGAGGTAAAGTTTACAAAAACACTAAAATTATTATTAACCTAATGAAAATATATATATTTTTTTAAATAATTTACAGTTAGGGCTACACTTTAATATTTTATGAAAAAAGCAAGCATATACATAGAAACATATGTCCTTACAAGTTAATAAATAAACATGCACATGCGAGGGTATAAATTCTTTGGAATGACTGTCATCATAACTATTGACAAGTCACAATAAGACTGTAATAAAAAGAAATTTTTAGAGTTAATAGAAGGTAAAATTTAGAAAATTCATAACTTACTTATTTTATACGCGAGATTGTGTTGTCTTCTATAAACTTAAACTTAATTTTACCTACAAATTAAATAGAGGTAAAGTTTGCTGAACCACTAACATTATTAAAAACCTGAAAAGAATATCTATGATCTTTATAAAATACCTTTTATTTTGGGTTTAACATAAAATTGAATGAAAAAAGAAAATTTATTCATGGAGAACAAAATCCCTACAAGTTAGTAATTAAACATGCACATGCGGCGGTTGTGAATTGACTGTCTTTATAACCATTGACTATTTACATCAAGACTGTTATATAAATAAAACATTAGGTTTTATAGAGAGTAAAATTAAAGAGTTAGTTAAAAAATAAACATGCACATGCGAGAGTTATGAATTCATTGGATTGACTGTCATCATAACTATTGAATAACCACAATAAGACTGTATATAAATAGAAACTAAGAATTGATAGAGAGTAAAGTTTAGAAAATGCATAACTTACCTATTTTATACGCGAGATGGAGTTGTCTTTTATAATGCAAAATTTAACTTTACCTACAATATATGTTGAGATAAAGTTTGCTGAAACACTAAAATTTTTAAAAACCTGAAAAAAATATATATTCTCTTTATAAAATACCTTACATTTATCGGTTCCCTATAAAATTGTTTGAAAAAAGAAAATTTATTTATAGAAAACAATATCCCTACAAGTTGGTAAATAAATATGCAAGTTATATATTTTCTGAGAGCCGAAAATATTAACAAATTTATATTTTAGTAGATTAATTTACTTTATAAATTTATTGAGTCGTTTATTTGAAGAACGTTGTGCTAGTTCATATATCGTGGTCGTCGTTGTTATAGATTGTTAGTGTTTGTTGATATTAGTATTCGAATGTAAACATATATTTAAAAAACTGTATTTTATTTAATAAAATTCAAATGCAAAGTTACACTTGTTGTTAGTTTTGATGATTATATATTTATGTATGATTAATATTAATTCGTTTTTGAATCTTTCTTGTTTTGTGAATTTACACTTTTGTTTCTTTCTTTTGCAATTTGTGCTTTTGTGTCTTTTTTGACTTTTGTTTCTTAAATCTAATTGGCAATGTCAATAGTATGCGATAAAAATTGACTATTACTGAATCAAAATAACACATACATCTATTGTGGTGTTATTCTAGAGATTGACTGGAATGGTCTCAAACAAATGTATTTATGCTGGCATTTTTGTTTAGCTAATCATTTTTTAAATAGGTCACAATGGTCGCGAGGATATGTTTATATTACTGAGAAACACTTAAGGTTCTGATTTATAGTTATTTTTAATGGTCCTATTTTGTTTATGTTCAAATTCAAATATGTTAAAAGTTATTTGTTATTTAAGTCATCATAATATTATAATTATTTAATATTTTAATTCATCATTCATAGTAGATGTAAATATTGAGTTCATTTCCCATATATTAAGTAAATTTAACAAAAGATATAAAGTATTACGTAATCGAATGTTAACTTGCACATGCGGCGGTTGTGGATTGACTGTCTTCATAACGATTGAAAAGGCACAATAAAACAATAAATGTGATAGAGAGTAAAATTCAAAATAATTCTTAACTTACCTTTATTATACGCCAGGTGGTCCTGTCATCCATAATACGAATTTAAACGTGAAATATATTTTATCATGCACATTTGGTCACACAAGTGCTGCTATATATAATGTGAAATTGCAATTATTAAAGGTATTAAATAACTTTTTTTATTTTTATAGCACACTTGTTTACAAAAGTGCTGCCATATATAATATAAATTTAAAATTATTATTAACTTTTATATTTTTTATACTTGCAGTAGTACCAACTGTGTCTTTTTTACTCAAATATTATGGTAATGGAAGTAAAAAATTAAAAAAAATAAAATAAATACATTTTTGTTATATTAAAATTACTATAGAGTGGGTGATTAAGAGAAGGTTTTTAACAAAAAATAAATTTTTACATACAAATATATGGTTAAAAGATAGTAAATATTTTTTTTTTTATTTTAACATGCACATTTGTTTACACAAGTGCTGCTATATATAAGATGAAATTAAAATTATTATTAACTTTTATATTTTTTATACTTGCAGTTGTACGAACTGTGTCTTTGATTTGATTTTTTGATTTGTGTATGTAGAGTTCATAGCAGTGATTTAAAAGAAAAGTTATTAAATGTTGCCAAAGATCTAGAAACACTACTACAATCAGTGCAGGTAATACTTGCTGCTAAACAAAAACAAAAATATTATGCAGACATCCAGGTGTCGTCGATAAACTCTTAAGATAATTAAGATGAGTAACCTACGATTATCGTTTATATATACCACTATATATTCTAAGTGAACTTTGTTCTAAGCTATATGCATCTGTTTTTGTGTAAATGTGACAAAATTTGGAATCAGTATTGTTGTATTTTATTATAGAATCCGATTAAAATTTTTCCGTTTAAAATTTAATGGTAACATACACTGGTATGTTCAAACGAAGATTTACAAGGATAGCCGCAGCAGCCTGTTGTCATTTGCACTAAAGTTGTTTCAACAATACGTTATATTATCATTGTAATCTATCAGGGTAACATACAAGGGTTTAATAATTTATTAAAAAAGTAAATGGTGTTTTTTCATGAACCATAAGAAATAGAATATTGTGTCTAGCATACCTACTAGGTTGATATAAGATAAGTATTTCCCTCAAAGTATAAATGGTATTCAATTTACCATCAAACATTAGGGAGTGAATGAACTTTGGTCTGAATTATATGCATATCTTTTTGTGTATTTTTTGTGCTGGTAGTCAAAAATATAAATGGAATAGACAAAATTTGGAATCAGCGTTGTTGAATTTTATTATAGAATCTATATAAATTTTTCAAATAGAAACCCAAACTTTTTCTGAAAATTATTAACAATAAAAAATAAGCAGAATTCACTTAAAATGTCACGAAAGTATCAAGGTAACATACACAAGTATGTTCAAACGAAGATTTACAACGACCGCATGCGCCTTATGTCATTTGAACTAAACAAAGCACAACAAACAATACTACTGTATAATATTATAGTAATGTATCAGGGTAACATACACGGGTATGTATGCTGCAGCAGCCTGTTATCATTTTCACTAAAGTTGTTACAACAATACGGTATAATATTATGTTAAAGTTTTAGGTTAACATACACGGGTATAATAATTTATTAGAAATTTAATGGTGTTTTTTTATGTTCCATAAGAGATAGAACATTAAAATTTAAAATGTAGGTAATAAAGTATATCCTCTATATAATCCAATTATTCTTTTTTGTTCAAAGTCATTGGGCGCAAAGTAGGGACGTTCAATCTACTGAATACAAAAATCTCTCCGTTTAAAAGAAACGTTTTTGTTTATTTGACGTTGGCAGGTAAGAGGCTGAAGGTTAAAATATTTAAAGCATATAATAGAGAATGTCCTTTATATAATTTACTGATTAGAAATTCTAAATATAGGTATCAAATAAATGTATAAACTAAATTGTTGGAACCTCTAAATGATAGAGATTAACAATAAATAATGTTTGTATATACATATTATTTTAACCTGTAAATAATAGAGGTAATACAAAGGATAAGGTATTATGACAGTCTAAATTTGTTTTCAAAAAAATTTTTATGACCAACGACAAACAATTTAGATAATGCTTTTAATACAATATTTGTCTACAATATTTCGTTAATGTATTTATAGAATAAATACTTATTGTGAAAAATAAGACTGCGTTGGTTTTGTTAGCAGTATAAAAAACCTAATCAACTAAAGCAAATGATATTGTACTCCAGAAATTGGTCAATAGAAAAGGATTTTGTTTATTCTTATTTTAATATTAAGGAGTCTGCCAATTATTGAAACTCGTGAAGCGGTTTAGCAGAGACTGTTTTATTATTACAAACTTAGGTTGACATATACAATGGCAGATGGCGCTAGTGTTACAAATTATTTTTATACTACCATAGACTGTAGTCCGAATTGGAATAATGTTTAATTCAAAATAACACCCCCACTTATAAAAATAATATCTACATTAAAGTTACACAGTTTTAGAACAATACATAAAATTATATTTTACTATTTTTATAAACATATATTTATATTTATTTTATTTGTGTCAACCCTATACCATTTATGAATTTATAATGTTTTACATGACAAAGACTTTTGGTTAACACATCAGCTGGCATATCGTTAGTAGGCAAATAAGATATTTGTACCAAATTTTTAGTGACACATTCTCTAATGAAATAATGCCGAACATCAATGTGTTTTGTTCTTCTATAATATAAAGGATTAGATGCTAACTTTTGTGAACTTTGCTTATCACTTAATAAAGTAACTGGTACATTTTCAATTTTAGTTTTCATTATTTCACAAACAAGATTTTTTAAGTAAATTGCTTCCTTACATGCTTCTGACAGTGCCATGTACTCAGCCTCGGTGCTGGACAAGGCAACTGTTTTTTGTTTCCTACACTCGTATGATATTGCACATCCAGACATCTTAAAAACAAAACCCGTATATGACTTTCTGTCAATTGAGCATGATGCCCAATCAGCATCAACATATTTTAATCCATAATGTTTAGTTTTATTTAAATATTTCAAGACCCGTTTTAGATGTTTCCAATGAATCTCACTGTAACAATTATTATATTGACTTAGAAAACTAACTGCAAAAGCAATATCTGGTCTTGTGAGTACACATAAGTACATTAAAGCACCTAACAATTGTTGGTAAGGATATTGCTGAGAAATAGTTGCAGCCTTTTCTAACTTTAAATTATTTTCCATCAGAGTGTTTGAACTCTTACTGTTATACATATTAAATCTTTTCAAAATTGTATTAACAAAGTCCTTCTGATCATTAGAAATAGAGTCATTATTTACTGTTACATTCATACCAAGACATTTTTTTATTTGGCCAAGATCTTTTATGTTAAATTTTGCTTTTAATTCACTTTTCAAGTTCTCACAAGTTTCCTTACTGTTATAAAAGACAAAAAAATCATCAACAAACAGAGCAATATAAACTTTGATATTTCCATCACATTTCATAAATAAACACGGCTCATACTGAGACTTGGTATACCCTAATTCTAGCAATAATTCCTCAACTCTTTAGTACCAAGCTCTGGCAGACTGTTTTAGTCCATATATCGCCCTTTTGAGATTCAAGACTTTATTCTCACAATTAGCAAAGTTTGAACAAGCTGGTATTTCCATGAAAATAGTCTCATTTATTAGACCATTCAGAAATGCAGTAGGGACATCAAGGTGAACAATATCTAAGTTTTGGTCGACACTTAGTGCAAATAATAACCTCAAAGTGCAATATCTGAGAACTAGTGAGAAGGTTCCTTTAAAGTCTGTACCTTTCTTCTGACTGAATCCCTTCGCAACTAGCCTCGCTCTGTACCGCACTTCACTTTCACTATTGAGTTTTCTTTTAAATTCCCACTTGCACTTCACAACTGTCTTATTCACTGGTCTGTCCACTAACTCCCACGCATCTTGGTCACTGAATGATTGCAATTCCTCTCTGATTGCTTTCTGCCACTGCTCCTTTTCTGGTCCATTCACGGCGTCATTTAGGGTTATTTCTTCTTCAGAGAAGTCCTCCATAACACACAAGATTGCATAGCCATAATAATCTGGTTTCTTTCAAATACGTTTCTGTGACATTTCAGTGTTTTGTTGCTGAGAACTAACCTCTTTGTCTTCTGACGTCAATGTCATTGACTCATGGTAGCTATCCTCCGAGTCACTCAACTCTTCTACTGGAACATAGGTTTCGTCATGTTCATCAATCTGCTCATCACTTTCAGCTTCTTGACTTGATAAATCCTGAACATTTTGTGACTGCTTTTTTTCCACTGAATCCTGTATGTCACTCTTGTCTTGTATAGTAATCTGAGATGTCATACTGTCACACTCTTTTTCCATTATTATGACGTCCCTTGCAATTGTCACTGTTTTTGTTATGGGATCATATAGCCTATAGCCTTTAGTGTTGTCAGCATAACCAACAAGAAAAAGTTTCTTTGCCTTCTTATCCCATTTAAGATGTCTTTCCTTCGGGATGTGTGTCATGGCTAAGCTGCCGAAGACTCGGATATGGCTCACATCTGGCTTATATCCCATCCATAATTTAAATGGAGTTTTCTGATGAATTCCTGCTGCAGGAGATCTGTTTTTTAAGTATACTGCAGTATGAACTGCTTCTGCCCATAACTTTTTTTTTAAATTTGGCATCTGATAGCAGGCATCTGGCTTTTTCTACTACAGATCTATTGTATCTTTCACAAAGCCCATTTTGTTGAGGGGTATATGGGTTTGTTTTCTGATGTACTATGCCACACTGTTTCATATAATTCTCCATAACTGCTGAACAAAATTCACCTC
Source organism: Panorpa germanica (assembly GCA_963678705.1). NCBI lineage: Eukaryota > Metazoa > Arthropoda > Insecta > Mecoptera > Panorpidae > Panorpa > Panorpa germanica. The sequence continues at coordinate 1,086,385 of OY783213.1, read as the reverse complement.
CGTTATCAGTTCTTAAAATCTTTATTTTTGTTGATTTCTGATTTTCCACTAAGTTTTTGTACTGCTTGAAGTAGGTGAATGTCTCATCTTTAGATTTGAGAAAGTACACGTGTGCCATTCGACTGTAATCATCCACGAATAATAGAAAGTATTTGGCCATACCGAGCGACTTAGTTTCCATAGGCCCACACAGGTCTGCATGTACCAGATTCAACACCTCCTTGCTTCTCGACAAGCTGGTGGGAAAGGGGAGTCTAGTTTGCTTTCCCTCGCAGCAAACTGTGCAATTACTTTTGTCAAATTCTGCCTTATCTTGGAAATTTAAGCCCTCCACAGCACCATTTCTCATGACGTTCAGGTCACTTTTGTTAATGTGGCCAAGACGCCGATGCCAAGTCTTGCTGGAAGTTACTGCCATTGCTGCTAGAAGCTCTTCCGACTTTACAATGTTTAACTTGTACACACCATTCACTTGGTTTGCTTCTCCAATACAATCGTTTTGCTGATTGTAAATGTGACACACATTTTTGTTGAAAATGACTCTGTTGCCACTGGCTATGATCTTGCTCACGGATAGCAGGTTTGCTGTTAGGTTATGTATGCACAAAACATTGTTTACTTTTATGTTAAACTCTGAATCTCCAACACATGTTGTTATCTGCAGATCTCCAGAACATAAAACCGGCACTCTTTCTTCATTTGCCACTACAATGTCTCGAGTTTCTGTATTGTACGAAATATTTGTCAACAAACTTTTGTTTGATTCGGATATCAAATGAGTGCTTGCGCCCGAGTCCACATACCAGTCTTTGTCACTAAATTCACCAGTCAAAAACATTGCACTGAATGCGTTCATTTGTTTTTCGTTATGTGTACTCGCATTCGTATTATAAGATCGGCACTGGTTTTTATAGTGACCAGTTCTTTTGCACTTATAACACTTGACATTTTTTCCTGGCTTGTTAGTTTCACTGACGTAACCTTGACCGCCGCCATTTGCTTTTTCTTTGCTTTTATGGCACGCTTTTTGATGATATGCACTTTTGGCAATAAAAGCACCCTCGGACTTTGTAATTTCAGAATCTGCACTCATATCCATTAGTTTCGTCTTTATAGCGTCTGCACTAATGTTCATCCCCGAGTGCTCAATGGCCATAATCATTGCCGCGTACTTTTCTGGCAATCCGGCCAACAGGAGGGACCCTATCCACTCATTGTTGATTTCAAAGCCTGTGCCCTTTAGCTTTTGTGCCGTATCCACTAACTGTGTCACGTACGCGGTCATTGAGTCGCAACTGTCAAGACGAATGGAGATCAAGCTTCTGAGTAGGCTGATGCGTCGGGTGAAGCCACTATCGTCAAATAACGACTTCAACTTTTTCCATAAGCTATGCACCGTAGTTTCACTCTTGATGTGTACATATAGTGATGGATCAATGGTCATCACCATCTTAGCTTTAGCCTTCTTGTTATCTTGCGCGCTTAATCCATCGCTGTTGCTGATGTCAATGCCTTCGAGGATGAGGAAATTTTCCACTGCGAACGCCCAATCATCGTAATTGTCCTTTCCCTTGAGCTTTGGGACATTCATAGAATAATTTCCTGCCATTATCACTGTGCTGTACAAAGATCACTAACTATTTTTTATTTTTTTTATTTTTTTATGCGGGTCTGGGCCCATAACCTAATGAAACTCGTGAAGCGGTTAAGCAGAGACTGTTTTATTATTACAAACTTAGGTTGACATATACAATGGCAGATGGCACTAGTGTTACAAATTATTTTTATACTACCATAGACTGTAGTCCGAATTGGAATAATGTTTAATTCAAAATAACACCAATGAAATGAATCTAATATGCCAATATCAAAGAGCATATTTTGTAGACGAAAATGTCTTTGTGTTGTTGGAAAATGTTGCTAATGCTTTAACAATTTTTCGTAAAAATTGTCCAGTTGAAATACACAAACTTATTGTAGAAAGATAATTAAATAATTATCAAAATTTGCAATATCCTAATAATACAAGGTATTGTTATTGAAATGCTACCAAAATCATCACAGGTTTGCAGATATTTTTGATGCAGTCAAACAATATGTTGAATTTTAAAATTGTGTATGTAAAGTTAAGAGCAGTGATTTAAGAGAAAAGTTAATAAACGTTGCCATAGATCCAGAAATACTACCACAATTAGTGCATGAATTTGTGAAACTTGCTGAAAACGAAAACAGAAATAATATGCAGACATCCAGGTGTCGTCGATAGACTCTTAAGTTAAAAAAGATGAGTAACCTACGATACAACATATTCTAAGTGAACTTTGTTCTAAGTTATATGCATCTGTTTTTGTGTAATTGTGACAACATTTGGAATCAGCGTTGCTAAATTTAATTATAGGATCAGTTTAAATTTTTCAAGTAGAATATCCAAAAAAATTTTGGAATTTAATAATTTATTCTTCTAAAATATCACGAGAATATCAGGGTAACATACAAGGGTATGTTCATGCGAGGATTTACAACTATAGCCGCAGCAGCTTGATGTCAATTGCACTAAAGTCTTTACAACAATACGCTATATTATCATGGTAATGTAACAGGGTAGCATACACGGGTATAATAATTTATTAAAAAAGTCAATGGTGTTTTTTATGAACAATAAGAAATAGAATATTGTGTCTTGCATACCTACTAGGTAGATGCAAGCTGTAATCCCCTGCAACTCTAATTGAAATTTCACTCACCAACAAAATACTATTGAGTGAGTGAACTTTGTTCTAAGTTATGTTTTCTTTTGTGGAATTTGATCCGGTAGTCCAAAATATAAATGGAATAGACAAAATATAAAATCAGCATTGTTGAATTTTATAAATAGAATACCATAAATTTTCCTGCAAATTAATTAGAATGCAAAATAAGAAGAATTCATTTATAGTATCACGAATGTATCAGGGTAACATACACGGGTTTTTTTAATTCATTGAATACAAAAATCTTTTCGTTTAAAAGAAACCGTTTGTTTTTTGTTCATTTGACGTTGACAAGTAAAAGATACAAAATTAAAAACTTTAAAGCATATAATAGTGAAAGTCTTTTATATAATTCAGAAATTGGATTTTGGTTATTCGGGTAGAGAAGTTGTGTAATTTAATGAAACTGTTAGAAAGCAGAATCGTGCGGTTTTTAAGCACTGCGCTTAGGTTGCGAATTTTTGAGGTGCAAGCACAGGAATTAAAAATTTTGAATTAATTTTAATATAACAATTCACTTGTTTATTTGATCATATATAATTCACAAGTTTTAATAACAATAACGATAATTAACACTAATGTTTTGTTGTAGATGTTTTATTTGAGAAAAAAAAAATACCTTCGCTAAACTTTGTTGTTTAGGATTTAGTAAAAAGTACTTGGTTTTATTTTTTAACACTTTTATATTACACGCACAATTAAATAATAGAATACATATAATAATACAAAACGATGTTTCTTTAATTAATTCAATTTGCCCTTGTTGCTGGCTTAAAAGCTATAGATAGAGTGATTTGAAATTGCAACTGAGCGTTCAAACCTGAATATGCAACAAAGGAGCAAATCGAAGTTATAGTTAGTAATAGAAAATATAATAATAGCATAAATGAAATGAATAAATAATCAAAATAATACAATATTTCATTTAAACTAAAAATACAAAAAATATATTACATTAAAGGGGGATTTTGCTTTACCATAACTCTTGGGTTGGAATTCCATGGAAATTTCGAAATTTCCTAATATCCATGTAAAGGTAAATTACAAACATGCTCCCTTAATTTTAAATAAGATAGTCTCGACGGCTGCAACACGCTGCTGTTGATCTGGTCCAGTGAATATTTTCGTATTATATACGAAGTTCTTAGTCTAGCTCTAGGCGGACGAATTTTCACTGCAGTCTTCTGTTGACTATAATTAGGGCGAGGCGGCTGGATCTTATATCCAGTACTTAAATAATGATCCTGGGCAATGGTTGGTAAAGAGTTCAATGAAATAGTGACCTGGATATATAGGTTAAAAATTGGAAGCACTTTTGGACATGCTATATAAAGTTTGGAACTCAAATTCATTTTCACTTGTACTAGAATAGCACATGCATCATTGTATGTGCTATTAGAACTTCTTACAACTGTTTTTAAATGAGTTTTAGAACCTTTTATAATTGATTCCCAAAAATAACTAAAATTATGTGATCTCGTAGTGAGAAATAGTGTTAAGTTTTTGCATAGTGGAAATAACACTGGAGCGCGTGTATTAAACATTTTTTTTTATTCGGAACTCTTAATCATTTTGGTAAACGCATTATCATAAGCTAAAATTATAGGGTGTTTTACATTAAAATTAAAATATAATACATTTATGTTTCACCAATACGCATAATGTATAAGATATTTTAATTGTGGGGGCAAAACATGAAATTAAATATATTTAGTTTTGATTTAGCTTTGGCTCTGATATGATTCTTTAATATTTTGACTTTGTCAGATATAAATATATTATTGAAGTTGTAATCTACAAAAATTGATTTAGACAAAATTTGTTTTTAAGGTCATTCGTAAATAGTGAGAATTCGCTTAATATTGGTGACGGTTCCTTGAATGGCATGGTAAAGATGTTTAGGTTGTTGTTTGATTCTAAGGGTGTGACTGGAGTTGATTGCAAATATGAGGATTGTAAATGATGAGGGATGACTGGAGGCTTCTTATCATATTTATTTAATAGAAGTTGCCATGCTGTGTTATAATTTTCGGGCATTACTTCTAAAGACGTTATAATATCAAGGACATCATCTGGTGAGAAAAATTAATGGCACAGTCATAGCTTTCTTTGGAATGTACCAACTTAGTAATCAATGATTTAAATTGCGACCATTCGGCAATATCTTCACTAAAGATTTTAATGTTAGTTTGAAATAAATTGTCTAAATTATTTTGTCTACCACAAATTGATAAATTCCTTTCTTCATTGGACTCTTCCAAATACTCAAAAGCTTCGTTAATTAACGCAATAAGTTCAATATATTTTACTATAAACTCTTTGACCTCAGCATCTATCAGACTTATTTCTGGGTCGTCTTCAGAATTGTATAATAATTGTCTGTCTAAGGCGATGGCTTTAAATTGATCTAAAAATGGAGTGACTAAGGAATGTCAGAATTTGATTTCGCTTAACTGATATGTGGTTGGATCATATGAAATAATTGTTTGAGATTGCTGAATATAAATGTCTAGTTTCTTTATTATGGATGGGCTTTGAAATTTCAATCTCTTAGATAGTGCCATTGTAAAACGGGTAAACATAAATTATCTTAAACAAACTATTGTAAAATATGGAAATAAAATTTGAAATATAATTTTATAATTTGCTACAATGGCTTTAGAATTTTTCAAAACGAAAAATAATTTGTACAAAAAGATATGAAAACAAATACCGCTGAATATAGGAAACACCAAATTCTTCACAAACAGAAATTTAAAGTTTTATAAACATTTACTAAAACAAAGATTGAGTATAAATTCCAAACAAAACATTGCATGAAGGTCACATAAACTATGATGGTAGTATCTGAATGAGAAACTAGTAATTTCATAACTAACAATAAATCTAATTATTAAAATAAATATTATTTTCTGCAATAATAATAAATAAAGGTTCTGTATGACTGTAAATTATTTATTACAATTTGCCTAATAATTAAAGGTACAAACTTTGATCAGGAAGTAACTGGTATTTGGCAATAATAAATGTCTGCATGAATTGGTTTTGAAAAGGGTTTCAAAGCCATGTGCAAATTTAAATAAGGAAACTTTGACAACGCTTTGTCAATATAAAATGGGAATTGTTTGTGCTAGTGATCGAGTGCGGTACGACAATTGTTTGCTCCTGCAAAAAATAATTGTATTTATCTATATATTTCTTAGCTGTATACAAAAAGTGTAGGAAGTATATAGTTTTGTGCGGTGCATATTCTGGTAATATACCCACCGATTATCAGGTTAATATAACCGTGAAAAAAGTGACTTTTAAAAGTCACTTAAATTAAATAAAAAATTCCATTGGCTAGAACATTGCATATTTTATTAAACAATATAGCATCCATTGTTTTAGTGACCTTGGCATTCAATAACAAATATTATTGAATGTAAATTACACTGAACATTGTTGATTGCAACAATATAATAATTGAAAGAAGAGAATACTGTGTGGCTCCCTTAGGGGCTTAAAGATCCTTGCCGAAGTGCATAGAAGAGGAGTTTTAAAAAAATATGGCAAGTCGTCAAAATAATACAAAAACTGGGAATTTACATAAAGTACCAATGAATACTGATGCAACTAAAAGAATCATGCCTACTAGGGCAGCAGCAGAAAGGTTAGGTAATGAACCAAGTGCAAGCAGCGAGACCGAATCTAGTCCAGCAGAAGAGGCTCCTAATGAGCATAGAACCACAACTGGGCATGATAATAATGAAAAAGAAGATACGGATGGCAAGAACGAGCATGAAAAAGAAATTTTAGAAATGATTGAATTAAAACCTAAATATTTGAGGTAATAATCCTAAAAGTCAGATAATAACTAAAGTAAGGAATTTTCTGATTAGAAACATTGTGAAGCTTGAATCTAAAATGGATCTATTAGTTCATAAAAATATAAGTTTAAATAATCAAGTTATTAGCATGAAAAGTCAACATGAAGAACATGAAATTGGAAAATTTAGCTACGCAAATGCAGTAAAAGCTAATAAACATATTAATGTTGAACAGAATAAGAGAGTGGCACCTGTCTTTGCAAATAGAGTGAAAGACGCAGAGGCGAAGGTTATTATTTTTCGACCTAACGTATCAGAAGAGGGGAATAAACTAGAAACATGTCAAATGGTGCATGATAAGTTAGTGTCAATTATTAAACCAAAGTTAAAGGAGATAAAAGTTAGGAAAATAAGATTGGTAAGGACTAAGGGAGTTCTTTTGGAAGTTGACTCTGATAAGGACATAAATGAACTTAGACAATGTAAAGATATTGAGGTAGCAGGAATTCAGGCAGAAAAACCCAAGTATGATGAAGTTCGTTGGAAAATGAAGATTTTTGGAGTAGAAACAGAAATGGCAACAAATATTAAGAAAGCAATATATGACAAGAATATACATAGAAATGGAATGGAGTATAGCGAGTTTAAAAAGAATGTTAATGTCATATATACGCAGCCAATACAAAATAATAAGGAAATAGTTAATGCTATAATAAAATCAAATGCCGCTATTAGGAACTTGTTGCATTCTAAAGGAGGTAGATTGTATATAGGTTTAGCAAGTCTGCGAATCACAGACCACAACACTGTTACGAAATGCTTTAAGTGCCAGGGATATGGCCATATTAGTAAGGTGTGTAGAGGAACTCAAATGTGTGGCCATTGCGGTGGAAATCACACATATAAAGATTGTGAAGGAAAGGATGCACCCCCAACTTGTGGAATTTGTAAAAGTAAGAATAAACCTATGGAACATGGTGCGGGTACTGATAAATGTCCGGAGTATGAGAAAGCATTGTCTATTTTAGCAGCTCGACTAAACAGGCAGCAATAATAACATTAACTCAGAAAATAGTAATATATATAACTGTACAAATAAAGAGACAAGGGAAACTCAGGATTTATCAAAACATGCAGACGAAGATAGAACTAAATATTTAAAAATTATGCAGGTAAATGGGCAAAGAAGTATTAAAGTAAAGGCACAAATAAAACAACTTATGGATTCAGAAGATTTGGATGTCGTATTACTTCAAGAACCATACTGATATAAAAATAAAGTGAAAGGTTTCACGATTTCTTCCAGGATAATACAAAGTGTAAAAACTGCATGTAAGGCTGCTATAGTGATAAGGAACAGAGAGCTGGATGTTCTTTCAATTACCCAACTGACAGATAAATATGCTGCCTGTGCTAAGGTATATGGTTCCTTTGGGGAATTGTATTTAATATCTATGTATTGCCCACCCTCCTCTGAAATTGAACCTCATATTGTATACATGCATAAGGTATTACTTGAATTAGGGAATGATAAGTCGTTAATCGTAAAAGCTGATGCAAATGCAAGATCCTTTCTTTGGCATAGTGGAGAGCTCAATAACAGAGGTGTAGAAATTGAAATTGCCCTAATACAAAACAATTGGAAGATTGTAAATAAACCAGGAATGCCATACACTTTTAGCACCGTTAACGGGGAATCAAACATTGACATTACTATTACAAATATAAGAACTGCACCAAACATTAAATTATGGAAAGTTGAAAATGAATGGACCACTAGTGATCATAGGTGTATTACAATGAGGTATTATGAAACGGACAAAACTGAAAGGAACACAACTACAAAGAAATTTGGGAACTAAAATATTAAGACTGCTAAATGGGAAGTTTTTCAACAGAAAATAGGGAAAGTTTTTAATAATGATTACCTAGAAGAATTCAAACATTTGGACTGTGAGAGGCAAGCTCAGGAATTGACCAAGGTAATAATAGATAGTTGTAATGCATTTATGAAGAGAACTAAAAAATATCCCAGAAGAGTGCCATGGTGGGATGCTGAACTTATTAATTTAAGAAATAAGTATAAAAATACTTATTCCAGTGACATTCCAGTGGGGAAGGAGGAACCAGGTTCGGGAAGAGGAGATTGAAGTGTATAGAAAGAATTTAAAAAAAGCTAGCAGTGAATACAAAAAAGCAATAAAAAATAAGAAGAAAGATTCTTTGGAAAAATTAGTGACGAATTTAGGCAATGCGGATCCGTGGGGATTAATATATAAACTCAGTGCTAACAAAATCAGAGGAGACGAAATTTTCTATTCAATAAAGGATTGAGATAATAATACCACGACTTGGCAAGAAACAGCTGAGTTATTGTTAAATAAAGCGGCACCAAATGACGATATTGAAGAAAATGAAGAACAGTCTCGAATTATAAATGACATTTTAAATTATACTGGGATTGGTGAGGAGGAAGATTTACTTCTGAAGAAGTATTGGATGCTGTTATGAATACTAAGGATGGGAAATCACCAGGAAAGGATAAAATAACATCTGAAATGGTTAAAAGTTTTTACGAAATATGCCCACAGTATCTAGAAACGCTTTATAACAATTGTTTAAAGGAAATGAAGTTTCCAAATATCTGGAAAATTGGGGTATTAAAGGTTTTCTTGAAGAATGAAGATAAAGACCCTTCTGATGTTAACTGATATCGTCCCATCACGTTGTTGCCTGTATTGGGGAAAATTCTAGAAAAGCTGCTTGCTAAGAGATTACTCGCTAATTATTACTTGCAAGGATTGGATGCTAAGATGCAATTTGGCTTTAAGAAAGGAACATCCACAGAGGATGCATTAGTGATGGCTCTGAATAAAGTGAAACAAGCAGATGAAAAGTATGTAATGGGAATCTTTATTGATATTAAGAGTGCTTTTGATAATGTATGGTGGCATAGCGTTTTACGGAGAATAAGACAATCTAGATGTTCTAGACAACTATATTGCATTATGGAAAATTATTTCTATCATAGGGAATTAGTATTACAAACGGGAAACAATATCATGAAGAAACAGACTCAAAAGGGGTGCCCCCGAAGGATCAGTTCTAGGACCCATTTTATGGAATTTTGCTTTCGATGAGGACACATTAAATACGCATAATGGGAATGTTAACATATGCTTCGCTGATGATAAATTAATTCTCGTCAAAGGGAATAGCAGAAAACAATTGGAAGAAAAAGCTGACCATATAATGCAGCAGATGAGTAACTGGATGGATACACACAAAATGAAGATATCTACGGACAAAACCAAACTAATGATGCTTAAAGGAAAATTTAAAAGAGCTCCGACAGTTAAATATCAAGCGAATACCATAGCATGCACAAAATCTATTAGGTATTTGGGAATGATCCTAGATGAAAATCTAAATTTTGTTGAACACGTTAAATATATCAGGGAAAAATTACGCAAATCCATGGGAAAACTAAACAGGGTAACAAGAAAGGATTGGGGACTGCGACAAAGGGTACTTAGAGTTCTTTATGAAGGAATAGTTGTACCAATCATAACATACGGTGCTGCTGCTTGGTTTAAAGAAGCAAATAAAACCATTATAAGGAGGCATTTAAATGCAGCCCAACGATTTGTATTATTAATGATCTCAAGGTTCTGCAGAACAGTCTCTACAGATGCGCTACAAGTATTAACTGGTAGGTTGCCGATAGACTTACATGTAATTAAAACAGGAATGAACTATTAAATCAGGAAAAATTTGCGAATGTCATTTGACGGCATTACTATTGAAACAATAGAAGGGGATGAGGTAGACCATGAAAGAAGAATTGAAAATGTTGAAAAAGCAGTGAATGAGAAACTGATGACTACATGGCAGAACAGATGGGATATAACGGAAAAAGTAAGAACAACTTATCACCACATTAAGAATGTCAAGTTTGTAAAGCAAAATAAGTGGTTTCAACCTGGACTGTATTTATCCTTTTTGGTAAGCGGCCATGGATCTATTAAAGCAAAGTTAGTCCAGCTTAGAGTTGAGAGTAATGATAGGTGCAGATGTGGTGAACGGGAAACATTGATACATATATTAAAAGAATGCCCAGACTACCCATGAAGCTAGAGTAAAATTTAAAGATAAAATAAAAGTCAGGGAAAATGGAAGTCTAGAGTATCTAGTAAATGCTATCTAGTATGCGAAGGAGATTTTTGAAACTAGGAAAATGCTATTGAAGAATGATGAAGTAAGAAGAAAATGAGATGCAGAGACAATAATAGGAAGTAAAGGAGAGGAATTAGAGCAAAGGAATTGGGATAATTTCACGGTGGATGAGATTGAACAGTAAATTAGATAAATGAGTTATATTTTATTTGTTCCTATAAACATATATTAATGTAATTGAAATGTAAAATTAAGGGGGATAGAGTAAGTGGAAAAAGCAGCACATATGGGCGGAAGCTTAGAAGGTGCTATTAAATTTAATAAATGAAAAAAAAAAATAAATAAATTTCAATATAAAATAAACGTGACCTTTGGTCTGGCTGCGGAGATTGATTATTTTTAAAATTCACAATAGATTAAGCGTATGACTTTTGATCTATTTTAACATTTGGAAAATACTTGAGGATTGGTTTTTGATAAGCATTCAAACCAACGGTAACTTAGTAAGGCAATTTTTGACAAAATGTTTGCCAAGTTAAAATAATGTGACCAATTTAGTCTGGCCATGAGGATTGAATATTTTTTAAATTTATAATAGATTAAACGCATGACTTTGGATCTATTTAAACATTTGGAAAATACTTAAGGATTGGTTTAATAGGCTTTCAAACCAACGGTAAAGGTAATTTTTGACAAAATGTTTGTCAAGTTAAATATAATGTGACCAATTTGGTCTGGTCACATGGGTTGATTATTTATAAATTGCTTTTATATTCTAGGTACGACCTTATATCTATTTTTACAATTATAAATACTTAGGGATTGGTTTGATGGGGGTTCAAAACCAACGGTAATTATACAACATGGAAATTCTTGACAAATCGTTTGTCAAGAAAAAATAGGTGTGATCAATTTGGTTTGGCCACAATAATTGACTCATCATAACGAATACGTACGACGTAAAACGTCAAGATGAGACTTCCTCGTGCTGATAGCAGAACGCTGGATGCGGATGTAAGGCCACGATGTAGCTTGCTTGTATAAATGATGTTTTCCAAGTTCTTGAAGATAATTTTCTTGCGAATAACTCAATGGAAATTCTATGTTTGTAAGACGTAGAATTTATCCAACGCTAGAAGGACCATGGTTTGTTGTAGATATTTAATTTAAGAAAAAAAATACTTTTGCTGAACTTTGTTTTTAAGGATTTAGTAAAAAGTACTTAGTTTTATTTTTTAACACTTTTATATTACACGCACAATTAAATAATAGAATACATATAATAATACAAAACGATGATTCTTTAATTAATTCAATTTGCCCTTGTTGCTAACTTGAGAGCTATATATAGAGTGATTTGAAATTGCAACAGAGCGTTTAAACCTGAATATGAAACAAAGGAGCAAATCGAAATTAAAGTTAATGACAGAAAATATAATAATAGCATGAATGAAATGAATAAATAATCAAAATAATTCAATATTTCATTTAAACTAAAAATACAAAAAATATATTACATTAAAGGGGGATTTTGCTTTAGTAGTGTGTCAAAGCGGGTTTAGGGACAGTTTTAAAGTTGAGTTGGAAATTATTGGAGTGGGGATGCATTTAGGTCACGATATGCAGAGGGGCGTGGCTACACTTGGAAGAATGTAAAAGTGGGTAAGAGTGGGGATACATTTAAGTCATATGACCTAATGCCATGTATAGGTTGTATTGCTATTTGTTTTAAAGATGATGACGTCATTACAGCATTTACTGTAGGTACAGTCCCAACAATACTATAGGATATGAGTGAAAAAGCAGTAATGGCAAAGAGTGAGATGGCGATATTAATTATTATGTGTGTGTTGGTATTGGTGTAGAAGATATGGCCGTAATTATTGCATTCTTTGTCAATTTCCGAAAGCCAATCGTTGATGTTCATTATAAGATCTTAGCATATTTCTTATTATTCGATATAAGATGATGACGTTATTAAAATTAAAAAAATAATAAGCAAAATGTTATGAGAAATACTGGGCTTACTAATTATATATTGTTATATCCGGAATATTGAAATATAACAATTTTTTTTAAATGAGTTTGTGAGTTGTATTTTAATAGTGGAAGCGGTTCAGAATATTTTTTTTTTTTTTTAAATGGCTGATATTAGTAAAAAGTCGCTATATCTTTTGAACCGTAAGAGATAATCAGTTTTTGACTTAAAGCTTAACCGTAAGGCAACAATTGTGTAAAATAAATTTAAGCAAGAAAAAAAAAAAATTAAAAAAAAAATATTTTTTTTTTAAATAATTTTTTTTTAAATTTCTAAATATTTAAAAAATATATATATGTATATTATATAAATGTGTGTTGCAGGTGATAGTAATATTTAAAATAGGGCAAATATATTTTAATGTATTGCGGCACTGGTTCAATTTTTATAACTTATAGTATAAGAATCGTTACGCATAAGTCTAAGTAATCAGTTTAATTATGTTAACAGTTTACGTATATTAACATATTTTAAGTATCTCTTAATTGTATTATACAGTTTTAAAGTAATTGTTAAGTGAATACATTTTCGTAAGTACTTTTTTTATATTAATTTATATATTTAAGCTAAATGAAATTTAGTTATAGCAGTTTTTAAATGTCTACAAATATCCATTGCCGTTTTTTGTCATTATTAATCACGTATACTACCCCATTGATTAATATAATTTTGTAAGTTAATTTTTTATTGAATGAATTAAAACAACTTAATTTAGTAGTAACTGTTTATAATAATAATAATATAAGTTTATATAATAATATAATATATAAGTTTTAAAATGTCTTTAGATAACAACAACTTTTTGTGTTGTGTATACCTGTATTCAGATGACACTTATATGTACACCTGTCCGAAAATAGCAGAATTTTGATAACAAGTTAGTTTTTTTATTATATGTTTTACCAATTAAAAAATTTAGTTATTTATATAATTTTATTTATAGTTATGCCTTTATCATAGAAAGCAGCGGGCAATTGAATGTAGTGAATATCATCTTGTTAATAATTTTTATAGATATAAAATATTAGGTGCATCAATCAGTAAAGTAGCAAAATTAGAGTTAAATTTAAGAAAAAAATATGAACTTAAATGTAATATTATATCAGACGCACAACATGAACATTTTATATATATATTAGGAGCATTAGCAAGAGGATATTTTGATGACGTAAATAGTACAAATACATTACATAAATTACGCTATTTGCAATTACATTTTATTAATAAAGTTATAGATTTAAATTTGGGTAAAAACGTATATTGGCTTAATGAGTTTAATCATACTTTTTATTTAAAATTAGAAAAATTAAAAACAATTGAAAAGTATGACTTAGAAGTTAAAGTCAAACTTATTAAATTATATTATTTTAAAAATGAAAATGCAATAAGTTTTTCTGTTTCATTGAATTCATCCAAGGAAGAAGAAGAAGAAAATTGCGATTTATTTTTAAATTAGCATTACGTGTTACGTGCATCTGATATTACATATAATTTTTTGCTATAAAGTTTGAATCTGTTTTATGGTTTAGTTTTAATAAATATATTATAATGTATATGAGAAGTTTTAACCCGCATATATTATTTGAGTTGATAATATAAATTGTCGAACATTTATTGGATGTTCGGAATTAGTACTAACAGTATTTATTGATAATATTGATGTAGATTATTTACATGTGTTACATAAAGCAAATGAATTTAATTTATGTACAGATTTGAAATTAAATTGTAAGTATATGTTTGATAAGTTTCAATTTAATAATAGAAATGTTACACACAAGAATACTTTTTACAGAGATTTTAGAAACGGTTGAATTTTTATATTTGGGTCATTAGATCAGGGTTATGGAAGTATGGATTCTTTAGAATGGATAATGACAGATGAAGAGTTAGAAGTTAGCGATAAAGAGTAAGGCTGAAAATTTTAATAATTTTGGTGGAACAAATATAGTAAGGGGGAGGATGGGATTAGAGTATATAAGCTGTAGATATTTTATATTTTCTTCAGTTATAATTAAATATTTCAACCAGTTTAACTAAATATTTTATAATAATGGCTTATCGTTACAAACCAAATCCAAAATTAAATCACGATAAAAAGTTAGGTGTTGGCAGTAATAAATCAGATTCTAAACCAATATATAATGATTCTGTGTATGTATTAAAATCAATATATTATTTAAATAACAGTAAATCAAAACAAGTGATAATTGAAATTAAAGTAACTAATTTATGTGAAGCAATTTTAAAACAAGAAAAGGTTAGTGGAAATAGTGTTATTATTTCTGAGCAAGATTGGAATATCCTGTTAAATAACAAAAATATTATTTCCAATTATTTTGAAGGATGCGAATATTTAGAACAGCCTCACATAACCTTATCAAATTACACAATATATTTTCAAACCTTTTATGAAAAGCCAACTATGGTTCTTAAAGAAAATATACAATGTCAACAGCAAGATTTGAATGAACAAAATCTTAAATCATCTTCTGTTTATTTGCAGAAAGAGTCGTGGAAAAAATTGCTTAATATATCTAATTGTATAACAGTGACATTAAAAAAATATAACTTGTGTTCAAAGTTAGTGCATAAATCTTAAGATCAAGTTCAAAATAATTTGTTTATTGATTTAAAGGATATTCTAAGTATAAATTATAAAAATCACAATATGAATTTTTATGAGTGTTTTATTAAAAATAATATAAATAACATTATTGATTTAATTAATAATTTGAGTCATATATTATCAAAAATAAATTTGAAACTGTTGGAACAAGAAATAAAAACTTTGTGCATAGACTTTTTTAAAATTAAATTATACAATAAGGCTCAAGAATATATATATAACTTATCAAAAAATGGAAACGATTTTTAATTTAAAAGATGATACAGAGCTATTAAATTTAGATATTGATCCTTTGCTTTTTGATGAAGATTTTTCATTACCTGAATCATTAAATTCAGATATTGATGTACAGAATATGTCTTGTATGGTAAAGGCATCAGATTCCAGGTTTCCACAGTTTCTTTAATCTTAATATGTTGAATTATTCTTCCTGAAACATAAAGTTTACATTGATCTGCAAGGTTTAATATATAGGTTCCTTGTAGGTTCATCGTCTTCGCATTGTAAAGTACTGTTAATTTTTTTATTTGAAATGATGATCCAGGTATTAGGGTCGATGTTCTGAATTTTCAGTCCTTTTAGTTCTATTGTCAAGGATTGACATTGTGTTGGGGTTGTCCTCTCAGGAGTTCTGTCTCGCATGTATGTTCTGTATTCATTGTTTCTCTGAGTTCGCATAAATATTGATTATTATTTATTTTAGTGCATGGTGAATTTGATTCAATATGTGAGTAGTCATTAACAAGTAGGTATTTAGATTTAGGAATAATTATTTAGAATTGATTATAGTGTGGTATTGGTGGATAGTGGATAGTTTTCGTAATATGTGAATATTTTAGGGTTAGTAAGGGGTATTTTTATTACTAATACAATAGTCACATGTTGAGTATATGCGGTCACTTGACTGATTTCTTTATAAGTATGAACGTTCTCTAGCGTTATTTTGAAGGGTAGTTTAATGTGTTCAGTCGAATTGAGGTAATTCTCTATTTCTTTAAGTTCTCCTAGTAGGTGTCCGGGTTCTAGGATGGATACGCTAATTGTTCTAAGTCTAGCGAAGGTAATATCTTTTTCTATTCTTTTCAGTAGATGCATTAGTAATTGCATGGACTGGGCGATGAGTCCGATTGACTCCGTGATAAGTATGTGTCTCATGTTTACTGCTTGTGCTTGGTTGATTGCAGTTGTCAGGGATTTAATCCGTTCATTTGATTTTTCTTGATTTTTGTTTAGAGTTTCTAGAAATTGTTCAAACTCGTCTGTTATGGTGTTGGCTAATTTTAGTTGTTTATTAATAGTTTTCATTATTTGTAGCTGGTTTCCTTCTAAGGTCTGGAGTGCGAGGTTTATTCTTTTCCCGTCTTCTTGGTCCAAATTTCCTCCTATGAATTTCCAAAAAGTACCTATAGCGTCTATACTTCGTTTGTTTCGTCTTGTAGGTAATATTTGTCGAATTTTCTTGTTTATATCCGAGTCTAGGATATCTAGGATATCGGTAGAATGGCCATGCAAATGTTTTTCTATATATTTTATTTGTTCTTGCATTGATATCTTAAGGTTATGAGCGTTTTGATGATATTTTATTAACGGTTTTATATCAATTTTATTAATTATTGTCCAGTGTTCTCTGATATTTTGGGCTGTACCTCTTTGTATGGGGTAGAGTCCTGGGTTGTCTGTAATTTTGTGGAGTTTGCATTCGTTAATAGTAGTAGTCGTGATAGTGGTGATCCTGTAACAAGGATTTTATTGTTTTTATTTTATCACTCTATTTTATGCATTATATATGTATGTCTTGATGTTCCGTGGTTTGAAAATACAGTTTCACTTTCATCTTTAGTTCGTTTGAAAAGTCCTTTCCCTATGGCTGGCATTCTGATGGTGTATACCAGTGGTTCTCAAACTTCGAGCCCCCTTGCATAATCCAGCTGTAAGCCGGGCCCCTCTTACATGTAAGCGTACTATTTATTATAAGGGAGTCGCATTTTAACATTTAACAGTCAATTTTTATTTAGTTAAGTTTTGCACATTCTATGCATACTCTAATGGGGCAATATGTTTAATCGTACTCAAACAACAAATTCTATACAAAGAATTACAATTTATTTAGGTATTTTAGCTACTATAATACATAATTGTTATTTGTAACTCAAAGCAATAATAATAAAAAGAGCTTCTGTGTAAAGGATGTGCTTGTTTTGTTCTGCGCATAGTGTCAGTTCTGAAAACGCTACTCTGATTCCCTTGGTAACATCCAGTCTTGAGCGATATTTACTCTTCATGGCAGCTAGAGCAGAAAATACAGTTTCACAAGAGTGAGTGAGTATTGCGAATGGAGTGAGTATTTTCAATGCCCTTTCACTCAAAATTGGATGTTCCTTTTGTACACCAATCCAGAACGATGTGAGTGAAGATTCTTAAAACTTCATTTTAAGCCCAGTGTCACCTTGGAGGTCAATGAGATTTTCTTTTTCCTTCATGTTGAGGAAGACACTCATCAACTGATGGTTTGAACGGGTTTTGAATCCATGCCAAACCGTCCAAGTTCTCATTAAAATATTTTTCCAAACAAGATTTGAGGATTTCTTAGTGTTTAAGAAAGCATAGTTGGAAGTAAAGTAAATTTAATTAATTTTTCAACCAAGCTTTGGGCCCCCCCTGAGCCTTCATTGCGCCCCCTTAGGGGTCGCGCACCACACTTTGAGAACCGCTGGTGTATACCATTGGTTCTTTTTCAAAGAGAGTTAGGAATGATTTTAGTTTCTCTAAACAATTTTCTTTATTACATACTATATTAATAGTTTTGCCAGACGACACAGTGGGCGATAGCATTGAAGCTTGACGCCGACTGCTGTGTCTTCGGGCTTGATCCCCGGACCAGATAGATATTTTCTGGGTTTGGTTATTATGAACTTAATTTGATAGTATTAAAACAAATGAACTGAAACTGATAGTATTAAAACAAATAAGATAAGAATTTGAACCGTATAATCACTCTGTAGATATGATGTTAAAAATACACGTTACATGTAAAACAAATTAGAAAGACTGATTAAAAAAATTAAAAAACAAATTAAAAATATGATCGGCAAGAAGGTTGAATAAGCCAAAGCCTAAATAAAAAAAAATAAAAAAAAATAAATAATAGTTTTGCCGAATGTTTTTCCTTCGGTTATGGTGTAGAGACCTTTTTTCAGGTTTTTTATACGTTTTTCTTTGTTTAGTATAAATTCATAATAGGGTTTGTCCAAAGCTATTAGTTTGGCGAATCCTTGGTAGTGTGAGGGTTCGTTGTCTTGTAACGTGTATCGATCATGTACTAGGTGTAGAATGAAACCGGTTTTTTCGTTTGAGGGAAGATTTCTATCTGAAGTACTGATTTTACTTTGAGTGGGGTTGTCATTAGGTTGTCTAAATGATTAGTTCTAGTGACGTGTGTTTTAAGGTGTTTAATTGTAGCTATATTCTTATCTGATACTTCTAAGACTTCATATGGTCCTGTGTTTTTTGGTTTACTTTTGGTTTGGTTTTTAATTTTCTTATTTAAATACACTATATCAGTAGGTTTCACTTTTGGTTTTGGAATGTCTTTATTTATACGATTTATAGTTTGTTCTTTCTTTTGTTGTATTTGGTTTTTAACTTGTTTATATATTTTTGTGGTTCGGTCTTGATGGTTCTGCATGTAAAGATCCCTAAGATAAGTGTCATATCTTGGTTTAATAGTAAAGGTGATTTAGTACATAGATGTCCGTTTATTAATTCTCGAGGTTTGTACTGAGTGGTGGAATGAGGTGTCTCATTGTATCCTATAAGGGTGTACTTCATAAGTAGTCTTGGGGGAAGATCATGTTCAGTTTTTACGATTCTATACATTTCGAGTAAAGTAGAATGTAGTATTTCTACAGCGGCGTTACTTTCGTGACGATAGGGTGTAGTTATATGTATTTCTATTTTGTGTAGATTTAACATTTCTTTAATGATGTTATTATTAAATTCTGCACAGCCATCCATGGTTATTTGTTTGGGTATGCCATGGTGGGTGAAATAGGTGAATAGTTTTTGTGTTACTTCTATTGCTGTTCTAGCTATGATGTCATATGCCTGTGCGTATTTGGAAAATGAATCTATTATAGTTAGAAATTTCTGTCCGTCTACTTCGAAAGTATTAATGTATATTTTTTCAAATGGTTTTTCCGGTGTTTCTGTGATGTTGACTGGTGCTTGTGTCGGATGTCGATTGTATTTTTGTTGTTTACAAGTGAGACAATTGTTATTAAAATTCTCTACTTGTTTTTTCATACCGCTCCAGGTATATCGTTCTTGAATCATTTTTCGTGTGGTGTCAATGCCTCTATGGTGGGTCTTCCCTTCGTGTATTTGAAGTATAATATAGAGTTGGTCTTCTATTTCAGTTTTAATATCAACTCAGTTTAAGCATCTTATTATCTTATAACGAATAAATGTTTCAATTTTCAATTAATTATAAATTTCATATATTTCATTGTCACAGAAAAGGTAGTATGTTATATCTGGATCAAGTTTTTCTAACGTGAGGATAAATAGTTTTTGATATATATGGTCTTGATGTAATTCAAGATGTATTTGTTGTTTGTTGTCTATTTTTCGTATTTTGCTTGTTGTTTTTCCGAGAGTTTGAGTAATAATTATTTGGTTTTTCTTGGTTTCCAAAGGATCAGTTGTTATGGGTATTCCGGTGTTAGAATCTTCTTGCGAGTGTACAGTATCTGTATCGATTATTTCGATTATTTCTGGTTCCTTATTGATTTCTATGAGGTCATTAAAGGTTGGTACTGGTGTATTTAGTATATCCGTTGGTTCATTTTTATTCGGAGTTATTATAGGGGTTTCCGTTCGTAGAGTTGTGGGTGTAGGTGTGTTGGTATTTTCCCTAAGTACATCATCTATTTCTGTGATGAGTTCTTCCCATTTTGTATCAAAGTCAGGATTATTTATAATGCTTACATTATCGTTGTCTAATGCATTTAATTTGATACGGCTTAATGCGTCTGCGTTGGTGTTTTCTAATCCTTTTTTATACTCTATTTTGTAGTCATAATCAGACAATTTGATTTTCCATCTGATTAGTTTCATGTTTTGTTCTTTGAGCGAATCAAGCCACACCAAAGGTTTATGGTCTGTGATCAGGGTAAATTTTCTTCCATAAAAATATGGTCCCATACTAAAGCTAATAATTCTTTTTCTATAGATCAGAGCCGGTATTACCTTGTGATAATATACCGCCTATTGCATAGTTGGATGCATCAGTTGTTAGTTTAAATTCTTTGCTGAAATCAGGGTATTGTAACAGGGGTGCATTGCTCAAGATATTTTTCATTAGTTCAAAAGATTTAACAAATTTTTCCGTGTGTTATTGTTGTACCTTTCTTCAAATATTTTGTCATTGGTTTGGTTAATAAATTAAATTAAATAAATTTGCAAAAGTAACCAACGAGTCCTAAAAATGATTTTATTTCTGTCACGGTTTTTGGTATTGGAAATGAATTTATTGCGTGTACCTTGTTAGGGTTTGGTTTAACGCCTTCTGGTGTAACGACGTGTCCCAGAAATTCCGTTTCTTTTTTGAGGAATTCAGATTTATCTATTTGAATCTTAAGATTCGCTTTTCTGAGCCTATCAAGTACATTTCTTAGTTTCTCCATGTGTTCTTGTAAGGAGGTGGAATATATAAGTATATCGTCGAGATATACAATACATGTGTTTGGTACTAGGTCTCTTAGTAAATCGTCCATGACCCTTTGAAAAGTGGCTGGGGCGTTTTTGAGTCCAAACGGCATTCTAGTAAACTCGTAATGACTGTTTTCTTTATGTCTTGTTCATCTACCTCGATTTGGTGAAATCCTGAGTCTAAGTCAAGGGTAGTGAAGTATTGACTTCTACCTAACTTGTCTAAGATTTCAGAGATGTTCGGGATAGGGTATCTATCATCCACTGTTTTATTATTCAGGTTTCTATAATCGATCACCATTCTAAATTTTTTCTTTCCACTGGCATCGTCTTTCTTAGGTACGATCCAGACGGGTGAAGACCAGGGTGAATTAAATGGTTTAATTATTTCGTCATTTAATAGTTTTTTAATTTGCCTATTAATTTCCTTCTTATGGACGCAAAGATAACTATAATTCTTACTATAAATAGAGTTTTCGTTTGTGGTGGTAATCTTGTGTTTGATATGATTCGTGAAGCTGAGTTTTTCATGGTTTTCTCTAAAGAGGTCAGGGTAGTTTTTTAAGAGTTCACATAACTGATTCTTCTCTTCATTATTCATATGTTCATTTCTTATTTGTATCTCATGTATTTGTGTGTCGCAAGCATCTTTGAAATAAATAGGTATAATAGCTTTTTCGGTAATCAATTGTATGTTTTTAAAATCGATTTATGCTTTTTCTGTATTTAATAGATCAGAGCCTATAAGGCCGTCATATTTTTTGTTAAATCTAAATAAATACATTTTACATTTATTTTCCGAACTAAATACTGGAAATGTTTGTACATGAGCTACTTGGTTGTGTTTCGTAGTTCCGTGTGCAGTTTTGATGGTAAAAATTTCATTTTCTATCATTTCTGGTATGGTGGTGTATGCTAGTTTTGAATTTATAATTGTTCTTTTGCTGCCTGTATCTAATAAGAGTTTTATGTTTAGTACTGGGTCTATTATGTAAGGCAGAGAGTCTTTTTTTTTTTTTTTTAATTTTTTGGCTTTTGCTTATTCAGCCTTCTTGCCATTCTAAAATACAAATAAATATTACATTCTATAATATATAAAAATTACTTAAAACTATACATATATAACTGCTATATATAAACTATTATATTTACATCACCATTTGTTACATATAAGTTAAAGTTCATTGAATATTCTCTAAACATGCTATATGTCAATTTTATTGTCAATTATAAACTCAATCACATATTTTGTAGTGGCACTATTTATATCATATATTAGATTTAATACGTTTACTGGCATCATGGTATGTTTACATAAATTACTCCATAAGTGGTCGACTTCCTGTTTTTTGAATATACATCCTAGTACCATGTGGTCTATAGTACCTTCCTCTCCACAGATGCAATTAGAAGATTGTATTACTTTTATTTTTGCTAGATGTGATGGGACTTTACAATGACCTGATCTTAGTCGGCATATTGTATAAATGAATTTTCTAGATAAATTTTTATTGATCCACATGTAATCTTTAATTTTATTGTTGAAAAGGTAGAATGTTTTGCTGTGGTTTGACTTGCCTTTTTGTATATTATTTGCTAGTCTATATATGCCTTTTCCTTGATAATTATTTTCAATTCATATAAGGAAGATTTAAAATCTATCAATTTACCGTCAGTACATGCTTCTTTTGCTAACTTATCTGCAGTTTCATTGCCTAAAATTCTAAAATGACCTTGTGCCCATAAAAATTGTATGTTCACACCACTCTTTTTCAGTTTACAATATATTGCTTTTATTTTACAAATTTTATTATTAATATTGTTTTTGAAGTTGTTATTATTTATAGATGCTAATACACCATATGCATCTGTTACTATTAATATGTTAGACTCTTTAGTGTTTTTAATTATCTTCATTGTCTTCAATATAGCTATAAGTTCAGCATTGAATGAACTTGATATATTATTTAACTTAAACTTATATTGCTTGTTTGTTGTAGAGTTGTATAAACCAGCACCTCCTTTTTTAGATTTATAATTTACAGAACCATCTGTATACGATATGTCCCATTTTATGTTTTCAGTGCATATAAAATTCATATACCGTTGATATAATTAAAGTTTAAGTAATTTAGACTTTAATAAAAAAAAACAATTTATTTTAGTTTTACTTAAATAATATTTATTTGAGCTAATAATCACTGCGCGATGCAGCTTATGCCTAGTCTCAAATGGTGAGCCGGCCAATTACTATCTGCGCGATGCAGATTATACATGAACTTGAACTAACTAGATTAAGATTAACATATTACTTATATACTTTTTTATTATCTATAAAGTGCATGATCAGCAAAGATACTGAAGAGATATTGTTAGTTTGTACTCTTATGGAATGTGAGTTATAACACCTCTCCTCTAAGATAAAATCTTATACTTCTAATGTAGCAAAAGATTTTTGCAACTCTTCAATATTTTTGCTATTTATTTCTTGTGCATTTTCATATTTTATTATTTTTATTTTTCTAAAATATTTGATTAACTTATATACTACAATAGTAATTATTATGAATAATATAGGTAATAATGTATAATTAATTATGTGAACATGGTCTGAGATTCTTCTGTCATCGAAGTCTTCTGGTAGTAGGGCTAGGGTGGTCTGTAGCTTGTCTACGTTGCCTAGGTCTAGGTGTTTTAGGTTGGTCACGGTAGAGATGTTTAGGTGTTTGTTTTGGATCTCTGGTATTTTTGGCAGGGAAATGGTGTTCCAAGCTTCGACTTTCTCTTCTATATCTATGTACTGAAGAGTATTATCTGAAACAGAAAATTGACAATATCGTGCAAGGTGTATTATATATGTTCCTTGTAGACGTATGTCACGTTGGCTGCTGCATGTTAAGGTGCCACTGGTTTCGTCATTTGTGATTAACATCCAGGTATTGAATTCGACGTTCTGGATCTTGATGCTGGTTAGAGGAATCACTAAGGGTTGACATTTGCTGGTTGGCTGGTTTTAAATTAGTTCTACCTCGCAGGTGGTTTCCTCGATGTTGAGTGGTTCGCTAAGCTTGCATAGGAATTGATTGTTATATATTTCTTTGCAGGATGCATTAAAATCTACATGTTTATACTCATTCACAATGGTGTATTGGGTTCTGGGAATAATCATTTGGAATTTATTGTTATAGGGTATGAAGATTGGATATAGTTTATAATACGTAAATATATTAGGGTTTACTAGTGGTATATTTATTACAAAAAGGATTAGGTTTTTATTGGTGTATGCTTTGACTTTGCTAATAGTTTCATATTGTTGAATGTTCTCTGATGTAATATCGTAAGCCAGTTTGATATGTTTGGTTGTATCAACATGATCTTTTATTGCTTGTAATTCTGCTAAT
The DNA here is from genome assembly GCA_963678705.1 of Panorpa germanica. Taxonomy (NCBI): domain Eukaryota; kingdom Metazoa; phylum Arthropoda; class Insecta; order Mecoptera; family Panorpidae; genus Panorpa; species Panorpa germanica. The sequence continues at coordinate 1,061,873 of OY783213.1, read as the reverse complement.
AGGTGATCAGGTTCTAGGATTGAACCACTAAGCGTGTTCAGATTAGCGAATGTTATGTCAGTTTCAATGGTTCTTAGTTGCAGAGGATATAATTCTGGGTTATCAGTGATTTTAATAATTCGGCATTCATTAATATCGCTAGTGTTGATTGCGGTGATGATCCTGCAAGAATCAGGATTTCTTAGTACTTGATCGTGTTTTAATATATTTATTTATAATTAATTAATAAATAAATAATTCATTTGTATTTCGGGATTTGAGTGCATGATATATTTGTGCTTTGTAGGCCCATGTCTTTTAAATACTTCTAGGACCTCTTCTTTTGTTTTATTAAAAAGTCCTTGTGCTATAGGGGGCATTCGTATTATTAATTCGGTTGGTGAATTTTCAAACTCTTTTAGAAATTTGGCAAGTTTGTCAAGGCAGTTTTGTTGATTGCAGACAAGATTTATTGTGTGTCCAAATGTTCTGCCTCGCGTGAGTTTGTATAGGCCCTCTACGAGGTTAATAGTTCTTTTAGATTTATTTATTATGTATTCGAAATTGGGTGTGTCTTTTGCTATTAACTTTGCGAATCCGTTGTAGTATCTTGGTTTTTCGTCTCTGGGGTTAAATTTGTCGTGAACTAGGTGTAGAATATACTCTGTCTTAGATTTATCGACAGGTAGTGTAGTGTGTTCGAATAGGACATTAATTCTTTTCTCATTAGGCTCGTTTGGAGTTGGGTTTTTCATTTTAGTTTTTCCTATGTTATCTACAGGTAGTGTAGTGCATTCGAATAGTACATTACTTCCTTCTTCGTTAAGTTCGTTTGAAGTTGGTTTTTTTATTTTAGTTTTCACTAGGTTATCTACATGTGTGTCTCTTAATTTTTTATTTTTTAAATCTTCTATTTTAGCTATATAAGTATCGGATACTTCTAGTACTTTAAAGGCTCCTGTGTTCTTTATTCGGCTTTTGCCCTGTTTTGATTTAGTGTTGAGGTATACGATATCTCTTTGTTTTACGTTTGGGTCTTTAGCGGTAGCATTTCTCTTATTAATAACCTGTTCTTTACGATTTGCATTTATTTCTTTAGTTTTTGAGTATAGGGTTGAGATTTTAATTTTATGATTTTGGGTGTATAAGTCCATGAGTGTTTTGTCATAATCCATAAGCAATACTGACTCGGTTTGTAAGTGTCTATTTATTATTTCAAAAGGTTTGTATGTTGTACTAGAATGTGGGGTTTCGTTATATCCTATAATAGCATATTTCATGATTGTTTCGGGTGTAAGATCATGTTTATGTTTCACTATACGATATAGTTCTAGTATCGTGGAATGTGCCCGTTCTATTGGAGAATTACTTTCGTGTCTGTATGGTGTTGTTATATGAATTTCAATTTTATGTAATTCTAGTAATTCTTTGATGAGATTATTTGAGAATTCAGTTCCTCCATCCATCGTAATCTGATTGGGTATGCCGTGGTGTGAGAAATACGTTATTAGTTTATCGGCAATTTCTGTGGATGTCCTATTGGTGATTTTGTATTTTGTGTGTATTTTGAAAATACATCTATTATAGTAATTAATTGGGTATTGTCTATACCAAACGTATCTATATGTAATTTCTCAAAAGGTCTCTCAGGTGTTTCGGTATTATTTAGCGGTGCTCTAATTGGTTTTCTATTATATTTGCACTGTTTACATGTGCTGCAGTTATTGATAAAATTTTCAACATCTTTTCGTAGATTAGACCACGTATATCTTTCGTAAATTAATTTATATGTGGCATCTATTCCTCGATGCCGAGTCTTTCCCTCATTATATTGTTGAATTATGTATTTTTGATCGTCGGGATCCGTTTCAATGCTAACTCTCTTTATACAACGTATTAGCTTGTATTTATCGAAAGTATTAATTTTTAGATCGTTACAAATTTTGTATATATTATCATTACAATGTATATAATATGTTTTATTTGGATTTAGTTTGGTTAGTGTGAATATTAATAAGTCGTGTTTTTCTTGATTTCCTTGAATACTTAATTTAATTTGTTCTTCACCGTCGATTTTAGTGTTTTTACATTGCATTGGTGTTGGTTCAGAGATAATTATTATTTGGTTTCTTTTAGTTTCTAATGGGTCCTCGCTGATCGTTATGCCTGGTGTTGAATCTTCTTTTGAATGCATGGTGTTTGAATCTTCTAAGCTTTCCTCACTTGGTATTTGGATTACAGGAGGGTGCTCAGTTATTGAGTTAGGTTTTTATTTGCTACTATTTCCAGTAAGGGTTCTAAAATTGGTGTGTTTACTTCACTTCTCTCCGTATCGTCAGGGTTATTGTACAGGCTAGAGCTATCGTTATCTAGCGCGTCCGCTGCCGTCATGAAGTCGTCTAGAGCTGTTATAACTTCCGGATTGTTAAATAGACTGTCAAAATCCTCATTTTCAAGTGCATTTATTTTGATTCTACTCAGTGCGTCTGCATTCGTATTTTACTTTGCCTTTTTGTATTCTACAGTATAGTCGTAGTCAGACAATTTAGTTTTCCACCTTATCATTTTCATGTTTAAGTCTTTTAATGAATTCAGCCACACAAGTGGTTTATGGTCAGTGACCATGGTGAATTTTCTTTCAAATAAGTAGGGTCTAAAGTATTTTGTTGCCCAAATGATTGCTAAGAGTTCTTTTTCTATGGTGGAATAATTTTGTTCCGACTCGTTTAATGTCCTCGATGCATATGCGATGGGTTTGTCGGATCCTATAGGTCCTTGCGAGAGTATCGCTCCCAGGGCATAATTGGACGCATCTGTAGTCAATACAGAAGGTTTTTGAAAATCAGGGTATTGTAGCAAAGGGGAATTGCACAATATTTCCGTTATTGTGTTGAATGCTTTGATGTATTCTTCGTCATGTTTTATTGCTACGTTTTTTTTTAAATATCTAGTCCTAGGCTTTGTTATTCTAGCAAAATCTTTTATGAATTTCCTATAATACCCTCCTAATCCCAGAAATGACTATATTTCTGTTATTGTTTTTGGTGTAGGAAATTTTCTGATTGCCTCAATTTTTTTTGGGTTAGGTCTAACTCCTTCTGGGGTTATTACATGACCCAAAAATTCAGTTTCTTTTCTTAAGAATTTGCATTTGTCTATCAGCACCTTCATATTTGCACTTCTCAGTTTGTTCAATACTAATTTTAGTTTTGCCATGTGTTCTTCTAGCGATGTCAAGTATATTAGTATATCGTCTAAATAGACTAAGCAAGTGTGGGGCATTAGATCTCTGAGGATGTCATCCATCACTCTTTGAAAAGTGGCGGGGGCGTTCTTTAACCCTTTCTTTATGGCATACGTCTAAACTCATAATGCCCATTCTCGACGTTAAACGCAGTTTTAGGAATATCAGATTCCTTCATTTCTATCTGATGAAACTCACTATCAAGATCTAATGTTGTAAAATATTGACTTTTACCTAGTTTGTCAAGTATGTCGGCGATGTTGGGTATTGGATACCTGTCATCAATAGTTTTGTTATTTAAATTACGGTAGTCTATAACCATTCTAAATTTCTTTCTTCCACTTGCGTCATCCTTTTTGGGTACCATCCATACAGGTGATGACCACGGTGAGTTTGATGGTTGAATGATTTTGTCGTGGAGTAGTTTATTTATTTGTTTCTTTATTTCCTCCTTATAGATATAAGGATATCTATAAGTTTTTGTATATATGGGTTCGTCATTATTAGTTTTAATTTCGTGTTTGATGTTATTTGTGAAACTAAGTTGCTCTTCTTCTTTTCTAAATAGATCGGCATAATCGTTTAGTAGTTTGTGTAAATTAAATTTCTATTCCTCATTAAGGTGATTATGTCGAATCTCTATTCTGTTTAACTGAGCTTTCGTTATACATTGATAATGAATAGGTATTACCGCATTTTCGGTCGTCAAATTATGATTAATAAAGTCTAGTTTAAAGTTTCTTAATAGCTCCATACCGAGTAGTCCATCGTATTTTTTGTTAAATTTGAATAGATATAATTTAAGCGTTTCTTCTGGAGAATTAAAAATCGGAAATAATGGTACTCGTGCAACTTCGTTGTGCTTGCTGGTATTATGGGCTGTTTTTATAACAAAAGGCTCGTTACTTACAGTTTCAGGTAAATATTTATATATAATTTCGGGACTAATTAATGAGCGATTGCTTCCTGTGTCTATTAATAGTTTTATATTTAAAATAGGATCTATAATGTATGGTAACGCATTATAGTCTATGTTATTTAGGATTATCTGTTCTCTGTAATACTGCTGTCCACGTGAAAATTAACGTTTTCTTCCTGTGGTTCTTCTTCGGGTTGATATTCAGTGTATTGCGAAAAATCATATTCTTGGTATTCTTCTTCTTGTTGTTGTTCCTCCTGTTCTTCAGTAAAGTTTAACTCTTCAGCAATGTAATTTTGTCGTGGTCTTGAAAATTAGGGTCTCCAGTTGGTATGTTAATGTGTTTTGGGAATGATATTTTGGTATATGGTTTTGAAATACGAGGTTAATTTTCGGCTTATCGAAGTTAGGATAGAAGTTTTTTTGTGGGAATTGTTGAGGAGTTTTGATTGGTTTAATGTCTGGTCTCATTAATTTATTTTGTTGCATTCTACTACTTTTCGATGTGTCTTCTCGGACTATTAGTTTCAGGGCGTCCTCCATCTTGCTTAAGCATTGTAGCCGTAGTTGACATCCTAGAGGGTCATTTAGTCCGGTTAGGAAACTTTCTAAGGTTAGATTAGCGTATGTTTCCATTTTCGCATATTGTATAGTAACAGTTTGTTTACTAATACGAATATTATTAAATAAATCGTTTTGTATTTTTATGCAGCGATCATAAAATGATAAAGCAGTTTCGTTCATATCTTGCTTAAGTAGCATTAAATCTCTAATTAGCGATGTTTCGCTTTTGTGGTTTCCGAAGTGGGTAATTAATATTTTTTTTAATTCATCCCAATCATCAATATCTCTGTTCTCTAGTGTAGCTTCGGCTTTACAAACAATTTTAGATTTTATTCCCATGAGTATTAGGGCATTGTGTTTTTTGGCTTTCAATCGGTCCTCATCTTCAGTGGGGAATTGTCCAAAATTTTGTATAATAATTTGGCAGTGTTTTATGAATTCTGTCAACGAATTCTCTTCATTAAATTCTTTTATATAATTTAAATAGCCTGTAAAATTCGCCATTTTATTTGATAGGGTATTTTTATTTTTAAAAATTATTATTTTAATTAATATTTGATTATTTTATTACGTTGCGTAATTTTATATTTTATTTTTAATATTTGGTAGGCCTGTATAAACGATTTATACTCCTTTTTTTTAAATTTAATACCTGTTTTAGGCCTGTATAAACGATTTATACTCCTTTTTAAACAAGAAATATTATTGTAAAAATATTAATAATTTTAGTTTTTAGGAAGTTTGATATATAGAAAGGAAATATGAATGAGTACTCACATTACGATTATCACCGCGATGCCTTGCGAGATCTTCATGTCTATATGCTACTGCTAGTGGGTCGATAAGTCTCGGAGCACTTCAACTTCTGTTTCTATTTTACTCCACTGTTTATTAAGTTACTTTATTCTTTAACTTTATTTTTGTAGGTTTCGAAATATTAAGTTAACCATAAAAATGGAAAAATTTACATCGATTGTAATTCCTTAATATCCTACCGACTGCGCCAATTAAAGTTTGAGTAATTTAGACTTTAATAAAAAAAACAATTTATTTTAGTTTTACTTAAATAATATTTATTTGAGCTAATAATCACTGCGCGATGCAGCTTATGCCTAGTCTCAAATGGTAAGCCAGCCAATTACTATCTGCGCGATGCAGATTATACATGAACTTTAACTAACTAGATTAAGATTAAAATATTACTTATATACTATTTTATTATCTATAAAGTGCATGATCAGCAAATATACTGAAGAGACATTGTTAGTTTGTACTCTTATCGAATGTGAGTTATAACAAAATATTAAAGTGTTGTTGTCTTTTTTGTTGAAATATTTAATTTCGGTATCTAATTTAATAGTTTTTAGTTCATATGAAGATTTAAAGTAGGGCATGATCTCAAAACTTTCTATAGGTATATTTTTGTAGTGATTGTAGCTTATTAAAAGAAGAGGTTGGTTCTTGTTTATCCAATATGGATTAAAGTATACATTTTAAAGTTCTTCTATTCTAGATATGATATTTTGGTACTTACTTTGGATTATTTTGATAAAGAAATTGTCACTTAATATCTGTCTTCGAATTTTTAGAGGAAGCATATTGGTTTCCAGGTTAAGAATCTGTATAGGAGTAGAACCCATTGCACCTATTATTATTCTTAGTCTTTTGTTTTGTACTGTGTCTAATTTTTTAGGTCTTGTATTATTTGCGGTACAAACTAATGTACTGGAGTAGTCAAAATGGGGTCTGACAATGGCTTTATAAATATTGAGCAGAGTTAGAGGATGACTTCCCCAGCTGCTTCCAGCTAGACATCTCATTACATTTTTTCCTTTGTGATATTTTGCTATAATTGAGTTGATTTTTTTGCACTATGTGCTTTTTGAATCAAACTAAACACCCAGGAATTTAACGTTACTTGTAACAGTTAAACATTAATTTTTCATAATAATTCTTGGACTTCGATCTAAGTTGTGTCTGGTAAAAATTATTACTTTGCTTTTATTAAAGGATACCTCTAGATTTAAATTACTTAAGGTAGATTCTAGCATCTTGATTTTCTTTTGAAGTCTTTTTTGCGCTATGTTAAGTGAATAGCCCTTGCTGTAGATTACTATATCATCGGCATATAGTAAGATTTTCGTAGAATTAACCGCCAGTTTGATGATATCTTTTGTGTATATATTAAAAAGGGAAGAGGAGATAATATTGAGCCTTGCGGCACTCCTTGAGAGTTCACGTAAGGACCTAATAATTTGTTGTTGTGTCTTATAAAAACTTCTCTTAGTTGGTAATAATTTAAAATCCATTTTATTATTTTTGTAGATATACCAATCTCTGTCATTTTGTTTTTTAGATTTATAAGATTTACATTATCATACGCGGATTTGATGTCTAGAAAAGCTGCGACCATGTAATGATTGTTACTATATACTTTCTGTACGTCCAAGTTTAATATGTTTAAGCTATGTTGGGTGCTTTTCCTTTTCTGTAGGCAAATTGAAGGTCAGGCAATTTTTGATGATGTTCCAGATACCATTCTTATCTGTTTTTGATAATGGATTCCATTGTTTTCCCTATGCATGAAAGTAGAGTGATAGGCCTGTATGATTCTGCTGAGTTTGGATCTTTATTCGGTTTTAATATTAGTACAATAATATGTGTTTCCAATCCATGGGTATAGTTTGAGTGTTAAATATACTATTGAAGATTTGTATTAGAAGTGATTTAGCTATTGGAGGTAGTAATTGTATCATTTTGTAGTTATATCTGTCGAAACCGGTGCTTGTATTTTTGTTATGATTTAGAGAGTAGTGAAGTTCATCTATAAGTATAGGAATGTCTAAAATTGGAATGTTACTATTTGGAATGTTTGTAGTGTCAGTAGAGAGATTAACATTGTTCTGAGGAAATTTGTTTTTAATAAAATCATAAACCAATTGTCATTATCACAACATTTTTTGGTGCTGTAGTTTTTGTTGTTAATTTTTCTTATATTTTCCCAAATAGTTTTAGAGGTAGTATTGGGATTTAGATTATCACAGAATTTCCGCCACTCCGTTTTTTTTCTAGCTCTGAAATACCATTTGGTTTGCGCTTGTTGCTTCTTAAATGCAAGGAATGTTTCAATAGTAAAATGTCTGTTAAAGTTAGTTAAAGCTAGTCTTCTTTTAGCGATCACTTTGTTACATTCAGTATCCCACCATATTGGTTTAATCTTATTGGGCCTCAGATTGTATATTTCTGTAGTTGGTATAGATAGCTCTACGGCCTCATTGACTATCTCAGTGAAGCTAGCGTAAAGAGATTCCACATTAGTTTCACTGGACGTATTTAGATTATTTAATCTCTAGTCAATATAGCTGGAGTATTTTATCCAATCAGCTTTTTTAAAGTTGCGTCGCGTGATTTTTTCCCTGTTCATAACATCATTGTTGTCACTAAAGCAATATATTATGGGGTAATGATCACTTCCTATATTATCTGTTAGTATCCGCCAAGAGTGTATGTATTTAACGATAGAAGAGGATACTATTGTTAAATCTAAGATACTATCTCTTGTCCTTAAGTTTCTAACTTTAGTAGGATTATCATCATTTATTATTACTAAATTTTCATTCTCAATAAATGTTAGCAGCTCCCTACCTTCGTAATTTTGTCCTAGGGTAAAAGGGTCCCACACTTGATGTGTTGCGTTAAAGTCTCCAGCAAAAATTATGGGCACATTTACTTTATTTTTTATGAAAGACCAATTTACGTTATTAATTTTGTGATTTGATTTAGCATAAACAGATAGTAAACATATTTCTTCAAGTCTGTTAAGTTGTATTGTTATTGCTGCAATTTCTACTGAGTTAAATGGGTTATTTATTATAAATCTCTTATATTTTACGGATTTATGTATTAAAATTGCTACTCCTCCATAGAAGTTATGATCTGTTAACTGTATCCTATCTTCTCTTTCAATAAAATAGCCTTTGATGTTGAAATTGTGATTTTTTGTTAAAAACGTTTCTGATAGTATGCATATATGTATGTTATGCTTCTGTAACATATGTTGTAGTTCCTCTTTAATATATCTGACTCCTCTACAGTTCCATTGAATAAAATTTATCATTTTAACTGTTTTAATTATTGATTGATTTTTATATCTGATGTCTTGTTGTTCGATTTATTTATATATTTTATTTTTTCTTTATGTTTATATAATTATTGTTGATTTAATATTTTAGTAAATTTATTAAACGATTAGGTTTAGTGATGTGAATAGAGTTTTTATTAAAAAATTAACTTAATTTATATATCGATGTTTTCTTACGAGTTTGGCCATTGTACACTAGATATTTGTTTCTTGTAGCTTCTAAGAGATTGGGATGTAATATTTGGGTCTTTGTTTGTATCTTTATTTTTGTCATAATTATTTTTATTATATAATAATGTATAGCAGGTATCATTATCATTGTTTTCCATTGTAATATCAGGTTTCTCTTGGTTGATTTGCTTTCTGTTTTTTCCTTGATTAGTTTTCTTAAGGAATGTGTCGCTTTCTTCATTGTTAGGTTTTTTTTATTCTCTTCTTTTTTTTGAATTGGTTCTTTAGTGGAAGTCATAGGTTGTGGTTGACTGTAAGATCTTTGCAATGAGTTACCTTATTTGATTTATTCACTCTGGTATTGGTTCTTCTGGTTAAAGGGTTTGGTTTGTATGTTGGTATTATGTTGATACTATTGTATTTATTTGTGATATTGGGAAAAGTCTCATTGTAGTTTAGAGCTTCAAAAGAGTTTTGAGTTCTTACTGAGTATAAATAGTGTTCATAAACGCATTCAATATTCATATTTGTATATAAATATCTTGCCTTTATTTTTTGATTAATGGTAGTTTTAAGAATTCTTTTGTTAAACATTTATATTTTATGTGTATTTGTTTATATACTCATAGATACAACGCTCCTTTTGAGTGGTACCGAACCTTGCTCATGCAAACTGCCTTTGTGTCACGACCACATTTCTACTAGGCATCGACACTACGTTTATGTTCGTATTTCATCATTATTAACTGAGCCATCAAACAGTCAGCACGCTTTAACCTTTGGTGCATAAACAAAAGTAAGATTAATTTCAAATATTGTAAAATAACTAAAACCGAGAGTTACATCAACATAGTGTCGAAACTAGTATTGTGATCGGTTAAAATATTCAATCAATCCATGTAATCCAATAGTGTAGTTGTAAAATAAATGTATTCTGGAAAGTTCTTCTGTTTCGCTGTTTCTTCTGATATAAATAAAAAATTGTTATTAATAAATTAATAATAAAATGGTCCTTCATAAATGAATTGTGCGCACCCTAAGCTATTGAAAGGAACTGAGCGCCCCCGAGCCGCTCGAGAACTTGGATACCGCCAACAGATCACATATACGCTCTAGCCTGCCTATAGATCTAGAAAAGGTCCAAACTCCCCAACCAAATAGTCTGTATTTTATTCTATTAATTCTAATTTTGCTTCATAAAAACTGAGATTGTGTTGGGCCATGAGATCTTTTATCTTTATTTGTCTTTTTTTTTCAGGATATTCATTGTCTGTAGCCTCGTGGTTAAATTTACAATTTATGCATGTCGGGTTAAGAGATGTGCATGCAGTACGTAAATGATCTTCACTTCCGCAGAAATTACATTTTGCTACTTTTGCTCTACATTTTGTGTCTGCGTGTCCAAATTTAAAACAATTATAACATTGTATCGTCTATTGTACAAATGGTGCACATGCACGTCTCACTCTTCACATGTAAACATAAGCAGGAATTGCAAGTCCTTCAAAGAATAGTTTCACTGTTGTACTGGGTTCATATTTTATAGCTCTGTCAACTCTTCTTTTTCGATTTAGCCTTTGCACTCTCGTTACTTTGAAAGGTGGACACTCTATATTATTTGAAATTGTATCTTCCGTATATTCTATATCAACACCTTTTATAATAGCTACTTTTGTGCACCAGTAAAATGGGATAAACGCTTCATATCCATTGTTTTTCAGCAATGTTGATTTGGTAATTTCGTTAGCTAGTATTGCATTAGCACATTAAACGATTACTCTATTTCTTCCCACTTTTTTAATTTCTATTATATTAGATTTATTGCGGATTTTACAAATTATTTCTGCTAATTTAAGAGAACTAAAAAATGTATTTCCATCACTATTATTTTTAACAATTATTACTTTATACGAGTCATATTTTGTTGCTGTGTTGTATAAATTATTATATATTTTTTTAACATTGTCACTATTGTTATTTAAGTTTTCTGCCATATTACTGGATGTTTTTTCTGTAGGAAATGATTTGTTAGTCACAGAGTTGTTTTTATTGTTCGGATCTTTATCGGGAGGTTCAGTCTCCATATCCATTTTGTTAATTACCCAGTGATAATTAAATAGAAGTTACTTCACTTCTTTGTAATATCACTTAATAATAATCTAAATTATAATTTAAATACAAATAAATCACGAAAAAATATTAAAATTTGCAAAGAAAGATCTCTATTTATTTTATTGTTTTGGTTATTATAAACACGTGCGCTCACCAAGGAGTCTCGATGCGAACTGTGAAAGGCAGAGAATCATGTTGTATGTTGTTTAATACTATATGTTCTCTGTGGGTCCCAGGTGTTCGAAAAATCCTGTGTATTTTCCTCTTGGTTTTCATATGCGTTTTATTCTTCATTTTCTTTTACTCTTTCATATTCTTGCTCTTCTTCGAATTCTCCTTCTATGTTATTCAATTCTTCGGCTACATAGTTTAAGCCTGGTGTATTTTAAGTTGGTTTTTAGTTGTTGGTTGGTCTGACCGTGGAAGTTGTATCCATAGGAGTCCAATGTTTTTGAATAGGCATTTGGGGTTTCTTGTTCCAAACATTCGTTTGGTTTATTTGTTGAGATTGAGGTTTCTTAATAGGTTGATAAGAGGTTCATGGTTCAGCTCTTTGGTTAGAGAAGGGTGGTCTATTTTGTTGAGATGGGTTTTCATTATTTTGAGGGTGGTACGATGGTCTGTACTGTGGTTTTTGGAGTAGGGGTCTCTGAGGGTAGAATTGTTTAGGTATTTCACCCATCAGTATCAGTTGTTGAATTCTATTTGTTTCTAGAGTGTCTTCTCTCATGATTATTTTTAGAATATCCTCCATTTTTAGTAATATTCTGAACTCTAAGTTGTGATCCTAATGGTTTATTAAGACCAGTCAAGAAGGCTTCTAGTGTTAGGTTATCATATAATTTTAAATTATGAGTCTTCACTAGGGGGTCTAATCCTTCAATATGCGTTATATTATATAAATTATTTTTGATTTTGTTGCATTTGTCGTATCATTGCAGTATCTCCTCTTTGCCGGAGTAGCATCAGTTCTCTCGTTAATGTCGTTTCCGATTTATTTTCATTGTAGTTCACTATTAATACAGCTTTCAGTTCATCTCAAGTATGAGTGTTTCTATACTCTATTAATGCGTTTGCTTTTCCATCAATTTTACTTTTTATTGCAAGAAATAGCAACGCATTGTCTGCAGTATTTGCAGGAATATCCAGTAAAACAAATTTCTTAATCACGCTATCACAACTTTTTAAGAACGCTGATAGTGAATTGTCACCGTTGAATTCTTTAATGTATTTTTTTCAATATTCTTATATGTATGTATTATTTAATTATCAGAAGGAATAATAAAAGAAGGGATACTTGAAAATGGTACTCACTTTGAGATCATTACAGCCACTTCTAGAAGCATGATGATTCCAGGTCGTCTAGTTGTATGTCTTGTGTTCCCGTGTTCCTTTTTTATTATTTCACTCACTCACTTATTTATTTATTTTCACTTTAACTATTTATTAAGTTTATCTTTATTTTTGTGTAGGTTTTCGAATTATTAAGTTAATCCATTAAAATGGAAAAATTTACAGCGATTTGTAATTTCTTAATATCTGTACGACTGCGCCAATTAACTTTTGATTTACTGAAGTTAATAAAAAAAACAATTTAATTAACTTGAAACAATTATTTTATTGATATATTTATTACAAGACCTTCTGGCAATTCAGAGGTTGTAGTAAGACTAGTGGTCCGAGATTACATGGTTACTTATATACTAACTTAATCGTAATTTTATCCCAGGATGTTTAGATAAGATAAGGGATACGTGTGGGTGGCCTTTAGAGCTGGCACGCGTGGTAACAATATGTGTGTGTCAATGTATATGTTTGCGAGTTTATTTATTTGTTCAATTTAAAAATAGCGGCAAATAAAAAATTTAATTATGAATAATTTTATTGGATTCAAATCATACACGCCAAAAAGACGGGGGTAAGCTTTGTGCTTTAAAGACTGTAAAGAAAAAAAAATTCTAAGACTACTAGCGTCCCCGGATTTTTCTCTGAATTTCCTGGAAACCCGTAATTTTGGAAAAACTGGAAAAAAAAGTGAGCCTTTTTTTGCTGTATTACTTGTAATTCGTGAAAGAGAGAAAGTTGAAATTTTGCAAGTGTATTAAGGTATTCAATGCTGACACTTTTCAAAAGGGGGGGTTGATGAAATTCGGGGGCCTGCCATGGAACTTTGGAGAAAGTTCATATTCTGGATTCTAGAATAATTAGGAATATTATTAATTAAAAAAAATTCAAAATTTAAAAATTTTATTTGGCGGAACGGGGGACATTATTTTCCGAGTGTAAAAATTGTGCTAGGTCTAGTTGGATGCTTGTGTCTAAAAAAGAAAGGACCTTAGATAACCTCACTACACAACTTTGTATGTATGAGAGGGCGTTAAATGGGAAAGAGAACATTAGTCATGAAGCACTTCTTACTCATAAACCCTCTGGTAGTAGTAAGATTGAGAAATATAGAGGATATAAATTTAACCAAAAGCAATATATTTGTAATTATTGTAAAGGTTTACATAAAATATTTTTTTGTACTAAATGGAAGGCAGATGGAAGACATAAATCTAAGAAAAGTAATAAATCAAATGATTAGGCATGTAGGACAAATGAAACAAATATACTTTTTGCGTCGTCAAATCTCGTTCTGAATACTGAAAAAAGTGATGATTTTTTCTATGTTGACAGTGGAGCGACGACTCACATAGTAAATAGAAGTGATGTGTTCTCTGAGTACACACCATTTGATGAAAATATTACTCGTAATGTGATGACTGCAAATGGTGATTGTGTTAAAGCTGTAGGTAAAGGGACTGTTCAGGTTCAAGCAATGACTTATAACCAATGGAACAACCTAACTTTAACAGATGTGTGGTACGTCCCTGATATTAAGAAAAAATTGTTTTCTACTCTAGCTGCTCATGATAAACAAATTAATAGTGAATTTGTTTCCAATGTTGCTGGTTGCCAACTTAAAATAAATAGGAAGCTTATGCTGTTTGGGAGTAGAAATCACCCTGGTGGTCTATATAAACTAGACATGAGAATTGTTTTTCCTCAAGTTTCTGTAAATTCTGTGAATAGTAATGATAATTTGCAACTGTACCATGAAAGGATGGGACATCAAAATAAACGGCATGTGAAAGCAACAATTAAAAGAGAACTTGGGATTGAGGTAAAACTGGACACTGAGCTGTGTGAAGGCTGTGTATACGGTAAAACTCATAGAAAAAAATTTGGAACCAGAGATAAACCTGATAAACCAGGTATGCTAATATCTAGTGACGTATGTGGTCCTTTTGAATCATCTAAATCTGGATTTAAATATTATGTGATATTTAAAGATGAATTCTCTAGATTTAGATTTGTTTACTTTATGAGAGAGAAATCTGAAGTACCTGAAAAATTAAAGTTAATGCTTGCTACATCGGAAAATGTTGGTCACCGTGTAAGAGTTATTTTGAGTGACAATGGAGGGGAATACGATAGTAATTTGGTAAGAAAAATATTACAAGAGAAGGGGATTACCCAAAGATTGACTATGCCATATACACCACAGCAAAATCCTTGTGAAAGGGAAAATCGCACTGTCGTAGAGACTGCCCGAGCCAAGATACATTCAAGAAATGATTTACCACAGTTCTTATGGGCAGAATTTGTAAATGCTGCCACATATGTATTAAATAGAACTGGACCTTCTAGTATTTTAGAAAAAACTTTATACGAGTTATGGCATGGGAAACGGTTATATATAAAACACCTGAGAATAATAGGCTCAGATTGCTATGCTCATGTTCCAAAACAGAAGAGAAAGAAAATGGACAAAAAGTCCTTGAAGGGTATACTTGTTGGCTATGACACTGATGGTTATAGAATTTGGTGCAAAAGTGGTACTTTCATTCGAAGTCGTGATGTTGTATTTAATGAAAGACCTGTTTCTTCAAGTGTTGGTGAAGTCACTGTTATACCAAATAAATTGTTAGAAAATGCAAATATTGTACCTCCTCAGAAGGAAATTTGTGAAAATCTTCCTGTTGCTGATGAGGATTTGTCTTCTAAAAGTTCACAAGAAGAAATATCGGGTGAGGATGAATTGGAAGAATTGGAGAATCTTGGAAGATCTACCGTTCCTATACTTCGTGACAGAAGTACTTTAAAACCACCTCAAAGATAAACCGATTTTGTAAAGTCTTGTGATACCATAATGAATAACTATAATGAACCAACTATATATGAAGAGGCTATGCAGAGCCAGTACTATTCTAAATGGAAACTTGCTATAGATCAGGAAATGAAGTCCTTATTAGACAACCGTACATGGGTATTAGAAAAATTGCCTGATGGTATGAAACCCATACATACCTTGTAAATGGGTATACAAAGTAAAGAAAAACCCAGATAGATCTATAGAACGTTTTAAAGCCCGATTGGTTATAAAAGGGTATATGCAGAAGAAGGATGTTGATTACAATCAAACATTGAGCCGAGTGGCTAGAATGAGTACAGTTAGAGCTCTGATGCGCGTTGCTGCAGATGAAAAGTTGCAATTGACTCAATTTGATGTATCTACTGCATTTCTATATAGAAATATTGATAATGAAGGAAGTCATATTTATATGAAGCAGCCTAATGGCTACAAAAATGGTAGTGCACTTGTTTGTAGACTGCAGAAGAGTTTGTATGAATTAAAACAAGCACCTCGATGCTGGAATCAGCGCTCTAATGAATATTTGTATAAACTTGGGTTTAAGCAAAGTGATGCTGATCCATGTTTATTTGTAATGAAAAATGAAAATGAAAAACTTATGTTGACTATATTTGTTGATGACGGACTTTTGGCTTCAAATAGTCAAGAAATGTTAAACCAGTTTCTAATTAATCTTAAAAATGAATTTAAAATAACATATAAACCTGCAGATTTTTATTTGGGAATAGAAATTGAACATGTTGAAAATGGAATAAAATTAAGTCAATCTTCTTATGCTAAAAGGATTAAAGAAAATCTTAAAATGGAAGAATGAAAACCTGTATCAACTCCACTAGAGACATCAACTACTACTGAAGCAGGGAAAGAAATGAATGACATTGCTGGTTATTCATATAGACAGGTTGTAGGTGCACTAATGATTTAGCTTTTGCAGTGGGAGTATTGTCCAGGTCACTATAAAATCCAACCTATCAAGACTGGTTGAAGGTTAAAAGAATTTTAAGATATATAAAAGGAACCTTGGATCGTGGAATCATTTATAAAAATAATTGTAAAAAAGTATTGTTATGCTATAGTCATGCTGATCATGCAGGGGACATTACAACTGGTAGGTCCACTTCTGGAGTATTAAGCATGTTTGCAGGTGGCTGCATTTCCTGGATTAGTAAGCGGCAGTCATCAGAGGCCATCTCAACCACAGAAGCTGAGATTGTAGCTAGTAAAGCAGCTAAGGAGGCTGTGTGGCTGAAAAGGCTGACGGCAGATATGGTGGAGCTACAAAGTAATCCTGACTATATACATTGATAATATAGCGGCTTTGAAACTTTCACAAAACCCGGAGTTCCATAAAAGAACTAAACACATACGTGTAAGACACTTCTTTGTTCGGGAACTTGTAACCGAGGATTAAATCAGCGTAAAGAAAATTTAATCTGAAAATCAACTAGCTGACTTATTGACAAAACCCTTGCCTAGACCGAGACACATAGGCTCGGTTGCACATCTAACTATTCAACGTATAGATAGGTACCTAACTGTTATCACCAGTTCCAATAAATCCGGTTGCTGCGCATAAAAACAACAGTATGTTAACTATCGTTAGTTACCCGATGTGATTTAACATTTTTTTATATATTTTTTAATAAAAGTATCACTCAATAGATGGTGCTTCTATTAATTTAGCATTATTGTGTCAGATTTTATAATTGTTATGTCATTGTCAAAATATTTTGTTTGATTGTAAGTCTAAAAAAATTGTTGTATTTTGTGTAAAATAGTCTGTAACTGTTTTCATTATATAATAATCTGCATAAAACATTTAAATTAAATAACCGATGCCTTTATTCATAGAAAATGGAAATAATGAGGACGATCTACAATTAAATAAGAAAATAATAGTACTTAACTCCGAAAAAGAGCATAAATTTAAAAAACTGGAACTGAGCGAAATATTAATTAATAAACAAATGGAGATATTAGAATTAGAGAAAAGAGTAATTTTCAACAAAAACATAAATAAGTTGGAGAAACAAATTAATACACCTAATTATATGTGAAAAAAACAAATATATACATAATAATTCTTTAATTTATTCTTTAGTTTCACCTAATTGAATTAAGTAAATGTATACCTAAAATAAATATCAATGTTTATATTATATTTATACATATGTTTTATTTGTAACAAGCAATTATTACATCATTATCTGAAATAGGATTATATAACATAGACTCTAATTGTGCTTTGTCCAGCTATTCAATGCGAGTAATCTTCTACGTTTTGTATTTCGTTATGAAGATTTGAATAAACAAACTCCTCATCTTCATCAATTGCAACATTGTGCAGTTGTTTTCAGTTATCATCTAAGTCCCATTGAATCTCTTCTAAATTCCAAAAGTGCGTTTAATTTAATTTCTTGTTCTAATTAGCTTCGTTGTATTTTTCCTGTGCTTCTGTTTGCGGATTTAATAAATTAATAAATACTTTCTTAAAAGGTATCCAGAATCTCCCAATAAATAGTTTTGTCCAAAAGTGTCACCTTCTGGATTTAGTATATATGTCAAATATAGTTGCATTATGAGTGGACCCTGACCAACTAGCGTTGCAGGCACATTGGATATTATATGAGAAAAACACTTTCATCTATATAGTTCATAGCGACTTTCACCTTTGTATTTTGATATTGGTACAATCTTACATTCTGTTACTCGGGGAAACGAAACTTTTCAATAAATTCTACAGCTGCAGATTAAACTTCCTGAATTCTTATCATTGAATTTCCGTTAAATTATATCTATTCATAAGTACATTTTTGCGCATGGATACTTTTTTCTTGAACTATAATAATTTCCTCGTCAGATAAATAGTTTAATAATAATTCACTTAATTCACTGAATACTTGTATATTATACATTTTTTATATTTGTTTAATTTTAAATCAAAGAAATATGATTTTTTTTAATCTTCTGAAGTTATTTTCAAAATAGCTTAAAATA
Source organism: Panorpa germanica (assembly GCA_963678705.1). Lineage (NCBI taxonomy): Eukaryota > Metazoa > Arthropoda > Insecta > Mecoptera > Panorpidae > Panorpa > Panorpa germanica. The sequence goes on along the minus strand of OY783213.1, from coordinate 1,043,548 downwards.
ATATTTTTGACACTAAAAAAAATATGGCTGACTTAACTAGACGATTCAATAGTTATAGGACAGAATTCGTAAAGTTAGACTTTACATACTGTTTATCGTTGTGACGTCACTAACTATGTAAGCAGCAACCCGATTTAGAACTATTGAATAGTTACCGGGTTAGTTATCGTACATCGGATAGGTAACTATGAAAGCAGCAACCGGGCCATAGTGTTATGTAATAAACTTGGACTTAGTGCTATCAAAAATAACCTATAAAAAGAAATACCTAACTGTAAAATGAAGGCAAAGTATTGAATTTTGTCAAATTCAGTTGGCTTTGTTATTAATAAGCTTTTGTTTTTGGTGTGATTATTAAATATATTAAATTGCCTTCAGCACATGTATTTTAGTTACTCTTATTATTTTATATATAAATAAATAGATATAAAATACAATAGTTAGTTAGTAGTTAGTTTGTTGTCAGTTCCTAAATCAACAAAATTATTTACTAATCAAAAAAAAATCCCAAATTTTGAAAAAATTTTTTTATCTTGATATAAAAAATATATTTTCTTAGTCAGTTTGTATGAAAAATTAATTGTTATTATATGTAAAATAAATATAGAACGAGTTTATTTATTATTTCAATTTAAAAATGGAATTAAATTTTGACATGAATTTTAAGTTACTCAAAAAAAGCAAACGTCGTTTGCGACAAGGGTAAAAGCTAGTTTCAATATAAAAATGGAATTAAAATTTGAAATTAAATTACGAATTGTGCTTCGCTTGTAAGAGTCAGACTCCATATGAAGTATTTGATTAGTTGACTTATAATGCCTAGAGATCATTCCTAATTGCAATACAAAGTGGCGACAGTTTAAAGATTTTTGTTATTCAAATGTTTGTTTTACAATAATTAATTCAATTTTAGTTTTTTATTTTAGATAATACAATTCAGTTTTATGTAAATCTAAGCAGGGTTTAATCTAAATCCATATGGATTAAATATTAATAATATTTAAAATGTATGAATTTTGTTTAGGAAAAACATTATTATAATTAAAACCCTATAATGAAAATCCTGTTGACTATAAATGAGTAAAGAATAGAATATACGTGTTCAGAATGTAATGTATTATTGTTATAATAACTTAGTTGTTATTCGCGCTTCCACTCTAATTTTGATATCTTCTTCTGACGTTTAGTCTTCAATTTTCTAATGCACAATTTTCAAGTTTCAAATATATATATATATATATATATATATATATATATTATTGTCTGTTTTAAGTTTCGGTTACGTTTTGTGTTCTTGATATATTTTGGGTTACGAGTCGGTATATTATCGGTAAATCTTTAATGTACTAGTACTGGCAAAAAACAGTTGGAATGAGTTTTAGTATTTGTTATTCAATTTTTGTTTATAATATTTTATTTATATATATGATAAAATTTTTTATTAGGATAGCTGATATATCATTACTTTTGTAACAGCGATTTCAATTTTAGTTTGCAATTTGGCCACCAAAACATAAAAATGTATGTGAGTACAATTAAATTGACAACAGTTACATAATTTGATAAAATTGAGAAAATTTGAAGTAGTTTCGACCGTCAAAAATTGCATCATTTAGAATATTTTCTATTTTCTAATTGTGTACTATGTAGGTACTTTTAAGTATTTATTTATCAATTAAGTATTCAATTTCACAATGTTATTTGGATAGATCATTATAAATAAGTCATTTACTACGTTTATGTCACACTTTAAAACAAGTGGAAATGTCTTCTAGTGGCGTGAGCTAGAATTCAAGTTCTTCATTGTCGTCTAAATTAATCCAACAATATTCCGTGATGCAATATACATAAAGAAAAGTAGGTTTAAAGGCTAAACGTAAGTGAGAGTTTAAGTTGTTGCCATAAGCTTAGTAATTGCTACTTTGAAGCATATTGTAAAATGGTTGTCGTAATTGTATTTTTTTTTTGTACTGGAATAATGTAACTAAAAATATTTAATAATGTTATATTTAGCAGAAATAAACTATTATTTTATATTAATCAGGTTTATTATATTTAACAAAATGTACACTTGCATTAGGATGTCACAAAGTATAGAATTACATATTACAGTATTACAGAGTACAGTATTAGACATTAAATTTAGACATTCTAACAACAAATCATAAATAATTGAGTGTCAAAAAAAACATGAGAATATTAATCAAGTTATACTACAAGATATTCTAATGTATCACTTAACAAAAGAGTTGTAGTTAAACATACCAAGTTTAAATCTTAAGAATTGGAATTTATCTTTTGACAATGCTTTAGTTAATATATCTGCATATTGATCAGCAGTGCTTACAGATTTAAGATCTATAATCTTTTGAAAATATTTTTCTTTTATGAAGTGATACTTAATATCAATATGTTTACATCTTTTATTGAAATTTATATTTTTAATTACACTGATGGCACTTTGATTGTCCAAATGTAAACACATAGTGTCTTGTTTATATTCACCAATATCACATAACACTTGCTTTATCCACATAGCTTCTTTTGTTGCAGCACAGGCTGCCATAAATTCAGCTTCTGTTGTTGACAGAGCAACCGTCTGTTGGCGTTGGCTGGACCATGTCACAGCAGCACCATTCTTTATGAAGACGTAGCCAGCAACTGAGCGTCTTGTATCAATATCATTTGCATAATCAGCATCACTATAACCAGTAACAGCTGGTGGCTCTGATGTTGATGAGTAGTTTAGGCCATAATCTTTAGCATCCTTCAGGTACTTAAAGATCATCGTGACAGCATTCCAGTGTGATTTATTATAGCAACTTAAAAATCGACTTACCAAGCTTACGGCAAACATAATTTCTGGTCGACTGACTGTAGCCAGGTGCATAAGAGAACCCACAGCTTCTCTGTATGGATAGTTTTTGTCTGGTTCTCCATCTCCCTTTTGTAGCTAGACATGGGGTCCACGTTGCTAAATATCTCAATTTGCATGCCCACAAAATTACTTGGTGTGTTCAATATTTTTACTTCCAGTACAGATTGTAGTTCTTTGGTTATTTTATTTAGAGTGGATTTAGTTTTAGAAAATAGTAGGCCATCATCCACATACAGACAAAGATAACATTTCTTATTATTTACATGACCAACATACACACATTAATCAGCTTTGTTGTTGATGAAGCCAAATATCTTTAATATTGAGTCAAATTTCTTATTCCAGCTTCTGGGGGCTTGCTTTAAACCAAACAGCGACTTGTTGAGCTTGCATACCATGTTGTTTTTACAGGATAGACCTTCAGGCGGAGACATAAATATGGTCTCTTCAAGTTCACCATATAAAAATGCAGTTTTTACATTAAGTTGTAAGATTTTAAGTTTATTTTGAACAGGCATGGAAAGCAATAAACGTATTGAATCATACCTTACAGTCGGAGCGGAGTCGGAGGTTTCTGTGTAGTCAATACCTGCGGTTTGTGCAAATCCCTTAGCACAAAGTCTTGATTTGAACCGTGAACCAGTTGACTCTTCCTTTATTCGGAACACCCGTTTACTGCCAATCACTTTGGCATTCGGAGGTTTTTCTATCAATGTCCAGGTTTCATTTTTCTTATGAGCATCAAGTCTTTCATTGATTGACTTTATCCATTCATTTTTATTTGTTGAATGTACTGCTTCTTCATATGTTACAGGAACACAGGATGAGAATAAACACAGATGAGTATGTTCTTTAGTACATGGACAGTTGAAATTCTTATTTTTTGTTTTATTTCTTGGTCTCAATGTCACATTACTGACAGGAGGAGAATCAATACTGGTGTTAGGTAAGTATTCACTGTCGGATGTTGACCTGTTTCCTTTCTCTGTCTCATATGAACTTTCTGAATTTGTGTCATTGTCAATTAAGCTGTCCTATTCCGTTTTTGCTTTTTCTCTTACATCTTCTTCTTTTGTATTTGTTTTGTCATTTTCAGTGTCTGTCTCATACAATTCTACCGAAACAAAGTTTCTTTTCACTGAGGATTCAAGAAATGTAGCATCTCTGCTCTTTATTACTTTTCTAGTATTTAATAATGAGAATCTGTATCCTTTTGTATGGTCGCAGTATCCGATAAAAATTATTCTGTGAGCCTTTGAGTCCCATTTTCTGCGTTTTTCTTTAGGTAGATGAACTATTGCCTCGCAGCCAAATATACGCATATGATTAACATTTGGTTTGCGTCCAGACCACATTTCCATAGGAGTCTCAAGCTAAGGATCTGGTTGGGGAACGATTGATGATGTAAGCAGCAGTATGTATTGCATCTGCCCAATACAACTTCGGCAGACCAGCGTTGAGTAGCATGCACTTCGCTATTTCAACCAGTGTCCGATTCATGCGTTCCACAGTCCCATTCTGTTCAGGCGTGTATGTGTGGTGGTTTGATGGATGATTCCGGCACCTTTCAGGTAATCAGAGAAGGCTTTGTTATCGTATTTAAGTCCGTTGTCTGTACGAAGAACCTTTATATGAGCATCCGATTGATTTTCAACTTCTTGCTTGAATTCTTTGAATTTACTGAGCACTTCAGACTTGTTGTGAAAAAAGTATACTGAAATCTTCTTGGAATATTCATCTAGGAAGGTTAACAAATATCTGCTCCTACCGAGAGACTAAGTTTCCATTGGTCCACATACGTTAGAATGAACCAGTTCTATGGGTTTTGGTGACTCTTAATCCATCACTTTTAAAAGGTAACCGTGTCTGCTTTCCTTCTTTACAAGTTCTGCATGTCAGATTTTCTGTTTTTCCTGAGAAAGTTAAATGCTCTGTGTTATCAGACAATTTTTTCAAAGTTTGGAAATTAAGATGTCCCATCCTCTGGTGCCAGCAAAAAGCATCTTGTTCATGTTCAACACTGGACATGTGCGCAAGACTTTCAGGCATGTTCAGCCGGTACATGTTATTTACAATGCTTGCAGTTGCTATAATTTGATTCTTGCTGTTCATGATCACACAGCCTGAGGTATCAAATTTCACTTGGCCTTCATTTTTAATAATTTGGCTTACAGATATCAGATTAGTTGCCAATTCAGGAACATATAAGACATTTGTGAACAGAATCTTATTCTCTTGCCCGTTTTGGTCATAAATATTTGAGCTCACATCTCCTGAGCTTTGCACAGATAACACTTTGTTATCAGCAACACGAATGTTCTTTGTTATAGGGGTAGTTTCCTTTACAATTATATTCTTAGTCTTAGTCATATGTGCCGAAGCACCGGAGTCTATGTACCAAGCATCATCATAGTGGGATGATGCAACAAACAGAGCAGCATAAGAAGAGCTAGGTTTCTGTCTCTTGTTCATGAGTTTGTATTTGTTGCATTCAGAGCGTTTATGTCCATGTTGATTGCAGGAATAACATCTCGGACCTTTGTAGAACTTCTTCTTTACAGAGTTGTTATGAAACTTCTTGTTGACAGCAAAAGCCATTGTATTGTTGTCTGAATTTATAACATCTTGTAATAGTTTTGCTTTAACACTGTCTGCAGTTATTTTTGTGCCAGAGCTTTCGATCGCAATAATCATTGGTTGATATGATTAGGGCAGACCGGAGAGCAGCAACGTCCCGAGCCACTCGTCGTCCACTTTAAAGCCAATGTTGCGCAGCTTGTGAGCTGTTGACATAAGTTTGCTCACATACTCTTCTATATTTTGACATCCACTGAGCGATGTGTTACATAAATGACGCAGCAGACCAACTCGGCGTGTAAGTCCGGAGTCGTCGAACGCTGCTGCCAATGTGTCCTAAACTCCTTTGGCCGTGTTTTCCTCTTGGATATGAACGTAATTGATCGGATTAACCAGAAGAATTATCTTTGTTATCGCTTTTGCATCACGTTTTGAGTCTGCGGGTGACGCCGGGTTAACCTCAATGCAATCCCCTAGTTCTTCGTGATGTAGGTATGTTTTCACTGCGAATTGCCAAGTCGAATAGTTTTCACGGCCGGTTACCTTCTCGAATAATGCCAGTGAATTATTCGATGCCATTTTTATTCGTTGAGAACACTTTAAACACAAAGAAGAACAGAAACAGTTTCAACAGTTACGTTTTTTTTTTAAGGTTATGTTCACCACACTAAAAGTCTTTATTCACTGTTTTACTTTTCGAAAAACACTCACTAAACGTCTCTGGGTTTATCTGGGCCCATAACCTTTTATATTTAGCAGAAATAAACTATTATTTTATATTAATCAGGTTTATTATATTTAACAAAATGTACACTTGCATTAGGATGTCACAGAGTATAGAATTACATATTACAGTATTACAGAGTACAGTATTACCTACAGTACTACCGAGTGTAAAAAGAAAGATAGAAGAGTAGTAGTGTCAATCCCGAGAGGGCGCTATATTTAAATCCAACAAATAATAATAGAACACGGCAAGAAGTTATATTTAATAATAGAAGTGCCTAAAAGTTGTAATGTTTTTCCAACTTTATGCCGATAATTTATCAACGGCTGTTAAAAATAAAACTAGCAAGGAACATGTCGAGTTATTTTGAATTTTATATACGTACATCTATAATTAAAGCTAGTTAACACAACAACTTTAGACGGTCGTCAAATAAGTTTTTGATAACTGCTGGTGTAATGTTGAAGACATAAATAGTTAACAAATGAATACGATGCATTATATAGAAGCACTTCTTAAAATTATTGATGATTATATAGTAAAAACACAATAGAGGGACCTTATAAGAGTTTTCTCACGATGATCCCAAGCATCGGTGTATGTCAGAAAAATTGCCGACTAGATCTGACAAACAAACATCTAGTTTAACGAGTGTGCTATGTGAAATGCTACTGAAAAATTCAACATCAATCAATCAATATTACACTTAATTAAAGAAAAACGCAAAGCACGTAGAAAGTCAAGAAACACTCAAGATAAAACTAAATTGAACAGATTGATTATACAATTAACAAACGAAATTCATGAAATCAAGAATGAGTCCCTCAACCATTTTCTAAGAGACCTCACTGACGATAAGGATACAGATTATTCGCTCTAGAAGGATACAAGGAATATGAAAAAACCAATAGTACAAACACCACTCATTCAAAGAGAAGATGGCAGCTGGACAAAAGATAATATGAAAAAAGCAGAGCTATTTGCGGAACATCTGAAAGATAAATTGAATGATGACCGTCAATAATGGTTAATACGACTTCAAAAATATTACCATTATTAAATTAACTAGAAAAAATGTTATTAGATAGTTTATATAAACTAGTTAAAACAATATAATATAAAAAAAATCAATCAATATAATACTACAATCAATTAATTTTATTAAGGCAGCACACAAGGTGTACTTTCTATAGTATCTATAAATATGAAGATTATTTGCCGAATACACAATGAAATTGAGTCTAGGATCATAGGAGTCGAGACAACGCGGTACACCTTATCATTTGAAGCAGTCAAATAACATTGATTCATTGTTACATTGTAATATCACAGGAAGTTTATTTGATAACATAGATATTCGAATGTCGAACTGTTTCTGTGGAAAGAAGGTTTACCATTAGCAGCCATTGAAGAACGATCTATAGTGTTAACGTTCTCATTGACTTTTATCCTAGACAACAAACAATTTTCGTGGTAAAAGTGGCTTTATTAAAAGTGGTTTTTTATTAAAAATTAATGAAATTCCTGCATGATGAAATCAATCACAAACCCATGATACATTGGACCATTTAATATTATCTTCATAGGAACAGAGGTAGAACAATTATGGGTACTTAAACTACTTTCTGCAGTTCAAAGCAGTGTTTTGTCGTATGTACTGCTGACTTTTTGTAAGAAAGAGGAAAATTTTATTTTTGTTACAAAGATTATAATTTCATGTAACTGTAATGGAATATTGACAAAGCTATCCATCATCTAACTATTCAACCACCTAACTATTAAGAGAATTTTGCAATCCAACTTTGATAACAACGAAAATATTTTGGAAAATTAAAATATTTCATCATGCACACAAAAATTGAATTATAAATATTATTGCATCTTATTATTATTATTGATATTATCACCTTGCTAAATGGGCATATCTGATACTCAGTTACTCTAGTTCCTCAGAGTGTCCTAATTTTATTTTATTAATTGAAGAAACCGGAAGAATGTACTAAGAAGACAACGCAAGCTAGTATTTTATGTATATAAACGATAAACGACATTACACTGACCTTCAAGATAGCGCGGACAATTTCTACAGACTAATAAATTTTAAACATTAAAAATAAATGAAAATTAAAAATAAATGTAAAAAAATAAAATAAAAAAAGAGAATAAAATATTAATATAAAAAAATCAATAAAGAAATAAAATAAAATAGCCATAGAAAGTAAAAGAGATAATAAAGAAAAAAAATACCAAAAAAATTATATACTATAGCAAAAAGAATTATTCAACATAAATATAAAATAGAATTTAACTAATAGTGATGTTTTTAAATTAAGGATAATAAAGTATTAGCTGTTTTCATCAAATTTATATTATCTTGAATATACTGGTCGTAAGACGATCCGGAGGCGCCATTGTAGTAGCAATTAGAAATTACTATATTTTATTTATTATACAGATGAAAAGTAATGTTATTATTTTTCATTTGATACTACTTTATTTCTTTCTATCTGTATACTTAAGGTAATTTTTTTTAGTTATGCAAGTACTGAACGTTATCCAAAATTTATCAGAATAATCGTACAAAGAAATAATTTTGTTCAAATGTTGTCTGTTTTTATTACATTTATGTAATTTTGTTTATAATCCTGATAATGGTTTGTATTGAATACAATATTGTCGTAAATAAATAATTCGAATTTCTTCCTGATATTAATTGAACCAGGTTTCAGAAATTCGTTATTAAAGGATTAAAAACCGACATTTATTTGAGAACCGGTCAATTCTACAGACTTTGACACGACCGTGAGACGAATTAGCTCTTTTCAGAGGCTAAAATTAGACTGATTTTAATAATAGTATGCTCAAAAGAAGTTAGAAAAATTTCCTAATCTTTTAGTATATTGGAACCGTGGTCTCGTCGATTCTTTGTTTTCAAACCACTGCCATCAGCAATTTGACTATATGTATGGTAATAAAGTGCGTAGTACTTTTCTCTCTTTCTTTCTTACTTAGTTTCAATAAGCTCATTTCCAATGCATAGTTTTAACAAAAGTTCTATTATTTTAATTCCTATTTCTATTATAATTTTACTGCTTATTTTCTATTTGTGATCTTAAATCTAAACTAGACCCAACGTGTCTTATAAAAATTCATTAGTTCTAAAACTGTTAAATTAAGGATTTATAAAAACTTATTACTTAATTTACTGACAAACTCTGGTTGTAAAAACAATTAAAAACTTTATTACTATTCTATGCTCTTTGGTTATCTTAAAGCTAAACATAAATTTTAAATTTCATTACGCCAACAGTTAAAAAAATTAATGTATTTCTTAAAACAATAATTATATTGTTCTAAAACTAAACTTAACTAATTTCTTAAACTAATTTCATGGCGCCATCGCTTCCTGTAACATAAACTCTAAATTAATACTTTGTACACAGTAAAAGAAAAAATAATTATTTCATTTTAAAATGTAGCGATTTTTATTCAGATTTTAACACTGTATCTACAATTTGAACTTTTGCATAACCTCCGGTTACAGAACTAATGGCCTGTTGTTCGTTGGTTGTGGTGCTAGACAGTATACTAGATGCCAAGAAGGATTGTTTGTTATCACAGAGCGGCATATATTGCAAAAAGAGATGACATTTTTTCATTCTAATTTGATGTTGTTGCTCAAGATGGCGTTTGAGATTTTGTTTAGAAGCTGTCCAGGCAAAGCATTTAAACATTTTGTCACAACCTGTTTTAGTGCAAGTCATTGCTTTTGGTGTTTGGAAGTATATTGTTAACGATTCATTTTGTCTTGTGGGTTGATTATTCAAAATTAAATTAGAACTTAATATCACATTCTCATCATTAATAGTTACATTATTAATAGCGTCATTATTAACATTAAAGTGATTTACAGATTTATTTGATGACGAAGACGATTCTGACTTTGAGAAGTCAGGGTCTTTTAAAGAGTCATAGACACTTTCTTTAAATATATTATTTAAAGATATTATTTCCGGAGATTTGGATGTATTGGATGGAATGTTTCCTTTTCCACTTTCTGGTAATATAATGTCATGACTGATAATGTTTGTCGCATTTGTTGCCTCAACCCCTCCAGCATCCAATTGAACCACGTCATCAGTGATGTCACTATTTTTCCTTGATTGGATCGTGATGAGGTCACACTGCGGGATGTTAATTGGGTGAGGAGTTGCAAGTTATTGGAAAAGGGAAAAATCCTCCGAAATACTTCCAGATCTCTTGGAGTTGATGGTTTAAGAAATTTCAGATGACTTTGTTTGTCTCTTAGGCTTTACTAAGTATATTAATGGAACTATACTGCCTTTATCTATATTTTTGTTATTATTTTTATTTTTCAACCGAGTGTCTAATAATTTTACTAATTCTGCAAGATCGGTTTTAATGTTTTTGACAGCTTTGTCTTCTAAAATCTCAAACTTGTAATTACTTTGCCCTACAGGCAACTCTTTAGAAGCTTGAGGCATTATTGGGCAAGTTAGTCAATATGTGTGTACGGTCTGCATGAGATATGATCATCATTTAGAGCCCCTGCACGCCAACGAAGTTAGCTTATTATGTATTAAATGCAGTGCCGGAAGGAAACGCCTTCCATAACCTGCGATAGTAAACTTTTGAAAATAACATGCAAAGAAATTAGAAAATAAGTTGACATACCTGCTTTAAAACAATTTTACGCCATCCTTTAAACCTTATGAACAATTCGCTATAATATAGCTATAATAATAAAGTTAAGAAGTCAGCACAAGGTGTGTTTATAAACAAAAATTGATAAACGCCTTACAAATATTAGATATGCAACCAATAATACACCTTACGTGTACAATTTGAGTATATCATAATATCTGTAATGACATAATTTTGACAAGTGATTTATATGTAAAAATGTATAAAAATACATAAAAGAAAGTTATAGAACGTAACTTTGATATATGTCCAATATACAGCGTGGGACGAAGTAGGTGGATATAGAAAATCCAGTTAAATGTCAGTATGCATCATAGTCGAAATAAGTCCAGAAGAACTATTATAAATTTATCGTCATGGTTATTTCCTAATAGTGTAAGACTATCGATGCGTCAGGGGGGGGCAGTAGGGCGTTCTATAATGTAACGCGGCATTTTGATTAATGTATAATCACTTGCCTGGTATGATCCTAGCTCTCGTATCAGAGGATTTGTGCTGGCTGGCAAAGATGTGTAAAAAGAAAGTGCCTTTGCATGTGTAACACCTGCCAGTGTAGAAATGTGTAGTTCGTGTCTAATGCGTGCATTGCGGATGTACCAACCACATCCCGCAATGGAGCGAAAAAGTTTATTCTGCACGGTTTCTAGGTGTTTAAAGTTCGGCGATTGACCCCATATCAACGAATCGAAGAGTAACAGTGGCCTAATGTATGTTTTATAAATTAGTAGTCTGTTAGGTATGCTCAATTTTGAATTTTTGTGCAGTAGCATACATTAGTTCGCCTTGTTTACACGACTCTCAATTTCAGTATTGAAATTGAGAGTCGAGTAAACATAGTACCTAAGTAAAGTATCCTAGGGAGCCAATCGCAACCTGATCCTGATATTGTAATGTTAGCAAGGTGCGTCAGTTTCGTGGACCTAGTGAAAAATATATATTGTGTTTTTTTTTTTTTTTTTTTCTATTTACAAGGTAATTACAACTAAGCAAATTTGCTACTCTAGCAATTTTTATATATAATAAGTACAATACGTATTCCAGATCCAATCCACTGACTAGCTCCGAAAGATTTATATTACACACTTCTTATTGTGTGGTACAGTGGTAGATATCACAGGGTCAGGTCTTGAGGCTTGGTCCTCTCCAATCTACGCAGATCTGTTCTCGTATCGAGTTACTGCAATATTTCATTGTTGTGGTGGTCTTGTAGACGTAGCAAATGTCTACTCGCTGCCTTCTTGATTTCATCGTCTACGGTGGGCATCTTTATGTCACGATGTAGATTTTCATTTCTGATGTACCATGGCGCATCTGTAATACTACGCAGTACTTTATTTTGAAACGTTTGTATTTTCTTCAAATTGGTTTTCTTGGTACAACCCCACAGTTGTATACCATAGGTCCAAATGGGTTTCAGTATTTGGTAGTATAATACCAGTTTGTTATGCACAATCAGCTGTGAGTGCCTTCCCATTAACCAATGCATTTTTCTGAGTTTATTATTTAGCTGCTCTCTTTTCATTTTGACATGCTCCTTCCACTTGAGCTTCGCATCTAGTGTCATACCTAGGTATTTCGCTGTGTTGGAGTAAGGTATTGTTTGTGAGTTGAGGGTAACTGCGAAAGGAATAGTTTTCCTGTTTGTAAAATTTATGTGCGTTGATTTGGCTTCGTTCAGCTTAATTCGCCATTTCTTTGTCCACTTATAAACCTCATTAAGCGATTGCTGCAGTTTACTATTCACTTCTTCTTCTTTCTTCCCAGTAACCATTATTGCAGTGTCATCTGCGAAGGTAGCTATTGTGGCATTCTCAGGTTGTGGAATATCCCTTGTATATAGTAAATACAAAACTGGTCCAAGGACGCTGCCCTGTGGCACTCCTGCTTTTATTTGCTTCATCTCAGAGTACTCATCTTCTATTTTAACTCTAAAATGTCTACCTTTTAGATAGGATTTGAGAATGAGGTACCATTCAGCAGGTAAATCCTTTTGCAATTTGTGTTCTAGTCCTTGGTGCCATACTTTATCAAACGCCTGTGCCACATCCAGAAAGAAGCTGGAACATATTTGTTGCGTTTCAAGTGCTTTTTCGATGATATTAGTTATTCGATGAACCTGTTCTATTGTCGTGTGTTTATTTCTAAATCCGAATTGATGATCCGGAATTAGCCTTCTTTCATATATTATTATATTATTATTTTCATATATTATTCAACCTTTTCAGGAGAAGTTTTTCAAATATTTTAGAAATAACTGGCAGTAGTGAAATTGGCCGGTAGCTCGTGACTTCATTTGGTGGTTTACCTGGTTTAAGTAACATTATCACCTCAGCTACTTTCCATTGGCTAGGGACGTATAGTAGTCTGATAGCTGCATTAAAATGATGTAGGAGTTTTCTCAGTGCTATATCCGGTAATTCTTTAATTACCTTACCCGTTATAAGGTCAAATCCCGGGGCTTTTTTGGCATTCAAATCGGTCTTAATTATGTGTTTTAGTTCTTTGAGAGTTACTGGAAGAATTTTGAGGTTGTCTTTTTTTGCAGTGCGAGCGATGTCTTCTTCGGTAGTCTGTCGAGGATATGGCTTAAATGTTTTCTCTAGATATTCAGCGAATAGGTCTGCTTTTTGCTTGTTGTTGACCATCCATGACCCGTCTTCTGTTTTGATGGGTGGGTTCTGGTTTTTCGGCCTCTTCAATGCTTTCGCTGCTTTCCATAATGAGTAGTCCGTTTCCTTGTCTGCAGAGAGCTTTCTCAGGTACCAAGCAAAGTTATCATTCTTGATTTCTTTCAGCAGTTCTTTTAAACTATTAGCTAATGTATTTAGAATGGTTTTGTCCTGGGGTGCTCTAGTAATTTGCCATTTCTTTCTAGCTTTTCTTTCTTTGTTGACAAGTTCTCTAACCTCTTTTGGAAAATTGATATTAAAATTTTCTTTTACTTTTATTTTTGGAGAATTTCGCCATGCCGCATTTTGAATTGCTTTTACTAAAATGTCAACATCGTCTTCCAGTTCTTTAGGTGTTTTCAGCGGTATTTGTAAATTTATATCTTGTTGAGATCTTTACGGTATCCTTCCCAGTCTGTTTCATGGTTACTGAGACTTGGTGGAGTACTTCTCATTATTATTGAACTACTAATGGTGAGTATGATCGGTGTGTGATCCGATGATATTGTTTCATCACTACCTATGTGCATGTAGTTTCTTGAGAGCCCTTTTGTTATATAGAAGTCAATGAGATCTGGAATTTTTTCATTATCTGTTGGCCAGTACGTTGGCATTCCCGTGAGCTAGAGCTCCTTTCCTTTGGCCGTTGTTAAGCGAGAGCCCCAGAAAGTGTTTTTGGCGTTGAGATCTCCTCCAATGATAAATTTGTTGCCTAGAGTTTTAAAGAGATTTAAATAGTCTTGTTTTTTAAGATTATATCGTGGTGGACAATATATGGCTGCAATTTTGAATGCTTGGTTTTGTATTTTCATTGAAATTGTTGTAACTTGCATTTCTTCTATTTCAATGTTTACTTCTGCATTGTGTTTTACTCATTCGTGAATATTTATAGCTGTTCCTCCCATCGCTTTATTTGCTGGATGATTTGATTTGTAAATGCGATAATTATTGAGCTTGATATACGACTCCCGTGTGAAATGTGTTTCGGACACAAGGCATATATCAACTTTTTTAAGATGCATAAATAGTTCTAATTCGTGAATGCGTCCTTGCAATCCGTTGGCATTCCAGACAGCTATTGTAATTACGTTATTCATTTCTGTTTCCTTGTCGCATTGTTATCAAACCAGTTTCTTGTTTTTGTATTTTCTCAAAGATTTGGTTGTTTACATTTTGCTGCTCGTTCATATTGTTAAGAATTTGATTTAGCATTCCTTCTATTGTTCTTTTTTCTTCTCTACCGCTGGCAATCTGGCTGTATGTTTTAGGCGCTTCGCTGCTTGCGCTACTTGCTTGTATATTTGCAGGTTGAATCTCCTTTTCCAGTGTATACCTTCGTTGTACTTGTACTTGCTTCTTCTGCTTTGTAATATTGTCCCTTCTGTTTTAAAGTTCCATGGCTACTACACACCCTCTGTAGCTAGCTGGATGGTCTCCTTTACAGTTGATGCATATGGGAGTCGTCTTTCTACTTACTGTACAAGATATGGTATTGTGTTTTCCAGCACATCTCACACATCGTGGATCTTTATTGCAGTAGCTTTGAGTGTGATTAAACTCCTGACACCTCTTGCATTGTGGTATTAAACGTGTGTTTTTCCGAAGCGGTTCTATTTTTACTACTATATTTAGTATGTTTCTTATTTCATATATTTTGTCTATACTCTCCTTATTGTAAAAAGTTAGCATAAATAGCGGTAGTCCCCGCTTCGTAGTCTCTCGTTTCTCGTTTATTTCTTTTTTGATTATGTTGATTGCATCCAGCACTTTTAATCCTTTCCCTTTAAGATCTTCAATGATATCATTTTTGTCGCATGATGGGTGCAGCCCTTTAGCCATGACTTTAATTGTTCTTTCGTTTTTATCCTCATAAGTATGCCATTGAAGTTTCTTATCATTTAGTTGGGCGGCTAATGCTCTGTACGCATTATGATCAGGGGTATTTATCTTCCAGGCATTGTTGCTTAAAGAAGTGACTTTGCATTCTTGTTCTGTACTTCTTTTTATTATCTGAAACAAATTTTTAATAAATGAAAAAAAAAAAAAAAAAATGTACTTCTTTTTATTATCTGAAACAATGTTTTGTACTCCTCTACCCCCGCTACATTTATAGGTGGAGGACGGTTACTATTATTTTGTTTTTGTTGGGTATTTTCAGTTTTGTTAACGTCCTCTAATTTTCTTGAGTTTACCTCTTTTTCTAGTGTGATGTCGTCTGGTGATGCGATTGCTTTTCGCTTCTTTGATTTTCTCTTGAAGATCCAGTCGGTCTCCCGAATTACTTCATCTTCATCTGTTCCATATTGTTCAACTTCTTCATTTCTCACTGAATTATTTCCAGCCTTGTGCGATGGTTTAATTCCTTGAGCTATGTCTTGTAGTTCCCTTACTTGCTGTTTTAATTCTTTCACAGTTTTCTCAAGTATGGATCTTTGTTTCCTCTCTTCTTCCCATTTTTGCCTCTGATCCATTTTTGCCTGAGGCCATTTTTTTGCCTCTGCATTTTCTATATTTTCTATATTTATTTCTGGTTCTATGCATCTTTGAACTGGGCCAGAATGCTGCTGGTTGGTATGCGTAGTAGGCGGGGAACGCATCATCCTCCCCTTTGGAGGAGTCTTGTTGCTACCTCTAATATTTATTTATTTCAAACGAAAACCGTGTAGAAAGAAGAATATTCATATTACATCAATGTTACTGGCACTATAACTATCAACTTATAAATAATACAATTAATATTATATTAAATATGAAGAATGACTTTATAAACTGAACTGAACACTTTGACTATCCAACAATGAATGATTGTGTTTTTGACGCATTAATTTTATTGCGCCATTTTGTACAGAAACTAAAGACTCGATGTAACGCATTTTGTAAGTATATTACGGCAAGTTGCAGATCTTTGGATCTAGATATGTAGGATTGATCGTCGGCTTACGTAGTCCTACAGATGGTTCTACCTAGATCCGGGAGGTCCGATATGTGGATGTTGTAAAGTATTGGAGAGAGGATACTGCCCTGTGGCACGCCAGCACATATCTTGTATGTGCTGGAGTAATCCTGCTCTACTTTGACTGTAAATGTCCTGTTGCTAATGTAGGAATCTATAAATTTTATAAAAGTGGATGGGAACTTTGATAAGTACATCTTATACAACAACCCACGGTGCCATACTGTATCGAAAGCTCCCTGAACATCCAAGAAAGCACTTGCAAGTTATATATTTTCTGAGAGCCGAAAATATTAACAAATTTATATTTTAGTAGATTAATTTACTTTATAAATTTATTGACTCTTAGTTTTAAGAACGTTGTGCTAGTTCATATATCGTGGTCGTCGTTGTTTATAGGTTGTTAATATTTGTTGACATTAATATTAGAATGAAAACATATATTTAAAAAAACTGTATTTTATTTTAATAAAATTTAAATGCAAAGTTACACTTGTTGTTAGTTTTGATGATTATATATTTATGTATGATTAATATTAATTGTTAGTTGGTTGATTATTTTAATACACTAATTTCTAATTTATTTGTTAATCTTTATATTTATTTGTATCGTTGGTTTTTGATTCGTTTTTGAATCTTTCTTGTTTTGTGTATTTACACTTTTGTTTGTTTCTTTTGCAATTTGTGCTTTTGTGTCTTTTTCGACTTTTGTTTCTTAAATCTAATTGACAATGTCAATAGTATGCGATAAAAATTGACTATTACTGAATCAAAATAACACGTACATCTATTGTGGTGTTATTCTAAAGATTGACTGGAATGGTCTCAAACAAATGTATTTATGCTGACTTTTTGTTTAGGTAATCATTTTTTAAATAGGTCACAATGATCGCATGGAAATGTTTATATTTCTGAGAAACACTAAGGGTTCTAATTTATAGTTATTTTTAATGGTCCTATTTTGTTTATGTTGAAATGCGTTGGACGTTATTTGTTATTAGAGTCAACATATATATGAGTTATTTATTATTTCAATTCATCATTCATAGTAGATGAAAATAATGAGTTCATTTCCTATATATTAAATAAATATAACAAAGATATAAAGTATTACGTGATCGTATGTTAACTTCTCCACCCTTAGAATGAAAATCGTATTTTAATTTTTGAAATTGATTTTCTTCCTAATTTATTGGCTGAGTTTAGTTTATTAATAATTGTAAATTTTTTTCTTATCATTATTTTTTTTTTCTTATTTGTTAACATATTATAATGCTTATAGCTATAATTAAACATAGTACAATAATAGTTAGTATTTTTCATAATAGTTTTATATTTCTATGTTAGATTCTTTTCGAGATATTGTTTTTTTCTTTTTTTTAATATCATTGAATTTGTCTAGTTTGATGTTAAATTCTAGATTTTTAAAATTCGTTGTTCTGTAAATAGTTCTCATTAGACAATAATAAATATTTCTTAGAATGAATTATTGTTTGATGAAAGGAAAGGTGTTTTACAAGTTTGATATAGGATATCTTTTATTTAAATAGGATTTGTTGTTAAATCGTAGATTCATTATCTTCTGTAATAGTAAGATTTGTTTTAGTTTTCTCTAAGTCTCTATTGACATATTCGAGATTTGTGATTTGTTTGTAGCTGTATTTTTTCATGCAATATTTTCATATTACTATGGTAATCCTTTATTTTGTCTTGAACAATTTCAGTGTTGATATTTAGGTCAAATATGTTTCTTTGATGTTGACTGCCATACAATGCTTCCATAGAAGTTAGTTCCGTTACAGAATGAATTGTATTGTTATAGGCTTTAATACAAATCAACATTATTTTAGTAGGATCTTCTTTACTTTGTGTTTTTAATATTCGATAGTTTTCAATAAGTGTGCTATGTAGCCTTTCGACGGGTTTGTTTCCTTTGTTTCTTTCCAATTGGACATTGGTTTCGTAAAATGCACATTTATTTTGTGTGTCCCTAGTAGTTGTTGTACTAGATGGTTTTTGAATTCTAATCCATTATCCATAATTATTTATATGTTTAATAGTTCAATTCTTTATAAGGTTTCGAATCCCAATACTATATTCGTATATTATTTTAGATTTTTTTTTGATTAATTTGAATTTAGGTTAAATATTTTAAATTTAGATTGAATGTTTTAAATTTAAGTTGATTATACGATCAAAAGGGTTTTTACTTCGGTATTTTAAGTACAGCGTATTTCTTCTGTATGCTAAGAGTTAAGCGTATGAAACGTGTTGGTATAGTTTTTCATATATTTAATTGTTTGTTTAATAATTATTTGTATTGATTATTTAGTTCAAAGTTTTTTTTAATTTGTTTTTAAATAGTACGGTAATTATATAGTAGTTATTTAGGAGGTCAGTGTCATAGCTGATTTGTTGACATAATTTTAATTTAATTCTAGATAAAGTAAACTTTATTTAGTTTATTAAATTTTCTATATTCGAGTGAGTATATATTATTTGAGTAAGGTTTTGGATGTTGGTTTTTACTCTAATTATTTCTATCTGATGGATGTTAAAAATCATAGTCTATGCATTGTTGAGTTTCACCAGGTTGTTCGTAATATTTATAATATACGGCAGGTATTTTCTCAATTTTTCTCGATGTTATAATACCAGGTTGTTTGTGATGCGGATAAACATACTTTTGTTTAATTTTAGTATTTTTTATTCCAGCTTGTTGTCTGTATGGAATATAAGTACATTTATTTTCTGATACATATTTTATTGTTGGTTGTTGTTTTATGTATTCAAAATATTCTTCTGGTGCATCTTTATTGTCCTCTTCTTTTTGTTGTTGAAAATATTCATAATATTCTTCAGATATATTTTCTTTGTCAATATCGGGTTTTTGTTTTTCTTTTCTCAGGTAATTCAGACGTGTCACTTCTGAAGTCTCCATGGGCTCAAAGTTTCGGATATCTTGGTTAATAGGTTGATATTGTGGTTTTGGAATAAATTGTGGTGAAAATGGTATAAATGATTGTCTTGGTTGGAAATTTTGTTAATTTGGAATAAACAATTGTTTTGATTGGAAGGGTATATTTTGTGATTTATATTGGAATGTTTTTAAACCTTGTATTGGTCTATCGGGTGTATGAGATGAGTAGTTTTTCCACTGCATGTGTTGCACATTTTCTTCGTCTAACACATAAGCCCATGCCTGTTCCATTGAATTTGGCATTCTCGCACTTATACTTTCTCCCATTTTTCCTCTCAAACCTCTGGTAAAAGCTTTTAGTATTACCGTTGTATATAGGTTTGACTTACCATTAAAGAGAGTTTCACAACCTTTTTGATTGCTGTTGGCTAATAGAGCTGCTAGATGATCTGAGCATCTGTTAAAAAAGGCTTGCGTACTTTCTTGCGATTTCTGCATCAGTTCACTAATTTCTACGATAAGCGTTGCTTCATCCCTTTGATCAGAGAAGTTAGAAATTAATATTTTTTTAAGTTCATCCCATGTATCAATCCGTCTACCTAACGTTACTCTTTCAGCGGATCCTTCTAACTTGCTTAAAGTTACTTCAACTATCCACGTTTTGATTACATTAACTGCAGATCTAAACATGTAAACTATATTGTCTACTTGTCTTATAAAAGCATTTAATTTTGTTGGTTCTCCGTAAAATGTTTTAACAGTTTCAAAATAAGAATTACTATAAGTGATATTTTCTACATTTTGTTGTTGTTGTGATTCTGCTATATCTTGCCTGAGTTGTATGAGTTGTCTTCTCTGCGATTCTAATTGATCTCGTAATTGTAATATTACGTTTTCCATTTTTAAATTTGTGTTATTTTCAATTTCCCTTAATTAATATTATTTTTGTTATTTGTTTTAGATCGTTATGACCAATAATGTTTATTACTATTTTTTATTATTTTTTTGAAAATGTAATAATTGGATATTAGGAATTTGTGAAAAGGAATTTTAGAAATATTTACTACTTACAGTTCGATTACAAATATCATTAATGTAGATTCTTATGGTCTCTGTTTTCAAGCTGTGATGGTTTTCTAGTTGTTCAGAGGTTAGTTGACATTGTCCATGGGGTTGTGCGATGGTCACGACTGCTTTTGCACTTTTTAACAAAAAATACACTTATTTTTATTTTTATAAAACACTTTTCGTATTTTTTTTAATTGCCCATTTGTACACTTCTTTTAATTATTTAAAAACTTTTAGTACATTTTTTTTTTTTAAAAAAAACTTTCTACACTTTTTTTTTTTAAATGCCCTTTTGCACACTGTTCACTCTTTTTAATACACTTTTTTAACTATTAAAATTTTAATACACTTTTGTAGATTTTTATTTTACAATTTTGTAGATATTTATTTTTCACTTTTGCAGGTTCTTTTTTTAATTTTTTCAAGAACTTGGTTCTACTTTTTTTTCAAAAAGCAAATTATCCTACAGCACTGCGCCAGTTATATATTTTCTGAGAGCCGAAAATATTAACAAATTTATATTTTAGTAGATTAATTTACTTTATAAATTTATTGAGTCGTAGTTTTAAGAACGTTGTGCTTGTTCATATATCGTGGTCGTCGTTGTTTATAGGTTGTTAATATTTGTTGACATTAATATTAGAATGAAAACAAATATTTAAAAAAACTGTATTTTATTTTAATAAAATTCAAATGCAAAGTTACACATGTTGTTAGTTTTGATTATTACATAATTATGTTTGATTAATATTAATTGTTAGTTAACTATTATTAACTATTAAATAATAATAATTGTTAGTTGGTTGATTATTTTAATACACTAATTTCTAATTTATTTGTTAATCTTTATATTTATTTGTTTCGTTGGTTTTTGATTCGTTTTTGAATCTTTATTGTTTTGTGAATTTACACTTTTGTTTGTTTCTTTTGCAATTTGTGCTTTTGTGTCTTTTTCGACTTTTGTTTCTTAAATCTAATTGGCAATGTCAATAGTATGCGATAAAAATTGACTATTACTGAATCAAAATAACACGTACATCTATTGTGGTGTTATTCTAAAGATTGACTGGAATGGTCTCAAACAAATGTATTTATGCTGACTTTTTGTTTAGGTAAACATTTTTTAAATAGGTCACAATGATCGCGTGGAAATGTTTATATTTTTGAGAAACACTTAGGGTTCTAATTTATAGTTATTTTTAATGGTCCTATTTTGTTTATGATGAAATGCGTTGCAAGTTATTTGTTATTTGAGTCAACGTAATATTTTAATTATTTAATATTTAAATTTATCATTCATAGTAGATGTAAATAATGATTTCATTTCCTATATATTAAGTAAACATAACAAAGATATATTGTATTACGTAATCATATGTTAACTTGCACAGTGTTTCCTTGCATTGAGCGCTTTTGCTACGTATTCGGTGACACGCAAAGTTGCATGTGTGGTATTGTGTTTTTGTCTAAAACCAAATTGGTCATTAGACAAAATGTTGTGTCTTGTCAAGTATAATGTAAGACGTTCGTTAATAATTCTTTCCATCACCTTGGAGATAGCGGGTGAAAGTGAAAAAGGCCGGTAACTACTCGAAAATTTTGGATCTTTCGTGCCTTTTCTAACAGGTATAATAACTGCGTGTTTCCGTCGTGCTGGGAAGTGTTTAAAAAGAAGGCACTTATTGACAATGTTCGTCAGCAACGCGATTGGTTTCCGGTCGAGAATTTTGAAAAATTCGATTTGGATATCGTCAATGCCAGCAGATTTCCCTTTCTTGCTATCCTGAATCAATGATTGAATATGTTTACTGATAGTATGTCTTAATATGAACGTATCGCTGCCGCCCATACTAGGAAATACTTCCTCAAACCATTCATTTACCCTGGCAGTAAAAACGGGATCTTTTTTAAATCCTGTAGCTAGATGACTAGCGATCGCATCCGCTTTACTACGTGCGGAAAAACAAATACCATTCGGTGTTCGTATCTCCTGGATTGGACGAAACGCTGGAAATAATTCTTTAGGTAATTTGTGGAACTTTTCAAAATCGTTACTACTATTCGCGACTTCTAATTTTGTTTGCCATTCCAAGTTTTTGTGATTACGTAATTGTGTCCTGACGAGACGTCGCAGGCGATCGTAGACAGTTTTATCCGAAGATCCCCGTCTACTCTGCCATAAGGCGCGAGCCCTTCTCATCAGGTGTATAGTCGGTACAATGTCGGGTGGAAGTGACTGCGAATGAAGCTGATATAGCAAAATACTGCGTTTTATAGCCATATTCATTTTTTCATTGAGAGATGAAATATTATTCTCAATGTCCAGGGTTGTGATCATCATTGGATTCGTAGTACTTATTGATTCGTTCAACAGATGGCGGAAAGTGTTAGTGTCAATATTAGAAATACGAGGATTTCTTTGACACTTGTTTTTCTGGAACTTGACGTGACAATCAAACTAAAGTATCACAGCACGGTGATCCGAACTAAGGTTTGCAGATGTACTAATCTCTTTTAGGTAGAAAACGCCCTTAAAAAGGAAGATATCAACTACGTCCGAAAGTGTACTGACATATGGGTAAAGTGTAGGTGTTTCTGGGCCCATAACGTCAACAGAATGATTAATCGCAAACGTTTGCAGCGTACGCCCGAAGACATTCGTCTAACGGGAGTTCCACCTATCGCTTTTTGCGTTTAAATCACCGCCGACAATTATGCGCTCATGTGTGTTGAAAAGTGTAACAAGGTTTTCGAGCAAAAGTCTCCGGGAAGGTGGACGATAAACACTCGCAATTAAAGTATCTTGGTTAGATACTTTAACCACTACAGCAGTTGTTTCCAGATACCCAAGGTTCTCAATACGCATAAAAGTATGGGAAACGGACGGATGTATTATTAAAGCGATGCCTCCACCAACCCCATCGCGATCACTTCTATATAATTTGTATGGGTGAAAAGAAATGTCTTCGTGTTCAGTGTTTAATCGAGTTTCCTGAAGCAGTACTATATGTGGTTAGATTTCTGTAAAAAGAGGGTCAATTCAGGCGCATTACCTAAAAGCCCATTTACATTTCACGTAACTTTTTTAAGTTTAGTAAATTTGTTTACATATCTAAAATTATTATGATCCATTAACATAAAAACTACATTAATGGTTGGAGATTCAAGTCTGGAAGAAATGTATTTATTAAAGGTAATACTGCTTTTAATATAGTCTTTATTAGCGGTAAAATAGGTTTAATTGAGTTTATTAGTGTCAGTATATCAAAGGGGCGATCTGCAACTGTAGGATTTGGCCTCCTTGATCTAGAACGAGACCTAGAAAGCCGCAATTTTAAATGTTGACTTGTTGACGGAGGATTTTTAACACTGGTTTGGTTATTAGATATATTTGGTGTTTCAATATTAGTATAATTTTCAGGGGCAACATTTGTGATATTAGTCGGGACACCTTTTGGTTCACTTATTGGATTATTTTTATTTTTATTATTTTTTTAAATATTTTTTTATTTTTTATTATTTTTATTATTATTTTTTGATACATTATGTATAAGTGGTGGACCAAAAGATTCAATACTTTTTAATTCTTCTCCGTCAACTTTGGTAATGTCGGTATTAAAGGTTCTAAGTCCGGGGTTTGGGTCTTGGTAATGGATTGGTGTGGAGCTTCACACCAATCCATCAGCTTCATCATGGATGTTGTTGTTGATGCAACATTCCTTTGTTGCATCAACAACCTTTTTTGCTCTTGTTTGGAATAGGGGCATCACGAAATTAAACTTGTTGTTGCGCAGCTGGTTGTCCTCGCTGAGCAGTAGGTTCTAGTCTAGGATATTTGTTGTTTTGTTGCATTTTATGGTTTTCTATGAGTCGTTTACGTATTTTCATGAACACTGGGCAACCTCTATAACGTGCGTTATGAGGGCCGTGACATGAAGCGCATTTATAGTAAGATTTTGCGTCTGTTCTCCCAGACAATGGGCATTTCTCGCTAGTATGTTTGCCAGCGCATATCATGCAGGCATAATTATTTTTGCACGCAATACTATTGTGACCAAAGCGCTGGCATCGATGGCATTGTGCGGGCACCATCCCTCCAATGTATCCTCAATTTTCGATGAATACATATTTATAAATGTTTCATTGAGTTTATCAATTCTTTTATTATTTGCTGTATTTGGAAGAATAATTAAAAACAATGGCATTAAATCTCCAGTACGTTGGTTCTTTAATTGGTGTAAACTTATAAATGTCAAATTTACAGCAGTGAGATATTGTTCAATGGAAGTTATCTTGGTGTTTTACGGTAGACCACGGATGACACGCTTAATAGGAAGTTCATCGATATCTGTGGTTAGTGCTGCATACTTTACATTGTTAGTGTCAAGCGCTGTTGTTGCTAGGCGGTGTTGGTCTGCATTGTCAAAATACACTTTTAATACACCTTTCAAATTGTCATTTTTAGTTATTAATTTCTTAATACCAGTTACTTTCATAATTAGTACTGTTATATCGTACAATGTCATTTCCTGAATAAAAGGCACTTCAATGTGCGAGATTTTCCCAGTATACGGTTGTTTGGTGGATGGTAATGGTGTTGTAGTTTGAGAGGATGGGATTGTCACAGGTTGGGTAGGTTGAGATAGTTTTAATGGTTTAGCTATAGCTAATTCATCACAACTGTCGTCATTTGGAAGTGCGTATATCTGTGGGATGTCGTCACAGTCCTTGTCAACATCCATGCCGGTGATATCACTCATGTATTCACCTAAAGTGGGGGATGGTGGTCTAGTACTCGTCATTGTCTGGAATTTAGTAGTAGCCTCAGTTTTGGTTTTAATAATAAGTTTGCGGCGCTTGCCTTGCAAAAGGATATTTGTAGTGAACTCAATTGTCTTCCTTTCCTGACTCATGTTGTAATTTTTTGCTAACCCTCAAAGGGGTTGCAATTATCTATTAAATAAAATTTAATTTATATGTATAAATATACAAATTATTTTCAATATCAATATGCCAATATGGCCGTAAAAAACAAAACAACAAATGTCATATATATTTATATTATATAATTTCAAATTTAATTTTTCAAATATATATTATATTATTGAAATTCTGACCTTTATTTTATTTCTATCGTCTTTGCTTTATCTTTATAAACATTTATCATCACTTTTAAATAATTAATCAGCACTATAACTTTATATTATTAATAAATTAAATACATATAATATTTTAAAAGTTTATTAAAGAAAACATTTACCTGTCCTTCATTTGTACGTATTTAGTATATATGTATACTTATTCCAATCATCATATATGTGAATGATTCTGAAATATAAAATTATATTGAAATTATAATTATATTATTATATTGATATAATTAGGTTTGTAATATGCAAATGGATTTGTAAATTTGTAATGGTTTAATACTGAGCTGTGTGTGTAGTCTGAGTCGCAGTTGTATTCGTATTCGTAGTCGTAGTCGTCGTAGATGTAGCTGTATTTGTAGCTGTTGCCGTAGACGCATCTGTAAAAGTTATTGTAGTCGTAGACGCAATTGTAAAATTAGTCTTAGGCCCGGTTTTATGGTTCGTCTTACTACCGAACTAAATAGCTAACTCCCGAATTAAACGAAAAATGAGTTTTATGGTCAAGGGTTAACGCTAACTCGGAACTAAAATCGCGGAATAAGATATCCCGTCAAAAATCAAGGTTTAAATGCCTAACTCCCGGAGTAAGTGTGCAACAGAGATAAAATATCATGCTATTTTAGCCAGTTTAGCTATCATTATTATAATATTTTAGGTTATAATATTAATAAATTAAATTATTTATGATGAATTCTTTATTATTTGTGAGTGACCATAATCAATTAGCAATAACAGATGATGAGGAAGACCAGCTCTTATACGAATATAGTATTAAGTTGAGAAATAAGAAAATTATTAAAAAAAAACCAAATTATTTGCATGACTTAAATGACATGCATTTCTATGAAAAATTTCGCTTCCAAAAGGCAACTGTATTGAAGATTTTAGATCTCATTAATGACAAGTTGGAATTTTCAAGTAGCAGGTAATATATAAAACACAGCTCTATGTATATACTTATACTGTAAAATCACTTAAGCATAACCTTAAAATAATGCACACTTTCAGAAATGATACTACGTCTCTATCTCCAATGAATCAGTTGTTATTGACTCTGAGATATTATGCAACAGGGAGTTTTTTAATTGTGGTTGGAGATTTTTCTGGAGTGCATAAGTCAACAGCATCTAGAACAGTTCACCGAGTCACTACTGCAATAGCAGAATTAAGACCAGCGTATGTGAAAATGCCAACAACTGTCTCAGAAATACAAGCAGTAAATATGGGCTTTTACAACATAGCCAGCTTTCCAAGGGTAATAGGAGCCATAGACTGCACCCATGTTAAAATACAATCTCCAGGAGGTGCCGATGCCGAAGTATATAGGAATAGAAAGGGATATTTCTCGTACAATGTACAAACAATATCTGATCATTCCTTGAAAATCCTAGATGTTGTAGCCAGATGGCCTGGCTCAACTCATGATTCTACAATTTTTGAAAATTCAAGGATACAATCACAGTTTGAGTTAGGAGTATTTGGCAATAATGTATTATTGTGTGATTCTGGTTATGCATGCAAACCCTTTATGATACCACCACTGAGGCATTGCACTTTACCTGAACATCAGTTGTTCAATGAGTCGCAAATTAGAACGAGGAATGTTGTGGAGAGACAATATGGTGTATTGAAAAGAAGATTCCCAGTCTTTGCTATGGGTATTCGGTTAAAGAAGACATCAGTACAAGGCATAATTGTAGCATGTGCTGTATTGCATAATATTGCTATAATGGAGAAAGAACAAGAGCCACCAGAAGATTCAGAAACAAGAGTAACACTTGCAAGAGCTATTTCCGAAGGGAATATTTCTGCTACTGTTGAAGATAATGGAAGCCAGATTGGAAGCAAAAATGTATTTATTTCCTATTTTCGCGACAGAATTAGAATCAGGGATACCTAATTGTCTAAATTAATATATAATATTATCTAATATATAAATATATATATATTTTTTTTGTACTATAGTTTATTATGTATTAATTGTACAATTTATAATATATCATCTTAATTGAAATAATCTTTATAAAGTATTCTTTCATTTTTTATTTTCAAGATTTTTTTTTAGTAATTTTAATTTAATGTTTTCACATTCTATTTCTATTTCTATTTTTTTTTTTTGTAATATATGTATTTCATTTCTCCTGTTCTCATTTTCACTGTGTTCTTTTTTTTGTAACTCATGGAGTTCATTTTTTCTTTTCTCATTTTCCCAGTGCTCCTTTTCGAGAAGATGTATTTGCGTTTCTGCTACATTTGCTCTCGCTTCAACCCTTGAAGAAATTTTTTGCTTTTTCTTTGACTGCTTAATTGTCTGTGTAATTGGCAAACTGGGGAGTCTTCTTTTTAGTTGAACAGCATGCGTCGGTGTTGCTGCATCTTCGTTGCTGATCACTTTTGCTATAATTAATATGTTTATTATTGTATCTGTTATTGTTGTAACATATATCATTATCAATGTTATTATTATTACACGTTGACGCTTCTACGTTTATTGGAGTTTGACTCAGCACATTATTTTCGTTGGGTTCTTTTAAAAAAGGATGCACCTTCATGGACAACATAGCTGGTGTATAATTATCCCAGCTATGTTGCTGTACAGGCTCTATAATGAAGTATAATAATTATTTATTCGTCTTCATAATTTTAAGTAAACATTTTCAAAACCACATAATATTTTTACTTTACCTTCAGTATCCTCTTCTTGCATTAGTTCTCTAACATATGCTCCCTCATCTGTTGCCATACGAGACTCTTGGGTATGTGGTATCGGACCTTAAATTACACGTATTTATATGCATAGAAATATCATATCGAGAATAAATGTATTGAGTACATGAGTTAAATTACATACCAGGTAAATTTATTATATCCGAATCTAATATACCTTCTTCACCCTCAGCCGATAACTTAATGAAATCTTTAACTCTGTAAAGGACATTGTTCATTTGCGGATTTGTTGCCGGTCCACCTCCTGTACTAAATATTGATTTTCTATCTGCTGCTGATAATTTTCTTGCATCCTTTTTTATTGCCTTAAATTTAAGTTTTAGGTTTTCTTTAGACCTCTGCAAGACGCTTCTGGTGTTAAACATAGCCGTAATGTCATCCCAAGCCTTCTCCTAGTAATTATTTTTCTTTTTTTATATGAAATACTTGCAATAATATTAGACAATTAGTACATACCTTAATTCTGGAAGTGACTCCATCCGTTTTCGTGTTTAAAACAATTGGCTTGAAACTTTCCACCGCATCTATTAGAACTTGGCAATCCTCAATAGAGAAATTAAACGTACGTGTTCTCTTGTCAGACATTTTTAAAACAATAATTAAACTGAATCTGACATTTACTAATGTAAACAAATATTCCCATTTCATAAACATTTAAATCTACTACTTACCAGAGATAACCACTTGCCGTAAAATGAATGGTTTACGTTACGATTTATTTATTTATCTCAGTATTAACTAACCCGGGATTAAATTTGGACCATAAAACCCGATACAAAAATAAGTACCGAACTAAGCTAACTCGGGGTTTCGTAACCCCGAAGTAAATAAAAGACCATAAAACCGGGCCTTAGTGGTGTAGTCATAGCACGGATTCGGATTCGTAGTTTTTAGGTTTATGTTATTCTTTGATGTTTTTTTAAAATTTATTTTAAAGTATTGTTGGTGGTAATTATATTAACAGTTTTAAATTTAATAATGGTAGACTAGAGAAGTATGAACGAAATTGTCTATGTGATTGAGTTGCAAATGCAGGAGAGAGGGAGGAGGTGGGTGGTTGTTTGATGGGATATGACAATGTTATGGTAATATGAAAAGATACTCGTAAGATATGATATATAATGTATTATATTTTATGTGGGCCGATCCTGGAGGTACTGCAATACCAGGCCAACCCGTGGCAGAAGTGGAGCAAGCCCCTAACATTCTGCCTATTTCAAAAAATCATTTAATATACTTTAAAATTAATATACTGGTCCTACGATGGAAGAACTATCAGATATTAAGCTGATAAGAACAGAGTAAAATAATATATTGTAAAGATTCACTAGGTACATGTTATCGAAAGTTTTTAAACTAGATAGAGTATTTCATTGAATTTGCGTAATAAATTGAAATTACAAAATAATAATAAGTTAAAAAAATAATAAATGTTCAGTAGTTGCGTTCTCTATTGATTGGTGTTCAAACGAGTAGAGGAAAGTCCCGTAAAGATGTTTCCGTGATGCGATGACTTGAACTTCTTTATGTCCATATCCCTCGTTGCATCTCATTAGTGAAATTCGAGACAGTAGAAAAGTCACGCCCAGTGTTCACTCAATTGTCATGGGAAAACCACTTAAAAAAACCATGACAAGGCGGGTAATGGACCGGTTATTATTTAGAGATATAATTTTACAAAATCACTAAACATTGTTACCATTGATGGTAGAATCAAAAATTTATTGTACATTATTACCAAAAACAAGAATAGTTTGTCTATTTCCTGTCATGTGCCAGATATATATACTCCTTGAATGTAGAATAGTTTCTGACACTGCAAGTTTACGCAAAGTTTTAGCGTAGGACTTGGTACAAAGAGTTTTCATAAATCCGTCATTACATGGATCCCAAGAACCTAGGGATCCAATAATTAATGGAATTACTTGAACACTCTGAAATCTGTCTGAAAGTTCTCTTCTAATATTTTCGTACTTTTCTAGTTTGTTTCTTCGTGCTTTTTCAAGAGCCTCAAAACGATTTTCATACGAAATTGTTACGTCAATGATGAAGCAAGATTCTCCTTTGAAAAGTACGAGATCTGGTCTTAAATTGTCAATCTCAATTCCTTGGTTTTCTGACATAATTGAAAAGTTACGGCCAAAAGCAGCATTCTTAATTCTTTTGAGGAATGCGATGTGTCGATCAGTGCAAGAGGAGCCATATCTTTGTAGACAACTATTTAAAACATTCCTTGTCCTTTTAAAGCAATTAATTTCTTTGTACGATCTTTTCGATTAATAGTACGTAGGATTTGCATGGTGTTACGTCGTTGATGTTGCTTTATATAAGTGTCATTTTGATTAAAAGAAACACCTTCTGCTGTAAAATTCCAGTTTATAACAATCCTTCGTTATGCAACTCTTGCTCGTGTCCAGGTGTTAGATAAAGATGTTGTCGGAGCTCTATAGATACCCTTATTATTTCCAGAAAGGTAATTGCCCTTGTCTTCAAAAGATGGAGGGGCTTTGTATCGTTTTGTAAAAGTTTCTATGAGTTCTTTATTAGCTAGATCTGCTATAACACTATCTTTAGAAGTTAAAATTTTAAATGCATTATCAATTAATGCGATATCACTGTCAGTTGCTGTGTTAGGTATACCAATGCAACCCAATTTTGAATAACCGTATAAGTATTCTCCTGATGCTTCTTGTGGAATGTAAAGCGATTTTTTAATAAGAGGCCTCATTTTGTTTTCCAAAGTTCCCCACAAAGTTTTAGTTGAAAATCCTACTCTCATTAAAAAGTTACATGCTGAATACATGAAAGTTTTCAGTGCATTTAATCTTTGCCATAAAGCTAGTTTGCATGACATAATGTTTTGTCCTATAGTTGCAATTTTCTTTGTATCTGCATTTCTTGATATGATATTGAAACCAACTGGGGCACCCAGAGATATCTAAATATTATCTTCTTTTAAAGATCTAATGTTGTCGTTATTTATTTTAAAGACGGCCGATTTATTATTAGCACTGAATTGCATAGAGAAGCATTTTTTGGGGTTAATTAATAATCCAACTCTATTCTCTAGTTCACTTGTTTCATTAATCAGTTCATGACGATTGTTTGAAAATGATATCGTCTGCATATGCGATGACTTTATGTTCGAGATGATTTGCCTGTAATGATTACAAATAATAGGATCTATTGCAATATTGAATAGTAGTCCGCTTAGTGGACATCCTTGTTTAATGCCGATTTTAAGATTAATTGGTTCTGTGTAGCCATTTGAAGTTAATACTTTAGTTGTATTATCTAAGTAAATGTCTTCAATAATTTTAAGGAAAGTTTCACCAGCCCCTGATGCTGATAATGCATTTAATAATGCTTGATGAGGAGTGGAACCGAAGGCATTACCGAAATGAATCCATCCAATGCAAGTTTTTGTGTGTTTTGAGACTTTTGCTTCTTTAATAATATTTTGTAAAATGAAGTTGTTTTCAAATACTCCGTCGAATGGTAAAAATCCTTTTTGACAATAACTCAAGACATTATGTTCGGAGATCCAATCTAATAGTCTTGTTGTTAACAGTCCTGTATAAAGTTTATAAATTGTCCTGCAAAGTTCCTTATTTAATTTTCACTGCCCTTTTTATGGATCAGAATAATTGTCGATGTTTTCCATGGAGATGGAATTTTCTTATATTTCAAGCAGCAGTTTAAAATCTTTGTTAGAATTTTACAACTTGGATCTACTGTTCTCCAATGGCGATATGTGAGTCGATCGTCACCTGGAAAAGAAATTTTCAAATTTTCTTAGTCTTATTGAAACTTCTGGTAGTGTAAATTTCCTAGTATTAACCTTATCTCTTGTATCATCGTTGATAATTGGATAAATATTATTCAGATAATTCACAAGTGTTAAGGTTTTGATGAAGTGACTATGAATATCTTCTTTACTTATTTGACACGTTGTCCTTACTTCACCCATAATTAGACGCATTGCTTGTCTCCTATTCCTTTTGTAAAGTTTTTGAATAAATTTAGCATCAATAATATCACCATAGCTACGTGGTTCTGCTACATAATTAGGATCTCTTTCAGGTCATTTTACAATTTTCCCCGCTTCATTTGTAGCATTTACTAGTAGATTTTCAAAGTTTTCCCAGTTTGTTGCATTAGTATTGCTATTAAGTGTTGCAATTAATGGATCTT
The DNA here is from genome assembly GCA_963678705.1 of Panorpa germanica. Classification (NCBI taxonomy): domain Eukaryota; kingdom Metazoa; phylum Arthropoda; class Insecta; order Mecoptera; family Panorpidae; genus Panorpa; species Panorpa germanica. The sequence continues at coordinate 1,010,960 of OY783213.1, read as the reverse complement.
TAAAAGCAATAAGAGGTGAATCATCGCTAATTTCATCAGAAATTCGAGGAATTAAGTCATTTACTACCTTTGTTTCTTCTTCAATATCTGAATTATTTAAGTCATCAGCGTTAATACTTAGTATCTGAGAATTTTCAGTACTATTTGTGCTTTCATTATTATATGATAAATTAGGAGTTGTTGTTGAAATTATTTCTGTAGTTATTGTTTCTAAGACATTATTTGTTATTGAAGCCTTTACTGGAATAGGTATTGTTTCAATCATTGGTGTAGAAGTTGCAATATTATTTAATGAAGTTTGACGTTGAGGTGGTGTAGAAGGAATTATTTTGTCAGTAACATTTGAGATGGTTAAAATATCTTCTTCAGTACTTACGCTCTTTAATTCTATTGGATCAATTAAATTAGTATTTAAAGTTGATGTAATAGAAGAAGTTGAATTTTTTGTGTTACTTATTATGTTGTTGTTCCTGTTACTACTAAATATATTCGTTTCTTCTTCTTTGTGTCAGGAGGGCTTATTTTTGATTCCGGTGGATTAGCCTTATTTTTCATATATACTAGAATGTGATTTCTTTTATGGTTTATTATCCCTTGTTTAGAAGGACATGTCCAAATACAGTGTTTACATTTAAAGCGAAATTGGACTATTGGTCTATTGTTGTTTGTTTGTGGCACTAGGCAAGTTGCTAGATGCCATGAAGGTTTGTTAATCATAACTTTCTACAGTTATTACAATAAAATATCACATTTTTAATTCTAATATTGTGCTGATGTTCTAAATGTCTTTTAAGATTTTGTTTCGATGCTGTCCATGCAAAACATTTGAATGTTTTGTCACAATCATTTTCTGGGCAAATTATTGCTTGAGGAGTAGGAAAATAAATTGTGAGTGAAGTATCTTCTCTTGTTAGTTGATTGTTAAGTTAGATATTTGCACCAGGTTCTTCGTGGTTTTCAATTAGAGTTGAGTTTATTATTGTTATGTTGCTCGGACTAAATTTATGTAGTGCATTTATTTCTAGAGAAGATGAAGATGATGAGCTATTATTAATAAAGTCAGGATCTTTTATAGAAACATCAACACTCATTTTTGATAGAGTTTCAGGCGAATCTACCGTATCTTTTGGTTTTATTCTAATAATTGTATTCAAATTACTAGTGTTTAAGTTCGAAGAATCATTATTATCAAAATCAACAATCTCAGAAGCAGATATATTAGAGCTAATCATCTTGATGTTGTCTTCTGAATTCCTTCTTGCTAATTTCTGTGTTATAACACTATCACTGATACTATTAATCACATTTATTGCTTTTAATTCAACCCCTCCAGCATCTAATTGTGACAAAACATCAGTGACAATGTTATTTTTCGCTGTATCTATTGACAGCACATCATCGGATGGAATGTTGAGGATCGTGGGTGGTCTGGGTGTGGAAGGGATTAGAGTAATCTCTTCATTGAGTTTTATTATTTTTACAGGAACCTCATCAGTAGAAGTTTTCACTCCACTTGAAGATTCATGTGGCTTAACTAAATAAATAGGGGAACAGGTCGTCCTTTTTCTTTTCCTAATGTTATTCTCTCCTTCAGTTTGTTTATTTAATCTTTAGTCAAGTAATTTAATGATGTTATTCAAATCTATTTTAATGTTCTCGACTGCCTTATCCTCTATTATATCAAACTTTTGTTTTGATTTATTCAGAGGGGCATGCTTGTCCCTTTGTGGGGATAAGTTTTCTTCTGGTAATTTGACATTGACTACAGAAGTGTTAACTCCCAGAAGACAATTCACACGATCATCTTGGGCTTACTCCGAAGTACTTTTTAGTTTTTTCACAACTGAGCTATTCATAATGTCAGAATTATCTTTCGGTATTTCAATCGAATCTTTAAACAAACTTTTAGGCGAAGATGTTATTTCTGGAACTGAAGATTTGTACTTCAGTTAATTACTGTTCAGTACCTGTGATTTGACATTGTTAACAGAAAGCTCGAAATCCTTAGTATTACTACGATTTGCAGTAACACAGCTGGCATCGCTAACGACATTTAATTCCACCGTTTCTGTTTCATTCAATATGTCATTTTCTTTGATATCTGAATTTTCAGAGAATCTTTTTAATGTTGTGTTGGAGAATAACATTTTAGGACAACCTAAAAGATCACCAATTAATATATCCTTAGGAGAAAGGATATTATTTAATGCAGAATCTAAAAGATTAAAATCATTAGGTAAATAAGAATTCATAAAAAATAAAGTACTATCTAATGATCGCGAGACTCTATCACTATTAATTTTTTCAAACGGTGCACAAGGTTTTACAAATTTATTTAATCTATTATTTAAAGATTTAATTCTATTAGGGCCGGTTTTATGGTCTTTTATTTACTTCAAGGTTACGAAACCCCGAGTTAGCTTAGTTCGGTACTTATTTTTGTATCGGGTTGAATGGTCCAAATTTAATCCCGAGTTAGTTAGTAGAGACGTAAACCATATTTAAAGAAATTCGAATATTTGTTCACAGTTGTAAATCCATGGGAATGCAAGATTCAGTTTAATTATTGTTTTAAAAATGACGGATTTCTCAACTTAGTACTATATTTGTATAATAGATGATCTTCTTTATCATCTGTTATTGATAATTGATTAAGGTCACTCACAAAATTCATAATAAACAATAATTTAATATTATAACCTAAAATATTATAATAATGATAGCTAAACTGGCTGAGATAGCATGATATGTTATCTCTGTTACACACTTACTCCGGGTTAAATATTATTACCTTGACTTATGACGGGATATCTTACTCCGTGATTTTAGTTCCGAGTTAGCGTTAACCCTTGATGATAAAACTCATTTTTCGTTTAATTCGGGAGTTAGCTATTTAGTTCGGTAGTAAGACGAACCATAAAACCGGGCCTTAGTGAAAGGTTTAATATTATTTGTCAAATTAGAGTTAAAATAAGGTGAAAAGGAATTATTACAAAACTTTGATGGTTTTTTGTACTTTACAGCTTCAGCATAAGTCGTAGGGAATGTAATCTTTTGATTTGGAGAAGAAGATTCTGTTGAACTAGGAAAAAAGAGTGGCGGAGAAATAATTACATTTTGTTTTTCCGAAACTATTGTTCTAGATAATTTTAAAGTGTTTGATAAATAAAATGGTTCTGGACGACATCCAAAATCAAGAGGATCTGAACGCGCACCAAAAGAGTTTTTACTAGTTAAATTAGTTTTAAGGTGGTTTGAGTTAAGGAGGTGGAGGATGAATTATCTATTGATGAATTTACATCTTCATTGTTTTCTATCATATCTATTCGAGTTTTCCTAACTTTTTCTGTTTGGTTTGGGGCTTTACTATAAATTAAATGTGTACTAGAAATCTCTTTACTAATTAAACTAATTTTAGTGTGAGTAGAGGAGTCAGAGGAGCAGCTATCAATTGAAAAAGATGATTCTTTATTTAGAATCGTAAATGAATTAAGTTCTTTCTTACGTTTTTGTGAGTGGTTTGAGACATTGCTAAAACACGAGGAAGTTTCAAAAAAGGATTGAGTTAAAGAAGTGTTGTTTTTTAAGATGAGGGAGGTCTTTTCTTTGCTAATCGCTGCTTTTTTAGTGAAAATTCTCGTTTTGAAAAGTTTGTTTGAATCTTTGTTATTTGTTTTTGAATAACTATTAACAAGATGGCGCCGCACATTCTTTTTAATAGAGTCTCGCGATTCGCTACAAGTAATACGACTAGTGATTGGTGGAGGTTTACTATTGTTGTCTTCGGGATCTGAAATGGAAAGAGTTCGCGAACCCTTAACATTACCAACTTCCTCAGCAGGAAAAACCATCGTAGGAATACTTATTGAAGCTTCTAATTGCTCAGGGGCAACTAAAGTACTTTAGTGCTCTTTGGCATTATATGCAAAGGTGTTGATGATGGTAAAGTGTTAAGTATTTGAATAAGTTTGATGGAATGTTTTCTTTTTCACTTCCTGGTAATATAATGTCATCACTGATAATGTTTGACGCAATTGTTGCCTTAGAGTCAACCCCTCCAGCATCAAATTGAAACACATCATCAGTAATGTCACTATTTTTCCTTGATTGGATCGTGATGAGGTCACACAGCGGGATGTTGGTTGGGTGAGGAGATCGAATTGATTGGGAGAGGGGAGTGGAAAATCTTCCGAAATACTTCCAGACCTCTTAGAGTTGATGGTTGAAGAAGTTTCAAATGACTTTGTTAGTCTCTTAGGCTTTACTAAGTATATTGGTGGAACTATACTGCCTTTTTCTATATTTTTGTTATTATTTTTATTTTTCAACCGCGTGTCTAATAATTTTACTAACTCCGCAAGATCGGTTTTTATGTTTTTGACAGCTTTGCCTTCTAAAATCTCAAACCTGTAATTAGTTTGCCTTACAGGTAACTCTTTAGAGATTTTGTTTTATTTTGGACACTATTTGACACATTTAATATGCTTTCATTATTGTCTATTTGACCACGAATAATAGATTGTTCCAACGAGTTGTTAGAACTTTTTGAAGAATTTTCGTAGTTTGAATTTGGTGAGGATAAAAACAACATTTGCGGACAGTTTATTAAATCTCTCATAATTTTGTCTTTTGGTGATAAACTAATTAAAGGGGGTGTTGATAATAAATTGAAGGTTTTTAAAAACGATGAATTTAAGAATATTAATGAATTGTCTAATCATTTAGAGATTTTATTAAAATTATGATTTTCAAATGGTGCGCATGGTTGCGTAAAATTTAATCTGTCTGAAGTGAATGGTTGGTTTTGTTGTAAATAATTTTATTAAATGCATGTTTTTCGGAATTAGTTGGTGATGATTGATTTAATTTTACTACTTCCGCATACGACATTGAAGTATTACCTCAATTATTACCAGAGAATAAGTCACCTGAATTATTACTTGTGATTATCCTTTTTGGATAATCTGATACTATTGAACTCAGTTTATCATTATTTATTGCAGTACTAGGTATGTTAGATGAAATACTCTGTTTATTAACACTTTTATTCAACTTCAAATTTGCCTTTACAACAAAGTTCAGATTGAGAAATAGAAATATTAGGTGACGATATGTTTGAATTAGAAGACAACGAAATATTTGGTGTTTAACTAATTCTATGTGAATAGAATTTCTTTGATTTGACTTGTATAATTTTTTCATTTTTAACATAATTATCCGTTGAATTTAAATCTGAACAATTTTTTAATTTTTTAATAATAAAATTAAATATTTTCTAAAACTAATATAAATCCAAATCATGCAACTAATACTACTTAAAATCTGTGCAATGACAGTACTAAATCTATTCTTATTTGATTACGGGACAACACAACCTCTATCGGCGGGAAATTGCCGGTGTACACAGCGAGAGGTATATAAACTAAACATAAAACACATTAAAAAAGTTGTAACATCATATAATAAAAAAGGTTAAAAATGAACAAGTTAAAAAACGAAACATCAATAAATTACTAAGTACAACTTCACAAGAAAGACATGCACATAATAAATTATGACAACACATATGAGTTACATAAAGAATAACTTACTGACTAGTCAAGTATTAAAATAACAGGATTGACGTGTATGATGTTACAACGTTTGACAGGCGACATAACTTTAATAGGGAAGGGGCGTTATACTAAATTATAAAGGAAATATTATGGGACCACAGGCTATTCCTGTCGGTATCCTGTGAGATGCCAAACATATATGTTACGTGAGTGACGTATGATGTCACTCACCGCTAACTTACGCAACAAGCTAGCGTATGACTTCGAGCATATCTTTTGAGAAAGTTTTCTCATTTCTCGCAATTTCCAGTACTTCCCGCCGGTTTTCGAACGGGATTGTGACATCCACAATGTAGCAAGTCTCGCCTCTAACTAATACTAGATCGGGTTTGAGTCTTTGCTAACCTATTTGCGTGTTTTCAGCTATGACGGTAAATTTCGGGGTCGCGACGTTTTTGATCCTCTCAACGAAGGTGTTATGTCTTGCAGTGTATGCTTGCGAGTATCGCAGGCAGTGACATAGCACTTGCGGGAGAGTTTCATAGGAGTTTTCACATCTTCTGCATTTAGTGTTACTGGTGTTATAGGAACGGCCATTAAGATTGCACAGGTTGAGTCGCGCTTTGTGAATAAAGCTCCACTCTGCAAATCGCATGAATTTCCAATTTCTTAAGAAATGGGAGCTTGCAGGGTGTGCAGCAACGCACTCCATAGCCTTTCCTTGATCCGGTTTTTGCAACAGCTCAGCTGCATACTTGTCTCGCGCCTCAGCATGGAGTTTATTCAAAACAGTTTGCCTGTCAATCTCTTTAATGTTGTTTATGTGTCGAGATTGATAGGGTACTGTCATCAAAGCTCCATGCAACGCACGTTCGACTTGATGCTGCTCTTGCTCGAGTAAAGTGGTTACCAGTGCTCTTAGCTGGCGCTCAAAAAACCCTGTTTCGCAGGACATGTACTGCGATATTTCAATGTTTGTTGGTATTCTTTTCAGTCATTTTTTGATTGTAGCAGTTAGTAGACCCTTTGGCAATAATTGAGATTTCCATATCAGCTGATAACAGTAATTTAAACGCATTGTCAATCAATGCAAAATCATTGTTATCTGCCGCAACCGGTATCCCCATCATTCCAGCGCTCATGGCACCGTACAGGTAACCCTTCGAACCTTCCTGGTGCAAACTGAGCGTTTGCTTTATCTCCGGTCTTAAAACTACTACTAGATGGCCCCATTGTGCTTTCTTGAACACACCCATACGCATACTGAACGCACATGCAAGGTATAGGAATATTTTAAGTGCCTCTATGCGTTGCCAATGGGGCCAGTTTTGATCTTATACTTTTAAGACCTGTGCCCATTATGTCTTTTAGCTTCTGGATTTTCGGTATCACCATAAAACCTACCGGTGCCCCCAGAGATCTACATTTTTCTCCCTCTTTCATGCAATTATTTATCGCAGTATTGTTGATTCTAAACACGCTTTGTACAACACCGACGGGGTTCACCCCCGATATGTGTAGGGTATTGCACTTTTCCGCTCTTAATGATAGTCCTATCCTTCTTGCTAGCTCCGATGTAGTGTCAATCGCTTCCTGGAGCTGCCCCGGAGTGTTTTTCAGGAGAATTATATCGTCAGCATAGGCAAGCACATTATATGTCATGCTGTCACCCTGCATTTTCCGGACGATCGAGTCTATAGCGAGATTAAACAGTATTCCGCTTAGCAGCCAGCCCTGTTTAATCCCACTATGTACGTCAATCGGCGACGTTCCTTCGTCCTGCGTGATGACTGACGAAGTGTTGTCACTAAACATATCCCGTATTATATTGTCAAAATGCTCACCTGTTCCCGCAGCTGCCAGTGACTTGAATATTGCTCGTGCTAGATTGCGTTAAACGCATTGTTCTCTCTGGCGTGGTTTATTCGCTGTTTAAGCACAAAATTGTGCTCAAAACACCGTCGTGTGCTAGGAAGCCTTTCTGACAGTTGCTCAATGCCTGATGCTGCGTGATCCAGTCCGTTAGCCTCCTCGTTAAACATCCAGCATACAATTTGTATACTATGCTGCAAATCGAGATCGGCCTCTAGTTGGATATTTCATCATGGCTTCCCCTTTTGTGTTTCAGCACCGTGAATGATTTCTTTCACGCCTTAGGGATTTTCTTAAAGCGAAGACATATATTCAGTTTCTTTGTTAGTACCTCACAGAAGCTGGATTCACCGCTTTCCAGTGGTTTTAGGTAATACGGTCTTTCCCAGGTGCCGTATTTTCAAACCGCTTTAATCGCTGCAGCACTTCTGGTTCCGTGAAGCTTCAGACATCTACCGCATTCCGGGTGGTGCCAGTCGAAGCGTCATAAATGTCGCAAGGCCATTGGTGGCTTGCCCAGGTTTTAGTAAAGCGTTCCTCAATACTATTAGTAGCAAAAGCGCAGCAGTTTGACTCTCCTGCCTGCGGTTTCGCCGATACAGTTTCTGAATATATGCCGCGTCGTCTGCATCTGCCTTCCTCCTGGATGTAGATGTAGTGTCTCCCCTTTCTGGAAACTTCATTTTGATAGGAACAGTTTCTGTTATTCGCTGCATAACGTTTTCAAACGAAATCCAGTTCGCGAATGTTGTTGGTTGTTAAAGCTCTAACAGGGGGGCAATATATTGCATTGTTCACATCATCGGCCTCAGAGCTGGAATCACTCGTACATTCAGCCCCTGTCTGTTCAGCACCTGTTCTATACTGTCGCTATCTGAGTTCTCATTATCATTGTCTTCTTCTTCCTCTTCTGCGATCACGTTCTGTACCCTTCTGCGCTCCTGTCTTGTGTTTGGTGCCGGTAAAGAGGTACCTCCGCCTGTGAGTAGTTGCGTGGTTTGACAAAGCTTTCGCATTAGCGTAGCTTTTCGGGCACTCAGAACAGGTATATCTCAATACCGGTTCTGCATTCCTTGGCCTACGCAAATACTCAATCAAGCCCGCACATGATTTATGGTTTGTAGGGCGTGCTCCGAGGTTCCCTTTGCAGAAAGTACATACATGCCAAAGTGATCGCCTTAGTCGCATATTGTGATATTGCTCAAAGTGTCTCTCTAGAGATGCCTTACCCTGGGTCCACAAATCAAGGTCATACTGAAAATGACTGTATCCTTCCTTCGGACATTGAAGCTTTGCAGGTAGCGGAAATTAATCAGCACCGCTGCTCCTGCTTCAACCTTAGATGGTTCGGAGGGGGCAGATGCGCCATTTTGGTTGTTTGCTTCAGCAGAAGCTGCACGATTGGTACGCCTAGTGGCGATACCATGTTGAGCACCTCTGGCTTTGGTAGACGTAGAATTCGATGTGGCTCTCTATTCGGCATATTATTCCTTTAAAACATTAATTGCTGACAATCCTAAGCATATCGTAAAAAAATGTGACAATATGGATATATAGTAGTTGAAGACAAGTTAGTGATAATGATATAATTTTGACAGCAGGCGATACATTGCTACATAGATAATGGGGGGGGGGGGGGGCAAAGAACAGCTGTCGCTAGCTGGAATAGTAATTGTTAGGTTTACGCGGTAAAGAATAACATTAAGTATGTCACACTTAAATTAATAAATTAACATAATCAGCAGACGCAATAAAATTTAAAAAAAATTAATAAATAAATAAGAATAAAGAAATAAATTTGGGGGACAAAGGACGGCTGATACTATTACGAAAAAGTTAAATTTGTAAAAAAAAAGTCAAAAAGTCAAAACAGAAATAAAATAAGTTAATAAGTAAAAGATATTTATAAGTGACGCTTATTGTTATGACCTATGTGGTTGGGGAGTTTGGACCTTTTCTAGATCTATAGGCTGGCTAGTGCGTATTTGTGATCTGTTGGCGGTATCCAAGTTCTCGAGCGGCTCGGGGGCGCTCAGTTCCTTTCAATAGCTTAGGGTGCGCACAATTCATTTATAAAGGACCATTTTATTATTAATTTATTAATAACAATTTTTTATTTATATCAGAAGAAACAGCGAAACAAAAGAACTTTCCAGAATAGATTTATTTTACAACTACACTATTGGATTACATGGATTGATTAAATATTTTAACTGATCAAAATACTAGTTTCGACACTATGTTGATGTAACTCGCGGTTTTAGTTATTTTAAAATATTTGAAATTAATCTTACTTTTGATTATACACCAAAAGGTTAAAGCGTGCTGACTGTTTGATGGCTTAGTTGATAATAATGAAATACGAACATAAACGTAGTGTCGATGCCTAGTAGAAATGTGATCGCGACACAAAGGCAGTTTGCATGAGCAAGGTTCGGTACCACTCAAAGAGAGCGTTGTATCTGAGTATAAAAACAAATACGCATAAAATATAAATATTTAACAAAAGAATTCTTAAAACTAACATTAATCAAAAAATAAAGGCAAGATCTATCTATCTATATATATATAAAAATCAATTGCTGTTCGTTAGTCTCGCTAAAACTCGAGAACGGCTAAACGGATTTATCTTATCTTGGTCTTGAATTATTCGTGGAGGTCTAGGGAAGGTTTAAAAGGTGAGAAAAATTCGAATAATTGCCGGGAAAATCCTCAAAACAGCATTTTTCTATTTCCCATACAAACGTTTTCTAAATAAAATGGAGAGTCAATTTGTAATTTATTACCGCTGCATAAAGTTCAAATTCGCGTGCGCGTTGGAGGACCTAATATCGCGTTCTGAAACTCAACAAAAGTGAAAGTGAATCGCGAACGCGACAAAATTGCATAGTCTCAAAATACATAGTACATAAATAAACACAATTTTAGCTAACTTCAGTTGTTACTCTGTCCGATTATTTTTTTATTTTAGCTAACTTAAGTTGTTACTCTGTCCGATTATTTTTTTATTTTAGCTAACTTAAGTTGTTACTCTGTCCGATTATTTTTTTAATAAGACTATATAGAAATCGAAAGATAAATCAATAATAATAAAGACAAATTAAATTATAAATCTTAAGTTAAATTCTGAACGCAATCTCAATATGTATTTGACATTAGATTTGACAACCAACTGATATGTCATTCCATCCTGTCGCATTTCAGAGCACGGAAAAAATTATATTATCGTTATATCTATCTTTGTGGCTACGTGCGCGAGAACTTTCTTTACTTTGGTGATCCTTTGTGATAGTGACATTCCAAGTAATGTGTTCTTTTTTGTGATAGTGACACTTTACTGCTAAATGAGCGGGAAATTTTCTCACTTTGATTAATTACAATTTACGATGCCGAGGAGAAGACGACCTAACTTAGGTCGTCGTAGTCAATCAAATGTGCGAAGAGCTACCTCACGTGCTAACCGCACTGATGACCAGAGACAGACAGATCAAGAAAATAGTCGTATTGCTATGTCAGAATTGCGTTCTTTGGTGAGTGACAATGTAGGAGATAGGCTTAGAATGCAACGAGTTCGTGCACATCAAACACAACAACAGCAAGCTAGACATAATGAAATTGAGCGAATCCGCAGACGCAGTGCTCCTGTGATTCTTGAACGAGCTGCATTCCACTATGATCCGGCAATTGATTATTGTGCCGACAAATCGGTAACAATTGGGGAAATGAAAACAATTTGTAAATATTGTAAGGCGTTAAAATACACTGGTGAATCTACTGGATTATGTTGTGCTGAAGGCAAAGTAAAATTGCCACAATTGGTCCCACCACCAGATCCTTTACGCTCTTTGGTTTCTGGGATTGGAAATGATTCTAAGCACTTCTTGACCAACATTCAGAAATATAACAACTGTTTCCAGATGACATCATTCGGTGCTACACATATTATACAAGACAATTTCATGCCCACTTTCAAGGTATTATATAAGAATATTTTTTTATATTATTCAAGTTTGTACTAAAATATATATATCGGAAATTATTAATGGACAAATTTTTAAAAATTACAGATTCAAGGACAAATTTATCACTTACTGGGAACTCTGTTACCACTAACTGATGCAGATCATCAATTTTTACAAATTTATTTTATGGGCAATTCAGATGCGGAAATTAATAATCGTTGTGCTCACAATCCAACAGTGAAGAGAACCATTGTCCAACAATTACAAATATTTCTTCATCAGAATAACAATTTAGTAAACATGTTCAAAATAGCATTGGATCGGATGCCATCTGATAGCCATAATATTATTATTCGAGCTGACAAAACACCTGCCGGTGAACACACAAGGAGGTTCAATTCACCTACCATTGATGAAGTGGCTGTTGTCATTGTGGGCGAAAATTTACAATCTAGAGATATTGTGCTTCATCGTCGGAATAGTGAGTTAAAACGTGTATCTGAAACACACAGGAGTTATGATGCACTACAATATCCTTTGATCTTCTGGCAAGGGGAAGATGGATACCATTTTAATATCAAAATGGTAAATCAAGTAACAGGTAAATGAATTGAACAAGATTAAATAATATTTTTAAATTCAATACATCTAAGTAACAATTTAAACATTTATCATTTTTGATCGCAGGTGCTGAAACCAACAAAAAAGTTAGTGCTATGAATTTCTATTCATACAGACTCATGATCCGTCAAGGTGAAGTAAATCATATTTTGATGTGTCAACGACTTTTTCATCAGTTTGCAGTTGACATGTATGTCAAAATTGAGACTGAACGATTGACATACATCCGTTTGAACCAACGACGGCTACGGTCAGAGGAATACATCCATCTCCGCGATGCTATAAATGCTGATGGCAATGTGAATAATGTAGGAAGAATGACAATTTTGCCAGCTACTTATATAGGAAGCCCACGTCACATGCATGAATATGCTCAGGATGCTATGTCATATGTTAGGCATTATGGCCGCCCAGATTTATTTGTTACATTCACATGTAACCCAAAATGGTCCGAAATCGAGAAGGAATTACTACATAGCCAAACACCAGTTGATAGACATGACATAACTGCCAGAGTTTTTAAACAAAAATTAAAATCTCTCATGAATTTTTTAATAAAGCATTGTGTGTATGGCCGAGTCCGTTGTTGGATGTACTCTGTAGAATGGCAAAAGCGTGGATTGCCACATGCGCACATTTTAGTCTGGTTAGTGGACAAAATAAGGCCAGATGAGATTGATTCTATAATTTCAGCTGAAATTCCAGATGAAATAGTTGACCCAAAATTGCATGCAGTAGTAACCAAACACATGATACATGGACCTTGCGGACATTTCAACTACAATTCACCCTGTATGGTCGACGGTAGGTGTTCCAAACGATACCCAAGAGACCTGCTTGCTGAAACCATAACGGGAAATGATGGATACCCATTGTATCGTCGGCGATCAGTTGCGGACAGTGGGCGATCGGTAGTTGTGAAGGTAAGAGGACAAAATGTTGATGTAGACAATCGTTGGATTGTGCCATACTCGCCAATATTGTCCAAAGCTTTTGAGACTCACATCAATGTGGAATATTGTAATTCTGTGAAGTCGATAAAGTACATATGTAAATATGATAATAAAGGTAGTGATATGGCTGTCTTCGGTGTAACCAATGCAAATGATGAAATATCACAGTACCAGATGGGTCGCTATGTAAGTAGCAACGAAGCTATTTGGCGTATCTTTTCATTTGCGATCCATGAAAGACACCCTACAGTAGTCCATTTGGCAGTCCATTTAGAAAATGGTCAACGAGTTTATTTTAATGAATCTAACGCGGCAGACAGGGCGGCACATCCACCGTCGACAACATTAACAAGTTTCTTCACAGTTTGTCAAACTGATGATTTTGCTCGCACTTTGCTGTATGCTGACATGCCACGCTATTACACATGGAACGCATCATCGAAATCGTTTCAGCGTCGAAAACAAGGAACACCAGTTGAAGGACATCCAAATGTATTTGCTTCAGATGCTCTGGGTCGCATCTACACAGTACATCCAAATAACGATGAATGTTATTATTTGCGGTTGTTGTTGGTAAATGTTCGTGGTCCGACATCGTTTAAACAACTGAGAACAGTTAATGGACAGCTGTGTGCGACTTACCGTGAGGCATGTCAACTATTACATTTACTTGAGAACGATTCGCACTGGGATGATACGCTCAAGGATTCCGTAATATCTTCGTCGCCGCATCAAATTCGTACATTGTTTGCGATTATCATATCGACATGTTTCCCCTCGAATCCAAAAGATTTGTGGGTTAAGTATAGAGATGACATGTCTGAGGATGTTTTGTATCGTGTGCGCCGTCAAACTTTGAATCCTACACTACAAATGACTGAAGAAATTTACAATGACACATTGATCATGATAGAAGATATGTGTTTATTTATGGCAAATAAAGTATTGCCGTGTTTGGGAATGACAGCACCCAATCGTCATATGCACGATGCATTAAACCACGAGTTGCAAAGAGAACATCAGTACGACATTGAAGCATTGGCCGAAACAGTTCGTACAAATGTTCCACAATTAAATCAACAACAAACAATTGCGTACGACACTTTGATAGAAGCTGTGAACAGTGGATCTGGTGGAATTTATTTCCTTGATGCTCCCGGAGGAACCGGAAAAACGTTTTTAATTTCATTGCTTTTGGCGAGGATCAGATCGCGAAATGATGTTGCTCTAGCGTTGGCTTCATCTGGAATAGCTGCAACTCTGCTCGAAGGCGGGCGAACTGCACATTCTGCCTTGAAATTACCACTAAACATGCAAATCACCGAAACACCAATTTGCAACATCGCCAAAAATATCTGTGGCCAAGATCCTACAGGTATGCAAATTAATTGTTTGGGATGAATGCACAATGGCCCATAAGAGGTCACTGGAGGCACTGGACAGAACGTTGAAAGATCTTCGTGACAACCAAAATATTTTCGGTGGGGCCATGATTCTGTTGTCAGGTGATTTTCGTCAGACTCTTCCAGTTATTCCCCGATCAACTGTTGCTGATGAACTAAATGCATGCCTAAAATCATCAAATTTGTGGAAGTACGTAAAGACACTCCACTTAACAACTAACATGCGAGTATTTTTGCAACAAGATGAAACTGCTAATGTGTTTGCGAAGCAGTTGTTAGACATTGGAAATAATAAAGTTGCAGTGGACACCTCGACCGGATTCATCACATTACCTACAGATTTCTGTCACATCACAGACTCAAAAGTGGAGCTTATTCAGCAAGTTTTCCCAGATATAGCGCAAAAGTTCAATAACCATAATTGGCTGGGTGAACGAGCAATATTAGCAGCGAAAAATAATGATGTAGAGGATCTTAATGCGACCATTCAGAATTTTCTTCCAGGACAGTTGGTTTCCTTCAAATCAGTCGACACCGTAATGAACCAGGATGACGTAATCAACTATCCCACTGAGTTTTTAAATTCACTGGAATTGCCTGGATTACCACCTCACAATTTGCAGTTAAAAGTAGGATCAGTTGTCATCATGCTGCGTAACATTAATCAACCTCGACTATGCAATGGAACAAGACTGGCTGTGAAAAGACTGATGAATAACGTCATTGAGGCGACAATCATAAAAGGAAAATACAAAGGAGAGGATGTCTTTATCCGCGGATACCGATAATTCCAACGGACTTACCATTCGATTTTAAACGCTTACAATTTCCAGTACGTCTGGCCTTTGCGATGACCATAAATAAATCGCAAGGACAGTCTTTAGAAGTTTGTGGAATCAACTTGGAGTTTCCCTGTTTCGCGCATGGACAATTATACGTCGCGTGTTCGCGCGTCGGAAAACCGTCTTCTTTGTTTATTTACGCACCACAAAACAAAACAAAAAATATAGTTTATGAGAAAGCTTTAAATTAATTAACAGACTGTATTTTCACAGTGTGTGTCTGTGAATATCAAATTTAAACCTTATAAATAGCCAGTATTTCAGGAAAACTCTGATTTCTAAGTAAGCAACATGATGTATCGAAAATAATAATAAAACTTCATGCTTTATTCAATAAATGCTTTTTCATTAATAATTATATTTTGTTTGTTTTAAATCCTTTTATACAAAGATTAGGTCTTTTATTTATCGATGAGGCAGTACGAAGTCTGCCGGGTCAGCTAGTATTTATATATAAATATGAATATTGAATGCGTTATGAACATTCTCCTAGGCGTTGAAATTGGGATATGTTATCAAAGTTTCAATTAATGTTCGATTGGTAGTGGAGCAAGATGTCGCACTAGACGTTTTTAATTCGCCTTTGATTGTTTTTATAGTGGCTAGACGAGCCGTTAAATCATCACTGACACTTACTTTCACTATACGACCCAACATTTAGTGGGATGGAGGTAGATTAGGTTCTTTGATTAAAACCAAACTTCCGGTTGCGGTACAACCCGTAAAAGTTTTCCATTTTGAAAGTTGATTGCAGTGTCCAAGATAATTATTCGATTAGCGTTTCCAGAAGCTTTGAATGCAGTCCTGAAGTTGTGTGAAGCGCTGCATTCTGCTTAGATTGATTGGAGCGTCCTCTGCAGGAGCGATGCTAGTAAGTTGTCGTCCTATTAGAAGGTGTCCAGGGGTGATAGGAACTAGGTCGTTAGGATCATTGGAGGCAGGATAAAGAGGGCGAGAATTGAGTATTGCCTCTATTTGCGTTAGCAATGTGTAAGTGTCTTCGAAAGTAAAGTGGTTATTTTGTATAACACGTTTAAAATGTGATTTTGTGGACTTGATGTTACTCTCCCACAAACCTCCCCAACTAGGCGAGTATGGTGGAAAGAACTTCCATGTAATGGGTAAATCAGAAGCCACAGTTTGTATTGTTTTTGAATTATTTCCTTTCGATAAAAATTTACCTAAAGCCCGGCTGGCTCCAACAAAGTTTGTGCCATTATCAGAATAAATGATATTAGGTTTGCCTCTGCGCGATATGAATCGATTCAGAGCAGCTAAAAAGCACTAAGTCGTAAGTTCAGTAACTAATTCTAAATGTATAGCCTTTGTTGCGAAGCATTTAAACAAGCAAATGTAAGATTTTAATAATTTACTACCTCGGCCATATTTGTTTCTGACCATAATAGGGCCAGCATAATCGACGCCGGTGTCTTTGAACGGAAAGTCCAAAGAAACTCTTGCAAATGGAAGAGAACCCATTTTTAGTGATGGAAAACGCGGTTTTTGTCTAAAACATGTCACACAGCGATGTACGATGTTTTTTGCTGATATGCCTTTAATGGGCCAATATTGGTCCCTTATGCTGAATAATAATTTTTGAGGATCTGGATGAAATAATCTCAGGTGTTCCTTCTCCATTATCAGCGTCGTTAATTTGTGTTTGTTGTGTAGAACAATAGGATGTCGTCTGTGATATTCGAAATTTAAATATTTTAGTCTGCCACCTACTCTGATGATGTCGTTATCGTCGAGGAAGGGATTGAGACAAAGCAATGTGCTTTTATTTGCTAAAGGTGCGTTACACTTTAGAGCTTGTAATTCAGACGCAAAATGTTCTTTTTGTGCTAATTTTACGAGAAGTTGCATTGAATCTTGTATTTCTGTAACCGTTAAAATGTCGTTTGCCTTATTTTAATTGTTTCTACAGTTGTGTATAAAACGTAGGCAATACGCGGTGACTCTATTGAGAGTTCTTAAGCTTGAAAATGTATCAAATATAGGATTTGATTTGGTTATGAAATAATTCGCCAATATAATTAATTTCGTTTCAGGTAAAGATTTTACAGTGCAATTGCTTTCAGGCCATGAACTTTCTGATTGCGATAACCAGTCTGGACCTTGCCACCAGAAATTGTGATCAATTATATAACTAGCAAGAATGCTCGGCGAAATCAAATCAGCTGGATTATATTCAGTACGTACATGACGCCATTGAGTGATGGAATTCATGTCTGTCTGAATTTCGGTAACACGATTTGCTACAAAAGGCTTTAATGTGTTTGGTATGCATTTAAGCCATGATAGTACAACAACTGAATCAGACCAGAGAATTATGCGACTTACCGGTACAGATATTATTGACAACATTTTTTTAGTCATTCTCGACAGCAACAATGCTGCACATAATTCCAAGCATGGAATAGTTAGCGATTTTAAAGGCGATACTTTCTACTTTGAATGTAATAGAGTTGATTTAGAAATATTTTCATCAGTAGTGCTTTTAAAATATATGCAAGCACCGTATGCACGTTTGGACGCGTCACAAAAGTCATGAATTTCAATGGTTTCGAAATAACTGATTAATGACTTTCGCGGTATGTATACGTTATTTAAGTTTGGCAACTGTTTTATTAAAGCAGTCCAAATATTTGCTAAATGTTCTGGAACTTCGTCATCCCAATGTAACTTGACTAGCCATAATTGCTGTATCATTAATTTAAAAGGTATGACACAAGGCTATAGTAATCCAAGTGAATCAAAAATTTTAGCAATAAATGATAAAATATTTCTTTTAGTTAATTTAACAGGTGGTTCAAAATGTGCAATACTGTATTTGAAACAGTTCGTTTCAGAGCTCCATTTGACACCTAACGTTTTGAAATGTTCTACATCTGCGTGATCGATATAGAAATGTTTGTCGTTTGTTGTATTGTCCAAGTCGACTAATACAGCAGGATCATTGGATATCCATTTACGTAGATTAAATCCTGCACTGCCTAAAATTTCAATAATTTTATTGCAGCGTTGTTTGAGCTCTTCTAGATCATTTGACCCAGTCAGCATGTCATCAACATAAAAATCATTGATGATTGTGTTTGCAGCATTTGGATGTGCAGTTGTATTGTCGTATCCTAGCTGCGTTAAGCTTCTTATTGCAAGATAAGCTGCAGATAATGTACCGTAAGTTACAGTGTTTAACTGATAAGCTTGTAGTTTGTCGTCTTGGTTATCTCTCCAAAGAATCTGTTGAAGATTTTTTTGAGATGGGTGTACCAGTATTTGTCGGTACATCATTGCAATGTCTGCTACGACTACATATTCGTATTGACGAAATTTTGTTAAGATAGTAAATAAGTCATTTTGAATGGTTGGCCCGTTCGCTTGTAGGGAGTTAAGCGATGTGTTTGTGCTACTTGACATAGAGCCGTCAAAGACCACTCTCAACTTGCTTGTGGTACTACTTAGTTTTATTATACCGTGATGTGGTAAAAAGGACGAAGGTTCAGACGAGGTCTGATTAGGGTTAACAGTCATGTGACCCAATTGTATATATTCGTGGATAAACGCAGAATACATGGACTTATATTGCTCGTTATTAGCAAATTTTCTTTCAAGTGATAGAAAGCGTTTAGTAGCGGCCGTCTTGCTATCTCCTAGCATTGATACAGACAATTTTAGTGGTAAAGTTACTACAAATCTACCATCGGAATCGCGAGTGGTAGTTTTATTGGTATGTTTCTGACACGCTTGTTTCTCTATCGTGAAAAAACTACATTCCTTAACAGACTCAATTTCCCAAAACTTGGACATTTTAGTTTGTAAAGATGCGTGGTAACAATGAGCATTGTTGTTGTTAGTATTAACTTTATAGTTGGTAACTATCCAACCCAAGGAAGTACGTTGCAAATTAAATCGATTATTAAACCGCTTTGTTTTGCCAACACGTAGTACTTTCCAAAATATATCGGCACCCAATAATAAATCCACCGATTGTGGTTTATAAAAACTAGGATCCGCTAGTTTTATATTAGAGGGTATTGCTAAATTGTTAATATCCAATGTTGTGTGTGGAATGTTATCAGTTATTTTGTCTATTAGGAGACAGTCTACAAATGTTTTGAAATTTGTATTTGCAGAATGTAAAGCGATCCTTACCTGCTTATTTATTTTAGCTACCGAATTACCGATTCCCGAAATTACCACGTCCGATTTAGTAGTAGGAATATTTAATTTGCAAATTAAACGATTGGTTATGAAACTAGTTTGACTACCATTGTCAAGAAGTGCGCGAGCGATAATTGGTTTACCGTCTGTATCAAAAATGCTTACCAAAACGGTCGAAAGCATTACTTGATTCGTCCGATTGGCATGCGCAGTAAAGGCGTTAGAAGTGCTAGCTGTAGGAACAGAAGTAACCGATTCTTCTGCTTCAATATGTAGCAATGAATGGTGTTTTTTGTTGCAAGTAATGCAACTGTATTTTAAAGTACAGCCGTTAATAGAGTGACCTTTGCGTAAACAATTTAGGCACTGCTGTCTTCTTCGGATCTCGTTGATTCGAGCCCTTATGTTGAGTTTTAAAAAGTTAGTACAATGTCTAACAGTGTGATCTTTATTGCAAAACAGGCATTTGCGTTGTGAAACGAATTAAGATTTATGAGGTCTTGATTTGTGAGTAACATTAGAATCGCAATTGTGTTCATCTAACTCGTGAGCACGCTCGAGAATAAAAGAAAGCATAGTATCAATTTCTTGATAGTCAGTTTTAGAAATGTTTGAAGCTAGCCAATGCTTTTTTGTTTCAGAATCTAGTTTTTTAGATATTAATATTGACACTATGTGATTCCATCTATTTTCCTCCGGAATAATATTTTCTAAAGCCTTGACGTGCTTTCTAATTAAGGCTGCAGTAGGTCTTAATTTGTAATTACTCTCAGAAGTAATAGCAGGAATTTTTAGAAACGAATTAAGGTGATGTGAGATCATTTTTCTTTTATTATCGTAAGCTGTCACTAGCAAATCCCAACATAATTGATAGTTGTTAGGATCTAATTGCACCGATGCAATAGTATCAAATGCATCATCCTTCAACGAACGACGTAAGATGTGTAATTTTTTAAAGTTAGAGTATTTAACTTGATTGTGAACCAAGCTTTTAAATGTGGCTTTAAATTTTTCCCATTGTTCTATGTTTCCCGAAAACGTTGGAACGTTAATTGAGGATAAATGCATGTCCTCATCTAAAGATACTGATGGTTTTGTATCAGGTGTAGATACTGTCTAAATTGCAAGTGATTCAGAAGCTGAAATAATTTTATTGATAATTTTTCCTATAATAATGTATTGTGCAGAAAAATTATTATTTTCGCTACCAATGCGATCTATATCAGCTTGATCTTCAACTAATTCATGCATTTGTGCATGAACTTTATTAATTAAAGACATTAGTTGTTGCCATTGTTTATACCAAATTTTTATTTCTTCCACATTTTCAATTGCCTTGCTGCATTGTTTTAATGATAATTTGATTTGATATACTTTGGTATTTAAAGTTTTTAACGACATTGTGAATGTAGCTTTAAATAATCTTTATGATTCTTTTTAAATTTAATATTTAAAAATGATTTGTTTTGTATATTATTGTTAAAAATAATATGAGTCTTGGGCTAATACGTAACAGATGTAATACGATCTCTGTGTTCTAGTACACAGATAGGCTAGTTTGAATGTATATTCAAACGTTTACAATGGAATAG
Source organism: Panorpa germanica (assembly GCA_963678705.1). Taxonomy (NCBI): domain Eukaryota; kingdom Metazoa; phylum Arthropoda; class Insecta; order Mecoptera; family Panorpidae; genus Panorpa; species Panorpa germanica. The sequence continues at coordinate 989,996 of OY783213.1, read as the reverse complement.
GAGTATTTGCTTATTAAATGTAATTGGTATATATGCCCTACACAGTCATAGTCCAGTAGTAGAACGTTAAATGACTTGAAGTATAGAAGGCAAAACTGTGTTCAAATAACACGAAATACATTGCTCAAAACAGTCATAGTCTAGTATTGAAGTGAAATGACTGTATTAAAGGAGGCAACTACTTATTAACTACAAAGAAAAACCAAATGAACGATAATATTCGAGCGAGTATGACGCATGAATGACGCAATGAATGTTATAAATTCATTGATGGCCAAACACCTTGAAATAATGCATTAACAACTAAACCGCAGTATATGTAAAAGTTTATAAAAAATCAAATGTAACTGCAAAAACCCAAAATAGCGATAATATTAAGGATAGGTGGAAATTATAAGAATGTTCAGGAATACCTTGACCACCACTGGCGTGTAGACGTTCTTTGTTCAAAACTGAATCCAAAATGGCTGCAACGGATGCGTAGTTTCTGATGAGAATTGAGCGCAAAAATGAGGTTTTTTGCTGGTATGTTCACCTTGCTGATGAATATCCGGTTCGAAGATCACCAAAATGGTTGGGGAATTTGGACCTTTTCTAGATCTATAGGCTGGCTAGAGCGTAATTGTGATCTGTCGGCGGTATCCAAGTTCTCGAGCGGCTCGGGGGCGCTCAGTTGCTTTCAATAGCTTAGGGTGCGCACAATTTATTAATGAAGGACTTTTTGTTATTAATTTATTTATAACAATTTTTTATTTATATCAGAAGAAACAGTGAAACAAAAGAACTTTCCAGAATACATTTATTTTACAACTACACTATTGGATTACATGGATTGATTAAATATTTTAACTGATCAAAATACTAGAATCGACACTATGTTGACGTAACTCTCGGTTTTAGTTATTTTATAATATTTGAAATTAATATTACTTTTGTTTATGCACCAAAGGTTAAAGCAAGCTGACTGTTTGATGGCTCAGTTAATAATGATGAAATACGAACATAAACGTAGTGTCGATGCCTAGTAGAAATTTGGTCGTGACACAAAGGCAGTTTGCATGAGCAATGTTTGGTACCACTCAAAAGGAGCGTTGTATCTAAGTATAAAAACAAATACGCATAAAATATAAGTGTTTAACAAAAGAATTCTTAAAACTAACATTAATAAAAAATAACGGCAAGATATTTTTATATATATAAATATGAATATTGAATGCGTTTATGAACATACCTATTTTATACGCGAGATGTTGTTGTCTTCTATATTGCAAAGTTTAACTTTACCTACAATATATATAGAGGTGAAGTTTGCTGAAACACTAACATTTTTAAATAAAAGAGAGTAAAATTAAAAAATTCATAACTCACCTATATTATGTAATATATAGTGCGAAATGAACGAGAAATATATTATATATAGAGGTCAAGTTTACTAAAACTCTAAAATTAATAATAACCTTAAAAAAAAAATCTTTTAAAAAAATACTTTAAAGTTAAGGGTACACAATAAGATTTTATAAAAAACCAAGCTTATACATAAAAACATATATCCTTACAAGTTAATAAATAATCATGCACATGCTGGGGTTATGGATTCATTGGATTAACTGACATCATAACTATTGACAAACCACAATTAGACTGTTTTAAAAAGAAAGCATTAAAATTGATAAAAGGTAAAATTTAGAAAATGCATAACTTACCTATTTTATAAGCGAGATGGTGTTGTCTTCGATAATGCAAAATTTAACTTTACCTACAATATATATAGAGGTAAAGTTTGCTGAAACACTAACATTATTAGAAACCTAAAAAAGAAACTATTCTCTTTATAAAATATTTTATATTTATAGGTTCACTTAAAAATTGTATTAAAAAAGAAAATCTATTCATAGAAAACAATATCCCTACGAGTCAGTAAATAAACATGCACATGCGGCGGTTGTGGAATAACTGTGTTCATAACCAATGACAAGGCACATTGAGACTGTGTAAAAAAAAAACATAAGAATTGATAAAAAGTCAAATTTAAAAAATGCATAACTTATCTATATTATAGGCGAGATTGTGCTGTCTTCTATACTGCTAAATTTAACTTTACCTGCAATATATATAGAGTAAAGTTTAGTGAACACTAACATTATTAAAAACCTGAAAAAAAAATATATTTTCCTTATAAAATACCTTATTTTTATAGGTTTACTAAAAAATTGTATAAATAAAGAAAATTTAGTCATAGAAAACTATATTCATACAAGTAAGTAAATAAACATGCACATGCAGCGGTTGTGGATTGACTGTCTTCATAACCATTGACAACTCACATTGAGACTGTAAAAAAAATAAAACATTAGATTTGATGGAGAGTAAAATTTAAAAAATTTATAACTTACCTATATTATACGCGAGGTGGTCCTGTCATCTATAATGCGATAATGAACGTGAAATATATTATATATAGGGGTAAAATTTGCTGAAACAATAAAACTACTAAAAACCTGAAAAAAAAATTCTACTAAAAAAATACTTTATAGTTAGGGGTACACTATAAAATTTTATGAAAAACTCAAGCTTATACATAGAAACTTATAACCTTACAAGTTAATAAATAATCATGCACATGCGGGGGTTATGGATTCATTGGATTAACTGTTAGCATAACTATTGACATACTACAATAAGAGTGTATTGAAAAGAAATCATTAGAATTGATTGAGGGTAAAATTAAGAAAATGCATAACTTACTTATTTTATAAGCGAGATGGTGTTGTCTTCTATAATGCAAAATTTAACTTTACCTACTATATATATATATATATAGAGGCAAAAATTGCTGAAACAATAACATTAATAAGAACCTGAAAAAAGAATCTATTCTCTTTATAAAATACCTTATATTTAAAAGGTTCACTATCAAATTGTATAAGAAAAGAAAATTTATTCATAGAATACCATATTCCTACTAGTTAGTAAATAAACATGCACAAATTATTAACAACCTAAAAAAAAATATTCTTTTAAAAAAATACTTTACAATTAGGGGTAGACTATAAAATGATATGAAAAAAGCAAGCTTATACATAGAAACATATATCCTTACAAGTTAATAAATAATCATGCACATGTGCGGGTTATAGATTCATTGGATTGACTGTCATCATAACTATTGACAAACCACAATGACACTGTAATAAAAAAAACATTAGAATTGAGAGAGGGCAAAATAAGAAAATGCATAACTTACATATTTTATAAGTGAGATGGTGTTGTCTTCTATATTGCAAAATTTAACTTTACCTACAATATATATAGAGGTAAAGTTTGCTGAAACACTAACATTATTAAAAACCTGAAAAAAAATCTATTCTTTTTATCAAATACCTTATATTTATAGGTTCACAATAAAATTGTAAAAAAAAAGAAAATTTATTCAAAGAGAACAATATCCTTACAAGATAGTAAATAAACATGCACATGCGGCGGTTGTGGATTGAATGTCTTCATAAATATTGACAAGGCACATTAAGACTGTAATAAAAGTAAAGCATTAGATTTAATGGAGCGTAAAATTAAAAAAATTCATAACCCTCCTATATTATACGCTAGGTTGTCCTGTCATCTATAATGCGAAATTGAAAAAAAAAAATATTATATATAGAGGTAAAATTTACTGAAACACTAAAATTATTAATAACCTAAAAAATAAAATATTTTTTAAAAAAAATTCTTTACAGTTAGGGGTATACAATAAAATTTTATGAAAATAGCAAGCTTAAACATAGAAACATATATCCTTTCAAGTTAATAAATAATCATGTACACGTGAGGGTTATGTATTCATTGGATTGCTTGTCATCATAACTATTGACAAGCCACAATGAGACTGCATTAAAAAGACACTAGAATAAATAGAGGATAAAATTTAGAAAATGCATAACACACCTATTTTATACGCGAGATGGTGTTGTTTTCTATAATGCAAAATTTAACTTTACCGACAATATATATAGAGGTAAAGTTTGCTGAAACACTAACATTATTAAAAACCTGTAAAAAAATTCTATTCATTTTATAAAATACCTTATATTTATAGGTTTTCTATAAAATTGTATAAAAAAGAAAATTTATTTATAGAATACAATATTCCTAGTAGTTAGTAAATAAACATGCACATGCGGCGGTTGTGGATTGACAGTCTTTATAACCATTGACAAGGCACATTGAGACTGTAAAAAAAAATTAAGCATTAAATTTGATAGAGTAAAATTAAAAAAATTCATAACGTACCTGTTTTATACGCAAGTTGGGCCTGTCATCTATAATGCGAAATTGGACGAGAAATATATTATATATAGAGGTAAAGTTAACTGAAACACTAAAATTATTAATAACCAAAAAAAAAAATATTCTTTTAAAAAAATACTTTACAGTTAGGGGTACACTATAAAATGACTAGCTTTAACCTTTGTCGCAAGCGACGTCTGTCTTTGTGTGTGGCTTGAACTTCATGCAAAAATTTAAATTCCAGTAACGTTTCCCCCGTCTGTTTGGCTTGTATGATTTGAAACCAATAAAATTATTTGTAATTACATTTCATATTTAACTCTATTTTTAAATTGAAATAATAAACTCGCTTAATAATAAATTGACTAAAAAAATATATTTTTTTAATATTTGCGTTATTTGACCTACTTTTTTTCAAAATTTAGAATTTTTTTTTTCGATTCGTAAATAAGTTACCAAGGTTAGCCTATATACAAAATTTTAACTTTCTAGCACAATTTTCACTCTCGGCAAATACTGCCCCCGTGCCCCAAATAAAATTTTAAAATTTTAAATTATTTTTTTATTAATAATATTCCTAATTATTCTAGAATCCAGAATATGAACTTTCTCCAAAGTTCCCTGCCGGGCCCCCAAATTTCTTAAACCCCCCCTTTTTCCATTTTTAAATTTCTAATTTTTTAAAAAAGTCAGCGTTAAATTCCTTAATACACATGCAAAATTTCAACTTTCTATCTTTTACGAAATAAAAGTAATACAGCAAAAAACGCTCACTTTATTTCTAGTTTTTCCAAAAGTACGGGTTTCCAAGAAATTCAAGGAAAAATCCGAGGACGCCAAAAGTCTTAGAATTTCTTTCTCTACAAAATAATTTTTTTTAAAAAAGTTACCTGGAGCCGTTGTCGAGATGCCATACAAAATTCGAACCAAACATATAAACATAGAAACATATAAGAATATAAATAAACACTTTGAACATTATAATATTGGATAAGAAAAAAGCAAGCTTTTACATAGAAACATATATCCTTACAAGTTATTAAACAATCATGCACATGTGGGGGTTATGGATTCTTTTGATTGACTGTCATTATAACTATTGACAAGCCACAATGAGACTGTATGAAAAAAACACTAAAAGAATAGAGGATAAAATTTAGAAAATGCATAACTTACCTATTTTATACGCGAGATGGTGTTGTCTTCTATATTGCAAATTTTATCTTTACCTACAATATATAAAGAGGTAAAGTTTGCTGAAACACTAACATTATTAATGAAAGAGAGTAAAATTAAAAAATTCATAACTCACCTATATTATGTCATCTATAATGCGAAATGAACAAGAAATATATTATATATAGAGGTCAAGTTTACTGAAACTCTAAAATTAATAATAACCTTAAAAAAAAAAAATCTTAAAAAAAAATACTTTACAGTTAAGGGTACACAATAAAATTTCATAAAAAACTAAGCTTATACATAAAAACATATATCCTTACAAGTTAATAAATAATCATGCACATGCAAAGGGTTATGGATTCATTGGATTAACTGACATCATAACTAATGACAAACCACAATAAGACTGTTTTAAAAAGAAAACATTAAAATTGATAGAGGGTGAAATTTAAAAAATGCATAACTTACCTATTTTATACGAGAGATGGTGTTGTCTTCTACAATGCAAAATTTAGGTTTACCTACAATATCTAAAGAGGTAATGTTTGCTGAAACACTAACACTTTTAAAAGGCAAAAAAAAAACTATTCTCTTTATAAAATATCTTATATTTATAGGTTCACTATAAAATTGTATGAAAAAAAAAAATTTATTCGTAGAAAACAATATCCCTACAAGTTAGTAAATAAACATGCACATGCTGCATTTGGGGATTGACTGTCATCATAATCATTGACAAGGCACATTAAGACTGTAATAAAAATAAAACATTTGATTTAGTAGAGAGTAAAACTAGAAAAAATCATAACTTAGCTATATTATATGCGAGGTCTATAATACGAAATTTAACGTGAAATATATTATATATAAAGATAAAGTTTTCTGAAACAATGAAACTACTAAAACATGAAAAAAAAATTATATTAAAAAAACCCTTTATAGTTAGGGGTGCACTTTAAAATTTTATGAAGAAATCAAGCCTATACAGAGAAACATATGGCCTTACAAGTTAATAAATAATCATGCACATGCGTAGGTTATGGATTCATTGGATTGACTGTCATCATATCTATTGACAAACCACAATATGACTGTATTAAAAAATAACATTAGAAATAATTAGGAGTAAAATTTAGAAAATGTTTAACTTACCTATATTATACGCGAGATTGTGCTGTCTTCTATACTGCAAAATTTAACGTTACCTACAATATACATAGAGGTAAAGTTTGCTGAAACAATAACATTAATAAAAACCTGAAAAAAAATCAATTTTTTTATAAAATATCTTATAATTATAAGTTGACTTGAAAATTGTAATAAAAAAAAAAATTTATTCATAGAAAACAATATCCCAACAAGTTAGTAAATAAACATGCACATGCGGCGGTTGTTAAAAAACTGTGTTCATAACCATTGACAAGGCACATTGAGACTGTGTAAAAAAAAACATTAGAATTGATAAAAAGTCAAATTTAAAAAATGCATAACTTATCTATATTATAGGCGAGATTGTTCTATACTGCTAAATTTAACTTTACCTACAATATATATAGAGTAAAGTTTAGTGAACACTAACAATATTAAAAACCTGAAAAAAAATCTATTTTCCTTATATTTTTTTTTTTTTTATTTAACGTCGGCCTATTTCCGATGCTGAGTCCTATCACCGACGACCTCCTTCAATGTTGGCAGTATTTATGGTGTCGTGGCCTCATATATGTGGGCTACACCACTGCCTAATAACTGTACGATTATGTAAGACCATAATCAATATAAGTTCATAATAACCAAACCCAGAAAATATATATCTGGTCCGGGGATCGAACCCGAAGACACAGCAGTCGGCGTCAAGCATCAATGCTCTCGCCCACTGTGTCGTCTATTTTCCTTATAAAATACCTATTATTTATGGGTTTACTAAAAAATTGTATAAAAGAAGAAAATTTATTCATAGAAAACAATATTCACACAAGTTAGTAAATAAACATGCACATGCGGCGGTTGTGGATTGACTGTCTTCATAACCATTGACAACTCACATTGAGACTGTGAAAAAAATAAAACATTAGATTTGATGGAGAGTAAAATTAGAAAAATTCGTAACTTACTTATATTATACGCGAGGTGGTCCTGTCATCTATAATGCGATAATGAACGAGAAATATATTATATATAGGGGTAAAATTTGCTGAAACAATAAAAATACTAAAAACCTGAAATAATAATTCTTTAAAAAAAATTTGTTATAGTTAGGGGTACACTATAAAATTTTACGAAAAACTCAAGCTTATACATAGAAACTTATATCCTTACAAGTTAATAAATAATCATGCACATGCGGAGGTTATGGATTCATTGGATTAGAGACGGGGGAAAGTTGTAGTAATTAGTCCTAAATGTACAAAAACTAAAATTAAAACTAATTATTAAAACTCTAATTATATATATGTGGGATATAATTTTGGATTAGATATAATTAGTTTGTAAGAAATAATAATTATAAAGAACTCTATAAAATAAGTTAGTAACTTTGCTAATATTAAGAAATATTCAAATGTTACTAGCGCTGTTTTAAAACGATTTGTGGACCCCGTTCACTTAACAGTTCGCTTGCTACGACATGCACGATGCATGGTTAGCGTGGCATAAGATTGTTAAAATGGCGATAGTCGTAACATACACAGTTTGTATGGCGGTCATTGGTAAATTCGGGAAATGTTGTATTAACTAGTTGTTAATAACATTGAGAATTATAATTCGTTTAACAATATTACTAGTTGTAATATTTGTTGTTTGATAATATTATTGTGAACTATTTTTGATATATTAACATTTTTGCAATATAATTTCTTTTAGAAATAATTAAATGAACTATTATTAAATTCAGTTATGTGTTAACTCTTTTTTAATAAGCTATATTGTAAATGGGGGCTCAACTCAGAATTGATATAACATCAAAACTGTTAAAACCACAGCTGGTAATCTAGCTAACACCCACTAAGGAATAAGGTAGACCCACACTTTGAAACGTCAACCAGGATTGAAATAAATCTCAACCCACACATATATATCTGTAGCTGTGCAAAATTAATAAAAATGCAGGTGGTTTATGATTTGCAAAACTTACAATTTTTTAATTTAATTTGAGGGGTTCTCTATAAAAGGTGATATAAAATAGCTAGAAAAAATATTAAGTACGAGCAAAATAGATTTCTATGATTAAAATTTGATAATTTAACTTCAACGGCAGTGGTAAATGAGAAGACTAATATTATATTCTAGATTTAAATTAATAAAAATAAATTAATTATTTGAAAGAATTTTTGTAGTATCGAAGTAATATTGCATTATAGTGGCCAGAGAGGGAGGGGGCGTCGGTGTCAATATCCTAAGTGGCCGAAATGTTCGAAGTAGGAATAGGGCCGTTGCAGATCATGAATTGTAGTGGTGAATATAAGATTGACGGTGTAATGGGATTACATTAAAAGTGCCAGAGTATGAACGACAAGGACCAAAGTGCTAAGGACCAATTATTAGCGTGGCGCTTAGCATGGTTTATTACAGAATTTAATTGATGTAATTGGTAGATTTAGAGGGAAATGGGTAAAAATATATTTTAACAAGCATTTTTATTCCCTGTTTTAAATTTAAGTTCTTAAAAATATGGTACATATAATGATGAAATTTAGTATAACGGATAACAGTAATGTAATAATTTTAAAAATAAATTGCTGAAGAGATTGGTACGCAGAGGGGCGTTAGCGGAGGCATATATACTTGAAAGAGCAGGAGCTTTGGCACGAGAGATAGTACTCTAAGTAGCGACGGCGGTCAGTCCAGGAGAGATAGAGAATTACTGAGGTACTGTAAGTTGGCGTCTGTAGTGCAGGTGCAACGCAATTAAATTAAAAGTACATGAATGATAGAGCTAATAGGCTGTCATTGGTGGTGATTACGATCTGGGTACTGAATATTGTTCAATACAGTGTTTCATTTGAATAAATGGTATGATTAGATCAACATGGATAAAGATAAATTTAAAAAAGCATATATTTTACCGAAAAATGCTCTATATGTTAGATATTCAAATTACATCCCGTAGTAAAGTTGCATTTATATTTAGTGCGTTTGTCTACTAAATAGGGTGCTGGTAGGTGGAGTAAGGGAAGAAAGCCAATGGCCCAAATATCAAATTAAAAAAATGAAACCTATGTATGTGCATATTTGCGAAAAAAAACTTAGCCTTGTGTAAATTTGGTAAAGTGGGGGCGGGGAAGGATTTGCAAAAGAGCTCAATTTTAAAACTTAGTATGTGGAGGGTCTCTATAAACGATCATTTATAAATGGTAACAAGAATATTTAATACGAGCAAAACTGATTAGTATGACTAAAATTTGACAATTTTACTTCAGTAGCGGGGGTAAATGGAGAGACTAACATTATATCGTAAATATAAATATGAAAATTAGAATGTAAGTGTACACTTCAGTATTAAATATTTAAATAAATTGCGGTAGTATCGAATTGGAAGTGCCTAAGCAGCGGGGAAGAGAGTGGTAAAACTAGGAGTCAGTACACTAAGTAGCGGTGGTACGCGAAATACTAGCGATAGAAGATAGTGGCTGTGGGAGGTAGCCGTACTGTAGAATATGTGCTGAAGGAATGGTGCTGAAAAAGTGAGTGGCGGTGCAGGGAAATCAAATCGAAAAAGCAAGAACAGGAACGACAAGTGCTAGAGATAAAATGTCTAGAAGAGAGGGCCTAGGCATTCTTAAAAAAAAATTACTTACTTAAAAGTATGAATCTTAAAAATTTATTGTTAAGAGATTGGTACGCCTGCGGGGGGAAGTGGGAAGCGAAGAAATATTTAATTATTGCGCTAAAGCGGGGGTACTATGCATGTGTTTTAAGGACCGACGATGCTCAGGGAAAGAGCGATTCAGAGTGCTAAATGAAGGAGGCGCTCTATAGCGGAGGTTTAGAGAAATTAAATTAAATGTTCGAAAACGTTAGAGAGCATGGAGCCAAGAGGTGATGATTGGGGATTATGAGTGGGGGCACTTTATTACTGTAAATGAAAGGACTATAACAAAAGTAAGAAACAGAAATTTTAAAAATAATATAGTTTAGCGAAAATTACTTAAAAATAATAGTATGCATTACTTTCAATTTAGCAAATCACTTATATTTATTTATAAATATTATTTACACGTCGCTTTGTGACAGGGCGAAGCGCTAGTCCTATAATATAATGTTCCAACTGTTTGTTTATATTCTTATGTGTTTATTACTGAATTTTGTATGGCAGCGCAAAAGCAGCTCCATCAATGTTTTTGAAAATTTCCTATTTCGTAGAACAAAAAATTCTAAGAATTTTGGCGTCCCCGGATTTTTCCTTGAATTTCCTGGAAACCCGTAATTTTGGAAAAACTGTAAAAAAAAAAGTGAAAAGATAGAAAGAAGTACACTATAAAATGATAAGAGAAAAGCAAGCTTATACATAGAAACACATATCGTTACAAGTTAATAAATAATCATGCACATGTGATGTTTATGGATTCATTGGATTGACTATCATCATACCTATTAACAAGCCACAATAAGACTGTATTAAAAAAAACATTAGAAAAAAAAAGGATAAAATTTAGAAAATGAATAACTTACCTATTTTATACGCGAGATGATGTTGTCTTCTATATTGCAAAATTTAACTTTACCTACAATATATATAGAGGTAAAGCTTGCTGAAACACTACAATTATTAAAAACCTGAAAAAAAAATATATTCTCTTTATAAAACACCTTATATTTATAGGTTTACTATAAAATTGTATAAAAAAAGAACATTTAGTCATAAAATACAATATTCCTACTAGTTAGTAAATAAACATGCACATGCGGCGGTTGTGGATTGACTGTCTTCATAATTATTGGCAAGGCATTGAAAAACCTGACAAAAAAATCTATTCTCCTTATAAAATACCTTATATTTATAGGTTTACTATAAAATTGTATGAAAAAGGAAAATTTATTCATAGAGAACAATATCCCTACAAGATAGTAAATAAACATACACATGCGGCGGTTGTGGATTGACTGTTTTCATAAATATTGACAAGGCACATTTAGACTGTAATAAAAATAAAGCATCAGATTTGATGGAGCGTAAAATTAAAATAATTACAAGTTAATAAATAAACATGCACATGCGGGTGTAATGGATTCATTGAATTGACTATCATCATAACTACTGACAAGCCACAAAGAGACTGCATTAAAAAAAACAATAGAATTGATAAAGGATAAAATTAAGAAATTGCATTACTTACCTATTTTATACGCGAGATGGTGTTGTCTTTTATATTAAAAAATTTAACTTTACCTTCGATAGATATAGAGGTAAAGTTTGCTGAATCACTGTTATTATTAAAATCATGAAAAAAGAATCTATTCACTTTATAAAATAACTAATATTTATAGGTTCACTATAAAATTGTATTAAAAAAGAAATTTTATTCATAGAATACAATATTCCTACTAGTTAGTAAATAAACATGCACATGCGGAGGTTATATATTTATTGGATTGACTGTCATCATAACCATTGACAAGCCACAGTGAGACTGTATTAAAAAAAACATTAGAATTGATAAAGGATAAAATTTAAAAAATGCATAACTTACCTATTTTATACGCGAGATGGTATTGTATTTTATATTGCAAAATTTAACTTTACCTTTAATATATATAGAGGTAAAGTTTGCTGAAACACTAACAATATTTAGAACCTGAAAAAAAAATCTATTCTCTTTTCTTAAAATACTTTATATTTATAGGTTTACTATAATATTGTATAAAAAAAATATGTATTTATAGAATAAAATTTTTTTACTAGTTAGTAAATAAACATGCACATGCTGCGGTTGTGGATTGACTGTCTTCATTACCATTGACAAGGCACATTGAGACTGTAAAAAAAATTAAACATTGAATTTGATGGAAAGTAAAATTAAAAAAATTATTAACTCACCTGTTTTATACGCAAGGTGGTTCTGTCATTTATAATGCGAAATTAAACAAGAAATATATTATATATAGAGGTAAAGTTTACTGAAACACTAAAAGTATTAATAACCTAAAAAAAAAATATTCTTAAAAAAAAAAAACTTTACAGTTAGAGGTACACTATAAAATGATAAGAAAAAAGCAAGCTTATACATATAAACATATATTTTTACAAGTTATTGAATAATCATTCTCATTTGGGGGTTATGAATTCATTGGATTGACTGTCATCATACCAATTGACACAATGAGACTTTAAAAAAAAAACACTAGAATTAATAGAGGATAAAATTTAGAAAATGCATAACTTAACTATTGTATACGCGAGATGGTGTTGTCTTCTATATTGCAAAATTTAACTTTACCTACAATATATATAGAGGTAAAGTTTGCTGACACACTAACATTATTAAAAACCTGTAAAGAAAATCTATTCTTTTTATAAAATACCTTATATTTATAGGTTTACTATAAAATTGATTAAAAAAAGAAAATTTATTTATAAAATACTTTTTTCTTCTAGTTAGTAAATAAACATGCACATGTGACGGTTGTGGATTGACTTTTTTCATAACTATTGACAAGGCACATTGAGACTGTAAAATTAATTATACATTAAATTTGATGAAGAGTAAAATTAAAAAAAATTATAACTTACCTATTTTATACTCGAGGTGGTCCTGTCATCTACAATGCGAATAGGGACGAGAAATATATTATATATAGAGGTAAAGTTTACTGAAACACTAAAATTATTAACAACCTAAAAATAAAAATTCTTTTAAAAAAATACTTTACAATTAGGGGTACACCATAAAATGATATGTAAAAAGCAAGCTTATACATAGAAAAATATATCCTTACAAGTTAATAAATAATCATGCACATGTGGGGGTTATGGATTCATTGGATTGACTGTTATCATAACTATTTACAAACCACACTGAAAATGTATCAAAAAGAAAACATTAGAATTAATAGAGAGCAAAATTCGGAAAATGCATAACTTACCTATTTTATAAGCGAGATGGTGTTGTCTTCTATAATGCAAAATTTAACTTTACCTACAATATATATAAAGGTAAAGTTTGCTGAAACACTAACATTATTAAAAACCTGAAAAAAAAATCTATTCTTTTTATAAAATACCTTATATTTAGGTTCACTATAAAATTATATGAAAATAGAAAATTTATTCATAGAAAACAAAATCCCTACAAGTTAGTAAATAAACATGCACATGCCGCGGTTGTGGATTGACTGTCTTCATAAATATTCACACGGCACATTAAAATTGTAATAAAAATTAAGCATTAGATTTGATGGAGAGTAAAATTAAAAAAAATTCATAACTTACCTATATTATACGCGAGGTTTTCCTGTCATCTATAAAACGAAAATGAACGTGAAATATATTATATATAGACGTGAAGTTTACTAAAACACTAAAATTATTAATAACCAAAAAAAAAAAATTTTTTTAAAAAAATACTTTATAGTATGGGGTACACTATAAAATGATATGAAAAAAGGAAGCTTATACATAGAAACATATATTTATACAAGTTAATAAATAATCATGTACGTGTGAAGGTTATGGATTCATTGGACCTACTGTCATCATAACAATTGACAAGGCACAATGAGACTGTATTTGAAATAATACATTAAAATTGATAAAGGGTAAAAGTTAGAAAATAAATAATTTAACTATATTATACGCGAGATGGTGCTTTCTTTTATAATGCAAAATTTATCTTTACCTTATATATATATAAAGGTAAAGTTTGCTAAATCACTAACATTATTATAAACCTGAAAAAAATATATATTCTCTTTATAAAATATCTTATATTTATAGGTTCACTATAAATTTGTATAAAAAAAGGAAATTTATTTATAGTGAACAATATCCTTACAAGTTAGTAAATAACCAAGCACATGCGGCAATTGTGAATCCATTAGATTGACTGTCTTCATAACTTTTGACTAGGCACAATGAGACTGTAATACAAATTAAGCATTATATTTGTCAAAGAGTAAAATTTAAAAAAACTGATAACCTACCTATATTATACGCGAGGTGGTCCTGTCATCTTTTATGCGAAATTGTACGTTAAATATTTTATATATACAGGTAAAGTTTGCTGAAACACTAAAATTATTAAAAACCTAAAAAAAAATACTTTTCAACAACTTTCTTATAGTTAGAAGTACACTATAAAATTTTATAAAAAAAGCAAGCTTATCCATAGAAACATATATCTTTACAAGTTAATAAATAATTTTGCACATGCGGGGGTTATTGATTTATTGGATTGTCTGTCATCATATCTATTGGTAAGCCAAAATGAGACTGTATTTAAATTAAAATATTAGAATTGATAGAGGGTAAAATTTATAAACTTAAAAACTTACCTTATTTATACGCGAGATAGTGCGTTCTTTTATAATGCAAAATTTAAATTTGCCTACATATTATATAAATTTAAAGTATGCTGAAACACAAAAATTATTAAAAACCCGATTAAAAAATATACTCTCTTAATAAAATGCCTTATAGTTATAAGTTCACTATAAAATTGTATAAAAAAAGAAAATTTATTCATAGAAAATAATATCCCTACAATTTAGTAAATAAACATGCACATGCAGCGGTTGTGGATTGACTGTCTTCATAATCATTGTTTAGGCACATTAGAACTCTAATAATAATAAAACATTAGATATTATAAAGAGTAAAATTTTAAAAATTTATGACTTACCTATATTATACGCGATGTGGTGCTGTCATCTATAATGCGAAATTGAACGTTAAATATATTATATGTAGAGGTTAATTTTGCTGAAACATTAAACTTATTAAAAACCTGAAAAAAAAAAATATTTTTAACAATTCCTTTATAGTTAGGGGTGAATTATTAAATTTTATAAAAATAGCAAGCTTATCCATAGAAACATATATCCTTACAAGTTAGTAAATAAAGATGCACATGCGGGGGTTATGGATTTATTGGATTGACTGTCATCATACTATTGACAAGCCACAATGAGACTGTATTTGAAATAAAACATTAAAATTGATAAAGGGTAAGAGTTAGAAAATAAATAACTTACCTATATTATACGCGAGATGGTGCTTTCTTCTATAATGCAAAATTCATCTTTACCTTAAAATTTATATACAGGTAAAGTTTGCTAAAACACTTACATTATTTAAAACTTGAAAAAAAAATCTTTTTTTTTTTAAAATACCTTATATTTATAGGTTCATTATAAAATTGCATAAAAAAAAATTTATTTATAGAAAACAATATCCCTACAAGTTAGTAAATAAACATGCACATGCGGCGGTTGTGGATTGACTGTCTTCATAAACATTGACTGTAATAAATCATTAGATTTAATAGAGAGTAAGTTTAAAAAAAATTCATAACTTACCTATATTATACGCGAGGTGATCCTGTCATCTATAATGCGAAATTAAACGTGAAATGTATTATATATAGAGGTAAAGTTTGCTGAAACACTAAAATTATTAAAAACCTATAAAAAATATATTCTCTTCATAAAATACCCAATATTTATAGGTTCATTATAAAATAGTATTAAAAAAACAAAGTTTATTCATAGAAAACATTATTCCTACTAGATAGTAAATGAACATGCACATGCGGCGGTTGTGAATCCATTGGATTGACTGTCTTCATGACGGTTGACTAGACACAATGAGACTGTAATGAAAATAAAATATTTGATTTGTCAGAGAGTAAAATTTAAAAAAACTCATAACTTACCTTTTTTATACGCGAGGTGGTCCTGTCATCTATAATGCGAAATTGTACTTTAAATATATTATATAAAAAGGTAAAGTTTGCTGAAACACTAAAATTATTAAAAACCTGAAAATGAAAATTCTTTTCAACAATTCCTTTATATTTAGGTGTACATTATATATTATATAAATACATTATATAAATTTTATAACAAAAGCAAGCTTATCCATAGATAAATATATCCTTACAAGTTAGTAAATAATCATGCACATGCGGCGGTTGTTTATTGACTGTCTTCATAACTATTGACTAGGCACATTGAAAATCTTATAATAATAAACCATTGGATATGATAAAGAGTAAAATTTTAAAAATTTATAATTTACCTATATTATACGCGAGGTGGTGCTGTCATCTATAATGCGAAATTAAACGTTAAATATATTATATAAAGAGGTAAATTTTGCTGTAACACTATACTTATTAAAAACCTAAACAAAAATCTTTTAAACAATTTCATTTATAGTTAGGGGTACACTATAAAATTTTATAAAAAAAGCAAGCTTATCCATAAAAGCATATATCCTTACAAGTTAGTAAATAATGATGCACATGCGGGGGCTATGGATTTATTGGATTGACTGTCATCATAACTATTGACAAGCCCCAATAAGTCTGTAATTATAATGAAACATCAGAATTGATGATAAAGAATAATATTTAAAAAATGAATAATTTACCAATATTATACGCAAGATAGTGCTTTGTCCTCTAATGCAATGCAGTTAATAAATAATCATGCACATGTGGGGGTTATGGATTCATTGGATTGACTGTCATAATACCTATTGACAAGCCACAATTAGACTGTATTAAAAAAATACATTAGAATTGATAGAGAGCATAATTAAAAAAATGCATAACTTACCTATTTTATAAGCGAGATGGTGTAGTCTTCTTTAATAGAAAATTTAACTTTACCTACAATATATATAGAGGTAAAGTTTGCTGAAACACTAACATTATTAAAAACCTGAAAAAAAATCTATTCTTTTTATAAAATACCTTATATTTATAGGTTCACTGTAAAATTGTATAATGAAAAGAAAATTTATTCATAGAATACAATATTCCTTCTAGTTAGTAAATAAACATGCACATTCGGGGGTTATATATTCATTGGATTGACTGTCATCTTAACCATTGACAAGCCACAGTGAGACTGTATTAAAAAAAACAATAGAATTGATAAAAGATAAAATTTAGAAAATGCTCAACTTACCTATTTTATACGCGAGATGGTGTTGTATTTTATATTGCAAAATTTAACTTTACCTTCAATATATTGTTGTAAGTACGCATAATGTCGTACTTATCTTTTTATTTTTAATATAAATGTTATTTATTATATAAGAATTGTATTATGATAGCTTTAATTTAATACTAAAATTGTAACAGATAATTATTTAAATTAAGCGCTTGTAAATATTGACGCTGGTCTGTGAACATTTTATATTGTTTTAATCCTAGGTAACACTGAAGTAGTGTTATATGATGTGAGCATAATGAGCAGATCGGTGATATACACATTAGTACTGCAGTCAGAGTTACAGTTTGGTTCTAAACTCACAAGTATCAACAGTTAGGTTCTAAACTCACAAGTATCAACAGGTCTCTGATAAGTGAGAACTGGTGTTCAATTGTTTTATTGTATTTGTTGAACACATTTTGCTATTAGTTAATTATAACACAAAGAAATTATATTTAGTTAAATGTTTAGCATCCTTTTTAATTAAGTAAAATACTACTGTAATTAAGTGTTTAGATGACTAAATAAAACAAATAGATTACTTATTTTAATAAAAGTGTTTAAATTAATAGCATAAAAGATATTAATTGTTCCAACGAGGTACGTTGTAACCAGGTCTACTTTAGCCGTTTAAAGTATTCTCAATTTTAACAATACTCTTCGAACAAGAATTCTATTATTCAACTTAAAGAGCCCTAACTCTTATCCTGAAAACATTCTGTAATCATCCGGTGGATAATCGCCCAAACGAAAAATCTACATTCAGAAGCTAGCAACACGGCGTGATGTATTAGCCAAGCTGAGTAAATCTGCTTCCAGAACGAGCATCCGACCTCCTTTTACATTAATTGGTGTCAGGTGTAACGTCCCGGCGACAATCCAACCTTTGCATTACAACAATATATAGAGGTAAAGTTTGCTGAAACACTAACAATATTAAGAAACTGAAAAAAAAATCTATTCTCTTTTTTTAAAATACTTTATATTTATAGGTTTACTATAATATTGTATAAAAAAAATATGTATTTATAGAATACAATTTTTCTACTAGTTAGTAAATAAATATGCACATGCTGCGGTTGTGGATTTACTGTCTTCTTAACCATTGACAAGGCACATTGAGACTGTAAAAAAAAATTTAACATTAAATTTGATGAAAAGTAAAATTAAAAAAATTAATAACTCACCTGTTTTATACGCAAGGTGGTCCTGTCATCTATAATGCGAAATTGGACAAGAAATATATTATATATAGAGGTAAAGTTTACTGAAACACTAAAAGTATTAATAACCTAAAAAAAAATATTCTTAAAAAAAAATAATTTACAGTTAGAGGTACACTATAAAATGATAAGAAAAAAGCAAGCTTATACATAGAAACATATATCCTTACAAGTTATTAAATATTCATGCTCATTTGGGGGTTATGAATTCATTGGATTGACTGTCATCATACCTATTGACAAGCCACAATGAGACTTTTTAAAAAAAAACACTAGAATTATTAGAGGACAAAATTTAGAAAATGCATAACTTACCTATTTTATACGCGAGATGGTGTTGTCTTCTATAATGCAAAATTTAACTTTACATACAATATATAGAGGTAAAGCTTGCTGAAACACTAACATTATTAAAAACCTGTAAAAAAAATCTATTTTTTTTATAAAATATTTTATATTTATAGGTTCACTATAAAATTATATAAAAATAGAAAATTTATTCATAGAAAACAAAATCCCTACAAGTTAGTAAATAAACATGCACATGCGGCGGTTGTGGATTGACTGTCTTTATAAATATTGACAAGACACATTAAAATTGTAATAAAAATTAAGCATTAGATTTGATGGAGAGTAAAATTTAAAAAATTCATAACTTACCTATATTATACGCGAGGTTTTCCTGTCATCTATAAAGCGAAAATGAACGTGAAATATATTATATATAGAGGTAAAGTTTACTAAAACACTAAAATTATTAATAACCTAAAAAAAAAAACTTTTTTTTAAAAAATACTTTACAGTTTGGGGTACACTATAAAATGATATGAAAAAAGGAACTTATACATAGAAACATATATTTATACAAGTTAATAAATAGTCATGTACATATGAAGGTTATGGAATCATTGGACCTACTATCATCATAATTTGAAAGAATACATTAAAATTGATAAAGGGTAAAAGTTATAAAATAAATAACTTAACTATATTATACGCGAGATGGTGCTTTCTTTTATAATGCAAAATTTATCTTTACCTTATATATATATAAAGGTAAAGTTTGCTAAATCACTAACATTATTATAAACCTGAAAAAAATATATATTCTCTATATAAAATACCTTATATTTATAGGATCACTATAAATTTGTATAAAAAAAGGAAATTTATTTATAGTAAACAATATCCTTACAAGTTAGTAAATAAACAAGCACATGCGGCGGTTGTGAATCCATTAGATTGACTGTCTTCATAACTATTGACTAGGCACAATGAGACTGTAATACAAATTAAGCATTATATTTGTCAAAGAGTAAAATTTGAAAAAACTGATAACTTACCTATATTATACGCGAGGTGGTCCTGTCATCTATTATGCGAAATTGTACGTTAAATATTTTATATATACAGGTAAAGTTTGCTGAAACACTAAAATTATTAAAAACCTCAAAAAAAAATATTTCTTAACAACTTTCTTATAGTTAGAAGTACACTATAAAATTTTATAAAAAAAGCAAGCTTATCCATAGAAACATATATCCTTACAAGTTAGTAAATAATTTTGCACATGCGGGGGTTATGGATTTATTGGATTGTCTGTCATCATATCTATTGACAAGCCAAAATGAGACTGTATTTAAATTAAAATATTAGAATTGATAGAGGGTACAATTTATAAACTGAAAGACTTACCTAAATTATACGCGAGATAGTGCTTTCCTTTATAATGCAAAATTTAAATTTGCCTACATATTATATAAATTTAAAGTATGCTAAAACACAAAAATTTTTAAAAACCCGATTAAAAAATATATTCTCTTACTATAAGTTCACTATAAAATTGAAACACTAAAATTATTAAAAACCTGAAAATAAAAATTCTTTTCAACAATTCCTTTATATTTAGGTGTACATTATAAAATTTTATAACAAAAGCAAGCTTATCCATAGATAAATATATCCTTACAAGTTAGTAAATAATCATGCACATGCGGGGATATGAATTTTTTAAAATGACTGTCATCATAACTATTGACAAGTTACAATGAGATTGTATTTAAATTAAAATATATGAATTGATAGAGGGTGAAATTTATAAAATGAATAACTTACCTATATTATACGCGAGATGGTGCTTTCTTCTATAATGCAAAATTTTAATTTATCTACATTTTATATAAAGTTAAAGTTTGCTGATACACTAACATTTTTAAAAACCTGAAAAAAAATATATTCTCTTTATTAAATACCTTATAGTTATAAATTCACTATGAAATTGTATGAAAAAAGAAATTTTATTCATAGAAAACAATATAAATACAAGTTAGTAAATAAACATGCACATGCGGCGGTTGTTTATTGACTGTTTTCATAATCGTTGACTAGGCATATTGAGAATCTTATAATAATAAACCATTGGATATGATAAAGAGTAAAATTTTAAAAATTTATAATTTACCTATATTATACGAGAGGTGGTGCTGTCATCTATAAAGCGAAATTAAACGTTAAATATAATATATAAAGAGGTAAATTTTGCTGTAACACTATACTTATTAAAAACCTAAAAAAAATTCTTTTAAACAATTTTATTTATAGTTAGGGGTACACTATAAAATTTTATAAAAAAAGCAAGCTTATCCATAGAAGCATATATTCTTACAAGTTAGTAAATAATGATGCACAGGCGGGGGCTATGGATTTATTGGATTGACTGTCATCATAACTATTGACAATCCCCAATGAGTCTGTATTTATAATGAAACATCAGAATTGATGATAAAGAGTAATATTTAAAAAATGAATAATTTACCAATATTATACGCAAGATAGTGCTTTGTCCTCTAATGCAAAATTTTCCTTAACCTAAAATATATAAACAGGTAAAGTTTGCTAAAACACTAAAATTATTAAAAACCTAAAAAAAAAACTATTGTTTTTATAAAATATTTTATATTTATTAGTGTACTATAAAATTGTATAAAAAAAGAAAATTTATTCATAGTAAACAATATCCCCACAAGTTAGTAAATAAACATGCACATGCGACGATTGTGGATTGACTGTTTTTAAAAATATTGGCTAGGCACATTAAGATTGTAATAATAATAAAACATAAGACTTAATAGAGAGTAAAATTAAAAAAATTAATAACTTACCTATATTATACGCTAGGTGGTCTTGTAATCTATCATGCGAAATTGAAAGAGAAATGTATTATATATAGAGGTAAAGTTTACTGAAACACTAAAATTAATAATAACCTAAAAAAAAATATTCTTTTAAAAAAATACTTTACAGTTAGGGGTACACTATAAAATGATCAGAAAAAAGCAAATTTATACATAAAAACATATATCCTTACAAGTTAATAAATAATCATGCACATGTGGGGGTTATGGATTCATTGGATTGACTGTCATAATACCTATTGACAAGCCACAATTAGACTGTATTAAAAAAATACATTAGAATTGATAGAGAGCATAATTAAAAAAATGCATAACTTACCTATTTTATAAGCGAGATGGTGTTGTCTTCTATAACAGAAAATTTAACTTTACCTACAATATATATAGAGGTAAAGTTTGCTGAAACACTAACATTATTAAAATCCTAAAAAAAAATCTATTCTTTTTATAAAATACCTTATATTTATAGGTTCACTGTAAAATTGTACAGGGTGTCCAGAAAGGGTATCGGGTATTTGTTTTCGCGCCATATTCGAAACGGGGCGTCTAATGGGTGCGGGGAGGGGTTCGTGGCGTCCGCCATTCTGTGGAGTTTTAGTCACGATGGAACAGTACTCGGGGATGCATCGCGCATTTTGCGTACGAGCATATTATCGTAATGGTGATTCAAAGTTAACAACGTTAACTGTAAGGTACAATAAAGACCTAGGAGGCTCAAATTTAAATATGAGATAGTCTAGACACTCCTTTATAAAATTTATATAACGTTTTTATTAGGAGCCTTAAGGGGGCCACACTAGAGACATGCATTCAATTGGTTGCAGCAGATAAGTTACATTCAACAATGACATAGCATGCTTACAACGTTAACTGTAAGGTACAATAAAGACTTAAGATGCTCAAATAGTAATATGAGATAGTCTAGACACTCCTTTATAAAATTTATATAACGTTTTTATTAGGAGCCTTAAGGGGGCCACACTAGAGCCATGCATTCAATGGGTTGCAGCAGATAAGTTACATTCAACAATGACATAGCATGCTTACAACGTTAACTAAAGACCTAGGAGGCGAAATTTTTTGGTCCCAGAGTTGCAGGAGTTTGCAGGTTTCAACTCAAGAACGTAGTTCCAGCAAGATGGGGCCACTTGCCATACCTCAAATAACTCAATGGAAGTGGTTAACGAGTTATTCCCTAATAAAGTCATTTCGCAAAGGGGTAACATCAACTGGCCTCCCAGAAGCCCCGACCTTAGCCCGCTTGACTATTTTGCATAGGGATACCTTAAAAGTAAGGTTTATCAAAACAATCCGACGAATCTAACCCAGTTAAAGCAAAACATCAGGTCAGAAATGGCAGCAATATCGATAGCTATGTGTCAACGTGTTATCGCCAATCTTCGTTTCCGTTTAGAAGAGTGCCAGCAACGTAACGGTCATCATTTGGATAACGTCATCTTTTCCAAATAATTCTCCAATTCATATGCTAATAATAAACAATAAACTTTTTTATTGCATACAAATAATTTTTGTTTCATTAAACTTACAAATACCCGATACACTTTCTGGACAACGTGTATAATGAAAAGAAAATGTATTCATAGAATACAATATTCCTTCTAGTTAGTAAATAAACATGCACATGCGGGGGTTATATATTCATTGGATTGACTGTCATCTTAACCATTGACAAGTTACAGTAAGACTGTATTAAAAAAAACAATAGAATTGATAAAGGATAAAATTTAGAAAATGCATAACTTACCTATTTTATACGCGAGATGGTGTTGTATTTTATATTGCAAAATTTAACTTTACCTTCAATATATTGTTGTAAGTACGCATAATGTCGTACTTATCTTTTTATTTTTAATATAAATGTTATTTATTATATAAGAATTGTATTATGATAGCTTTAATTTAATACTAAAATTGTAACAAATAATTATTTAAATTAAGCGCTTGTAAATATTGACGCTGGTCTGTGAACATTTTATATTGTTTTAATCCTAGGTAACACTGAAGTAGTGTTATATGATGTGAGCATGATGAGCAGATCGGTGATATACCGATTGGTACTGCAGTCAGAGTTACAGTTTGGTTCTAAACTCACAAGTATTAACAGTTAGGTTCTAAACTCACAAGTATCAACAGGTCTCTGATAAGTGAGAACTGGTGTTCAATTGTTTTATTGTATTTGTTGAACACATTTTGCTATTAGTTAATTATAACACAAAGAAATTATATTTAGTTAAATGTTTAGCATCCTTTTTAGTTACTATGTTTAGTTACTATTTAGATACTACTGTAATTAAGTGTTTAGATGACTAAATAAAACAAATAGATTACTTATTTTAATAAAAGTGTTTAAATTAATAGCATAAAAGATATTAATTGTTCCAACGAGGTACGTTGTAACCAGGTCTACTTTAGCCGTTTGAAGTATTCTCAATTTCAACAATACTCTTCGAACAAGAACTCTATTAATCAACTTAAAGAGCCCTAACTCTTATCCTGAAAACATTCTGTAATCATCCGGTGGATAATCGCCCAAACGAAAAATCTACATTCAGAAGCTAGCAACACGGCGTGATGTATTAGCCAAGCTAAGTAAATCTCCTTCCAGAACGAGCATCCGACCTCCTTTTACAATAATTGGTGTCAGGTGTAACGTCCCAGCGATAATCCAACCTTTGCATTACAACAATATATACAGGTAAAGTTTGCTGAAACACTTACACTATTAAGAACCTAAAAAAAACATCTATTCTCTTTTTTTAAAATACTTTATATTTATAGGTTTACTATAATATTGTATAAAAAAAATATGTATTTATAGAATACAATTTTTCTACTAGTTAGTAAATAAACATGCACATGCTGCGGTTGTGGATTGACTGTCTTTATAACCATTGACAAGGCACATTAAGACTGTAAAAAAAAATTTAACATTAAATTTGATGAAAAGTAAAATTAAAAAAATTAATAACTCACCTGTTTTATACGCAAGGTGGTCCTGTCATCTATAATGCGAAATTGGACAAGAAATATATTATATATAGAGGTAAAGTTTACTGAAACACTAAAAGTATTAATAACCTAAAAAAAAAATATTCTTAAAAAAAAATACTTTACAGTTAGAGGTACACTTTAAAATGATAAGAAAAAAGCAAGCTTATACATAGAAACATATATCCTTACAAGTTATTGAATAATCATGCTCTTTTGGGGGTTATGAATTCATTGGATTGACTGTCATCATACCTATTGACAAGCCACAATGAGACTTTAAAAAAAAAATCACTAGAATTAATAGAGGGTAAAATTTAGGAAATGCATATCTTACCTATTTTATACGCGAGATAGTGTTGTCTTCTATAATGCAAAATTTAACTTTACCTACAATATATAGAGGTAAAGTTTGCTGAAACACTAACATTATTAAAAGCCTGTAAAAAAATCTATTCTTTTTATAAAATACTTTATATTTATAGGTTCACTGTAAAATTATATAAAAATAGAAAATTTATTCATAGAAAACAAAATCCCTACAAGTTAGTAAATAAACATGCACATGCGGCGGTTGTGGATTGACTGTCTTCATAAATATTGACAAGGCACATTAAAATTGTAATAAAAATAAAGCATTAGATTTGATGGAGAGTAAAATTAAAAAAAATTCATAACTTACCTATATTATACGCGAGGTTGTCCTGTCATCTATAAAGCGAAAATGAACGTGAAATATATTATATATAGAGGTAAAGTTTACTAAAACACTAAAATTTATAATAACCTAAAAAAAATACATTTTTTTTAAAAAAAAATACTTTACAGTTTGAAGTACACTATAAAATGATATGAAAAAAGGAAGCTTATACATAGAAACATATATTTATACAAGTTAATAAATAGTCATGTACATGTGAAGGTTATGGATTCATTGGACCTACTGTCATCATAACAATTGACAAGGCACAATGAGACTGTATTTAAAAGAATACATTAAATTTGATAAAGGGTAAAAGTTAGAAAATAAATAACTTAACTATATTATACGCGAGATGGTGCTTTCTTTTATAATGCAAAATTTATCGTTACCTTATATATATATAAAGGTAAAGTTTGCTAAATCACTAACATTATTATAAACCTGAAAAAAATATATATTCTCTATATAAAACACCTTATATTTATAGGTTCACTATAAATTTGTATGAAAAAAGGAAATTTATTTATAGTGAACAATATCCTTAAAAGTTAGTAAATAAACAAGCACATGCGGCGGTTGTGAATCCATTAGATTGACTGTCTTCATAACTTTTGACAAGGCACAATGAGACTGTAATACAAATTAAGCATTATATTTGTCAGAGAGTAAAATTTAAAAAAACTGATAACTTACCTATATTATACGCGAGGTGGTCCTGTCATCTATTATGCGAAATTGTACGTTAAATATTTTATATATACAGGTAAAGTTTGCTGAAACACTAAAATTATTAAAAACCTAAAAAAAAAATATTTCTTAACAACTTCATCATATCTATTAACAAGCCAAAATGAGACTGTATTTAAATTAAAATATTAGAATTGATAGAGGGTAAAATTTATAAACTGAAAGACTTACCTAAATTATACGCGAGATAGTGCTTTCTTTCATAATGCAAAATTTAAATTTACCTACATATTATATAAATTTAAAGTATGCTGAAACACAAAAATGATTAAAAATCCGATTAAGAAATATATTCTCTTAATAAAATGCCTTATAGTTATAAGTTCACTATAAAACTGTATAAAAAAAAAAAATTTATTCATAGAAAATAATATCCCTACAATTTAGTAAATAAGCATGCACATGCAGCGGTTGTGGATTGACTGTCTTTATAAACATTGACTGTAATAAATCATTAGATTAATAGAGAGTAAATTTAAAAAAAATTCATAACTTACCTATATTATACGCGAGGTGATCCTGTCATCTATAATGCGAAATTGAACGTGAAATGTATTATATATATAGAGGTAAAGTTTGCTGAAACACTAAAATTATTAAAAACCTATCAAAAATATATTCTCTTCATAAAATACCCAATATTTATAGGTTCATTATAAAATAGTATAAGAAAAACAAAGTTTATTCATAGAAAACATTATTCCTACTAGTTAGTAAATGAACATGCACATGCGGCGGTTGTGAATCCAGTGGATTGACTGTCTTCATGACGATTGACTAGACACAATGAGACTGTAATGAAAATAAAACATTAGATTTGTCAGAAAGTAAAATTTAAAAAAACTAATAACTTACCTTTTTTATACGCGAGGTGGTCCTGTCATCTATAATGCGAAATTGTACTTTAAATATATTATATATAAAGGTAAAGTTTGCTGAAACACTAAAATTATTAAAAACCTGAAAATGAAATTTCTTTTCAACAATTCCTTTATATTTAGGTGTACATTATAAAATTTTATAACAAAAGCAAGCTAATCCATAGATAAATATATTCTTACAAGTTAGTAAATAATCATGCGCATGCGGGGGTTATGAATTCATTAAAATGACTGTCATCATAACTATTGACAAGTTACAGTAAGACTGTATTTAAATTAAAATATATGAATTAATAGAGGGTGAAATTTATAAAATGAATAAAATACCTATATTATACGCGAGATAGTGCTTTCTTCTATAATGCAAAATTTTAATTTATCTACAATTTATATAAAGTTAAAGTTTGCTGATACACTAACATTTTAAAAAACCTGAAAAAAAAATATATTCTCTTTATTAAATACCTTATAGTTATAGGTTCACTATAAAATTGTATGAAAAAATAAATTTTATTCATAGAAAACAATATTAATACAAGTTAGTAAATAAACATGCAAATGCGGCGGTTGTTTATTGACTGTCTTCATAACCATTGACTAGGCACATTGAGAATCTTATAATAATAAACCATTGGATATGATAAAGAGTAAAATTTTAAAAATTTATAATTTACCTATATTACACGCGAGGTGGTACTGTCATCTATAATGCGAAATTATACGTTAAATATATTATATAAAGAGATAAATTTTGCTGTCACACTATACTTATTAAAAACCTAAAAAAAATTCTTTTAAACAATTTCATTTAAAGTTAGGGGTACACTATAAAATTTTATAAAAAAAGCAAGCTTATCCATAGAAACATATATCCTTACAAGTTAGTAAATAATGATGCACATGCGGGGGCTACGGAATTATTGGATTGACTGTCATCATAACTATTGACAAGCCCCAATGAGACTGTATTTGAAATGAAACATCAGGATTGATGATAAAGAATAATATTTAAAAAATGAATAATTTACCAATATTATACGCAAGATAGTGCTTTGTCCTCTAATGCAAAATTTTCCTTAACCTAAAATATATACACAGGTAAAGTTTGCTAAAACACAAAAATTATTAAAAACCTAAAAAAAAACTATTGTTTTTATAAAATATTTTATATTTATTGGTTTACTATAAAATTGTATAAAAAAAGAAAATTTATTCATAGTAAACAATATCCCCCCAAGTTAGTAAATAAACATGCACATGCGACGATTGTGGATTGACTGTCTTTAAAAATATTGACAAGGCACAATAAGATTGTAATAATAATAAAACATAAGACTTAATAGAGAGTAAAATTAAAAAAATAATACCTTACCTATATTATACGCTAGGTGGTCTTGTCATCTATAATGCGAAATTGAAAGAGAAATGTATTATATATAGAGGTAAAGTTTACTGAAACACTAAAATTATTAATAACATAAAAAAAAAAATATTTTTTAAAAAGAATTCTTTACAGTTGAAGGTACACTATAATATTTTATGAAAATAGCAAGCTTATACATAGAAACATATATCCTTACAAGTTAATAAACAAACATGCACATGCAAGGGTTATGGATTCATTGGATTCACTGTCATCATAACTATTAACAAGCCACAATAAGACTTTATTAAAACAAATATTAGAATTGATAAAAGATAAAATTTAAAAAATGTATAACTTACCTATATTATACGCGAGATGGTGTTGTCTTCTATATTACAAAATTTAACTTTACCTACATTATATATAGAGGTAAAGTTTACTGAAACACTAAAATTATTAATAACCTAAAAAAAAATATTCTTTTAAAAAAATACTTTACAGTTAGGGGTACACTATAAAATGATCAGAAAAAAGCAATCTTATACATAGAAACATATATCCTTACAAGTTAATGCAATCATGCACATGTGGGGGTTATAGATTCATTGGATTGACTGTCATAATACCTATTGACAAGCCACAATTTGACTGTATTAAAAAAATACATTAGAATTGATAGAGAGCATAATTAAAAATATGCATAATTAACCTATTTTATAAGCGAGATGGTGTTGTCTTCTATGATAGAAAATTTAACTTTACCTACAATATATATAGAGGTAAAGTTTGCTGAAACACTAACATTATTAAAAACCTGAAGAAAAAAATCTATTCTTTTTTTAAAATACCTTATATTTATAGGTTCACTGTAAAATTGTATAAAGATAAGGAAATTTATTCATAGAATACAATATTCCTTTCTAGTTAGTAAATAAACATGCACATGCGGGGGTTATATATTCATTGGATTGACTGTCATCTTAACCATTGACAAGCCAAAGTGAGACTGTAATAAAAAAAACAATAGAATTGATAAAGGATAAAATTTAGAAAATGCTCAACTTACCTATTTTATACGCGAGATGGTGTTGTATTTTATATTGCAAAATTTAACTTTACCTTCAATATATTGTTGTAAGTACGCATAATGTCGTACTTATCTATTTATTTTTAATATAAATATTATTTATTATATAAGAATTGTATTATGATAGCTTTAATTTAATACTAAAATTGTAACACATAATTATTTAAATTGAGCGCTTGTAAATATTGACGCTGGTCTGTGAACATTTTATATTGTTTTAATCCTAGGTAACACTGAAGTAGTGTTATATGATGTGAGCATGATGTGCAGATCGGTGATATACCGATTGGTACTGCAGTCAGAGTTACAGTTTGGTTCTAAACTCACAAGTATCAACAGTTATGTTCTAAACTCACAAGTATCAACAGGTCTCTGATAAGTGAGAACTGGTGTTCAATTGTTTTATTGTATTTGTTGAACACATTTTGCTATTAGTTAATTATAACACAAAGAAATTATATTTAGTTAAATGTTTAGCATCCTTTTTAATTAAGTAAAATACTACTGTAATTAAGTGTTTAGATGACTAAATGAAACAAATAGATTACTTATTTTAATAATTGTGTTTAAATTAATAGCATAAAAGATATTAATTGTTCCAACGAGGTACGTTGTAACCAGGTCTACTTTAGCCGTTTGAAGTATTCTCAATTTCAACAGTACTCTTCGAACAAGAATTCTATTAATCAACTTAAAGAGCCCTAACTCTTATCCTGAAAACATTCTGTAATCATCCGGTGGATAATCGCCCAAACAAAGAATCTACATTTAGAAGCTAGCAACACGGCGTGATGAATTAGCCAAGCTGAGTAAATCTCCTTCCAGAATGAGCATCCGACCTCCTTTTACAACAATTGGTGTCAGGTGTAACGTCCCGGCGACAATCCAACCTTTGCATTACAACAATATATAGAGGTAAAGTTTGCTGAAACACTAACAATATTAAGAACCTGAAAAAAAAATCTATTCTCTTTTTTTAAAATACTTTATATTTATAGGTTTACTATAATATTGTATAAAAAAAATGTATTTATAGAATACAATTTTTCTACTAGTTAGTAAATAAACATGCACATGCTGCGTTTGTGGATTGACTGTCTTCATAACCATTGACAAGGCACATTGAGACTGTAAAAAAAAATTTAAAATTAAATTTGATGAAAAGTAAAATTAAAAAAAATAATAACTCACCTGTTTTATACGCAAGGTGGTCCTGTCATCTATAATGCGAAATTGGACAAGAAATATATTATATATAGAGGTAAAGTTTACTAAAACACTAAAAGTATTAATAACATAAAAAAAAAAATATTCTTAAAAAAAAATACTTTACAGTTAGAGGTACACTATAAAATGATAAGAAAAAAGCAAACTTATACATAGAAATATATATCCTTACAAGTTATTGAATAATCATGCTCATTTGGGGGTTATGAATTCATTGGATTGACTGCCATCATACCTATTGACAAGCCACAATGAGACTTTAAAAAAAAAAACACTAGAATTAATAGAGGATAAAATTTAGAAAATGCATAACTTACCTATTTTATACGCGAGATGGTGTTGTCTTCTATAATGCAAAATTTTACTTTACCTACAATATATAGAGGTAAAGTTTGCTGAAACAGTAACATTATTAAAAACCTGTAAAAAAAAAAATCTATTCCTTTTATGAATCAAAATCAAGAAGAATCAACACACAGCAGCACGCTCTTGAGCTTTACTACGAATACTACGAACACTACTATAAGAAATAAGAATTAAAAAATTAAAAATTAATTATAAAGCATCCAAAAAGAATTAATAATTATTTTACCTAGCGGTAAAGCATTTAAATAGTCCTTTTAAGGATACTTGCTACAAGAAAATCATAAAGAAAAAGCTGTCAAGAAGGAACTAAAAGATATTTACACGGGTGTTTTTTATTAATAATAATAAATTTTACTGAATAAAAAAGTCGGCTGCCTAGGGGTTGACTTGAAAGCAGTGGCTAATAAAAACAGTAAAATTTTATATACACTACGAACTAAATATCCGAAATGGACCAGAACAGAAAACTAAGATCGGGGAAAAGCTACAGCTGTTCCAGCGATGAAACTTCTGAGGCTGAATCATCAAGATCAACCGAATACAATACCTCTGCAACAGATGAATCAATTCTCTCTACTGTCGAAGAGGAAGAAAATATAGACAACAGCAATGTTAATGAAACACAACCTGATGTGGACGTAACAAAGAACAACAGGACTGTTAATGAAACTCAACCCGAAGCGGACGAAATTGACGACGAGGGATTTCAAACTGTAAGAGGCAGGAAACCTACCCATATATACATAGATGATGCCAAGGCAGAACAAATCACGCTGCCTAACATATTAAATAAGCTATGCGATATCCCACTAACCGTGGACAACAAAAAAATGCTAAAAATAAACACATACACCAATAAAGACTATATGGCAATGAAAAAGTACTTAGCCGAGAACAAATACAAGTATACGTCAACAACTCCGCCCAACGAGAAACAACAAAAATATGTTCTCAGGGGTATTGACAGAACAGCAACTCCGCTCGAAGTCAAGGAGTACCTTTTAGAAGAAGGAATCGCAGCCAGCCACGTCACTCAATTCTCAGGCAGGACGAGAGTTAATGAAGCTGGAAGATACAAGCCAACATTAAGCCTGTATTTAATCTATTTCGAAGCAGGTGAGGATACCACAAAATTCCTGGCGCTAAAAAGAATCGGACGCATTAACATCAGCACCGAAAAATACAAGGGAAGAGCAGGACCAGCGCAGTGTTATAACTGCCAACAGTTCGGTCACAGCTCCATAGGATGCAGGCTACAGAGAAAATGTGTAATCTGCGCAGGAATCCATGAAAAGGGAAAGTGCACACGAGATAAAACTGAAGCGGCCACCTGCGCGAACTGCAACGAAGAGCATCCTGCTTCTTGGAGGGGTTGCTGCAGTTATGAAAAATACGTAAACTTCATAAACGAACTAAAACGCAACCCAACACCAGGAAAAATGCAACAAAAATGAGAAAAGACGGAACTACATACGCCGAAGTTACCTAGCAGACCGAGACTACTATTTCCGCACTCCCAGCAGCTAAAGCAACTACGCACATCAGCGGGGGAAATCCAACAGGGGGAAATCTAACAGGGGAAACCTAAGAGGGGAAAACTCAACAAGGGAAAACCCAACAGTGGAAAACTCAAGAGGGGGAAACTCGACAGGGAGAAATCCAAGAGGGAAAACTCAACAGGGGGAAACCCAAGAGGGGAAAAATCAACCAAGGTAAACCTAACAGGGGGAAATCAAACTGGAAAGAAACCTCAAGTGTCTGGGCAGACATCCAACAAGAGAAAAGATGGTGGAGATAATAAGAAAAACAACAAGAAGCATAAGAAAACAAGTACTACAAAAAATACACAATCTGATGGGGACGACAAAAATGAAAAAAGCACTGCTGAACACACACAACGCGATACGGAAGAAATTTACAACAACAGCTCTGTTATAAACACACAATCAGAGGCGGATGAAATTGAATACAACAGCAATGATGAAGAGACACAACAGAACACGGAAGTGCAAAGAGAACAACGGTTTTCTCTGACTGGAAGGCATGGGGATTAAAATGGGCACCAATTCTCAGAGAAGCAGCTAAGACCAAAGGAATGAGTTCTGTACTTGCTTTCGCTGAAGCAACAAGTGAACTACCCACAACGAGTTTGTTTCAAATGAATTAACTCGCACCTAGGACAAAGCAAAACAGACTACAAAAAACAACTCTGGACAGTCACTATGCAGCACACCAGTAAAGAACTCAATATCGTCTACTGGAATGCAAACGGCATCAGAAACAATATGAACGAAGTAAAAGAATTCTGTGCCAAGCATAAAGTAGACGTACTTCTGGTAAACGAGACACACCTGAAGCCCAACATAATCATTAAGCTGTCAAATTACTGCATCTACAGAAATGACAGGTTAACGAGAGGTGGAGGAACCGCGATATTCATTAAAAGAAAAATCACGCATTACCACGTGGACACACCGACGCTGAAAAAACTGGAAGCTACACTGGTGGTAGTAAGGATGAATACGCAAGATATTCCACTAGGACCAATATGCAATAGGCAACAGCGTAGACAAGCGGAGTATAGAGATGACATGGGGCTTCTGATGCAGCTGCACTCCTCCGCAATCTTCGCGGCCGATATGGGAAATATCATCAGAAAGCACTCCATTGAATTCGGATATGAAGTACATGGACCAATAGAACCTACGATCTATCACCCAAGCCATCCAGGAGACGTGATAGATCTAGCTATAACCTGGGACATTACTTTACCGTACCTGCCGAAAGTCATCCAAGAGCTGAACTCCGACCACAACCCTGTCTTAATAGTATTAGGTGCAGACGATACTACCTTACCTAAAAATACGCAGTACACTACCAGAACAAGATGGGACTACTTCGCAGATCTAGTTGACAAGAAAATCGACCCTAGAACTAAGATAAAAGGTCCTGAGGACATTGAAATAACTGCTAAAAACCTGAACAACCACATTACGAGTGCACTTGAAAAAGCAACAACCTCCAAAGTAAGAAAACCGGAATATAGAGCCATTCCACAGGAAATCTCAGAACTTATAGCAAGAAAAAACAAACTTAGGAAAATCTGGCAGTCCTCAAGAAACCTGGATCTGAAGCCCCAGCTAAACAGACTGCAGAACAACATAAGACATCGACTACAGGAGTACAAGAATAAGCAATGGGACAAGAAGGTTAAAGAACTGAACACGGAAGACAAATCTGTTTGGAGCATGGCGAAGATATTAACGAAAAAAGGATGCACAATGGGGAACCTCAAGGTGGGAGACAATATTATTACAGCAGATGATGAAAAAGCCGACTTGTTTGCAGAGCAACTGGAAAAGCAATTCTCTCCCACGGAAGCAGTATTTCTGGAGCACAATAAGTCAGTTGAGAAATACGTACACGACTACCTCACGTATAAAGCTATGGGTCGTCCTAAACCTACAACACCTTGGGAAGTAAAGCATTACATTAAGCATATGAAACCCAGAAAAGCCATGGGCAACGATAATATCTCCGCCACTGCAATTAAGTGCCTACCGAAGCGTGCGATCATACTACTGGCCAGATTGTACAATGCCATATACAGATACAATCACTTTCCGAGCTCCTGGAAAACGGAGAAAGTAGTCATGATCCACAAACCAGGGAAAGCAGCTAGCAACTCTACTTGACAGGTTAAGAAATCACGCCAACGACAACCAAACTATCAGTGACAATCAATTCGGCTTCAGATCAGATCACTGTACAACAAGACAGCTTATTCGACTAGTAGAGATCATTACGAGAGAGCAAAATGAAAACCGAAAAGCTGGTACAGTGTTTCTGAATCTGGAAAAGCGTTCGATAAAGTTTGGCACCCTGGGTTAATCTACAAATTAACCCAAACAGGATTGCCAGGTGCATATGTCAGGTTGATAAACTTATACCTTTAAGATAGAAGCTACTATTGTTCAGTTGATGGCGCCATATCTACAGAGAAACCAGTTAAATCTGGGGTACCTCAGGGATCTGTTATTGGACCACATCTGTTCAACATATATGTCAACGATCTGCCACCCCCTGGAAGAAACATGGAGATTTTACAATATGCGGACGACACTGCCGTTCTGCAAAAATCGAATAGACTACACATAATAAACTCTGCCTTAGAATTCTACTGGGACGATCTCAAAGAATTTTATGACAAGTGGAGGATAAATGCCAACATAGAAAAAACAAAAGCAGTTTTGTTTTCAATGAAACGTGCCAACAATAAAGTTCTGAAAGCAGTACCACTTGGTGACAACCGCATCAAATGGAGCAACGATGCTAAGTACCTAGGAATTACATTACAACAAACACACCAACGAAGTGAGAAGACTGTCACGAGCTATAGAAAGCAGACTGTACTCTCTGCTCAACAGCAAATCGAAGCTACAATTGAAAACAAAACTGCTCATCTACAGAAGCTACATCAGACCCGTCATGACGTATTCGGCACCAGCATGGGCATACCACAAACGGACTATGAAGAAACTACAAGTACTTTAAAATAAGTTACTACGTACAATGACAGGCTGTCACTATACGACATCCACAAAAGAGCTACACGACGAAATTAAAGTGGAATATGTCAAAGAATTCGTCAAGAAAATAAGCAAGAAATTATACGAGAAAACACACGAAGCAGCAAACATCAAAGTAAAAATACTTGGCAAGTACATGAGAAAAAATCCGCACTACAAGTATAAAAGACCCATAAATATATATGACACAGACACAGAATAAAATGAAAAGCGAAAAACCAGCGGACCTTACCAGAAAACCATCACTACCGTCCAGCTATGGGAACAGGACTACCATAGTTGGACATAAATATTAACTGTAAATGCCCTAGCCGGCGCACGTGAACCATAACGAAAGCCGGTGTAGTCCAGCAGGGATGGAGGAGCTCATCCCCTCATTCTTTTTATAAAATATTTATATTTATAGGTTCACTATAAAATTATATAAAAATAGAAAATTTATTCATAGAAAACAAAATCCCTACAAGTTAGTAAATAAACATGCACATGCGGCGGTTGTGGATTGACTGTCTTCATAAATATTAACAAGACACATTAAAATTGTAATAAAAATAAAGCATTAGATTTGATGGAGAGTAAAATTAAAAAAAATTCATAACTTACCTATATTATACGCGAGGTTGTCCTGTCATCTATAAAACAAAAATGAACGTGAAATATATTATATATAGAGGTAAAGTTTACTAAAACACTAAAATTTATAATAACCTAAAAAAAAAAAATTTTTTTTAAAAAATACTTTACAGTTTGGGGTACACTATAAAATGATATGAAAAAAGGAAGCTTATACATAGAAACATATATTTATACAAGTTAATAAATAATCATTGGACCTACTGTCATCATACCAAATGACAAGGCACAATGAGACTGTATTTGAAATAATACATTAAAATTGATAAAGGGTAAAAGTTAGAAAATACGCGAGATGGTGCTTTCTTTTATAATGCAAAATTTATCTTTACCTTATATATATATAAAGGTAAAGTTTGCTAAATCACTAACATTATTATAAACCTGAAAAAAATATATATTCTCTTTATAAAATACCTTATATTTATAGGTTCACTATAAATTTGTATAAAAAATGGAAATTTATTTATAGTGAACAATATCCTTACAAGTTAGTAAATAAACAAGCACATGCGGCGGTTGTGAATCCATTAGATTGACTGTCTTCATAACTTTTGACTAGGCACAATGAGACTGTAATACAAATTAAGCATTATATTTGTCAAAGAGTAAAATTTAAAAAAACTGATTACTTACCTATATTATACGCGAGGTGGTCCTGTCATCTATTATGCGAAATTGTACGTTAAATATTTTATATATTGTTATAACACACATTCCATGCGACACAAACTAACAATGTCTCTTCAGTATCTTTGCTGACCATGCACTCTAGAGATAATAAAATAGTATATAAGTAATATGTTAATCTTAATCTAACTAGTTCAAGTTTATGTATAATCTGCATCGTGCAGATAGTAATTAGCTGGCTCACCATTTGAGTTCATGTATAAACTGCATCGCGCAATTAGTAATTGATTCAAATAAATATTACTTAAGTAAAATTAAAATAAATTGTTTTTTTTATTAAAGTATAAATTATTCAAACTTTAATTGGCGCAGTCGTACGGATATTAAGGAATTACAATCGCTGTAAATTTTTCCATTTTTATGGTTAACTTAATATTTCGAAACCTACAAAAATAAAGTTAAAAAATAAAGTGAACTTAATAAATAGTGGAGTGAAATAGAAACAGAAATTAAAGTGCTCCGAGGCTTATCGACTCACTAGCAGCAGCATATGGACATGAAGATCTCGCAAGGCATCGCGGTGATAATCGTAATGTGAGTACTCATTCATATTTCCTTTCTATATTCATATTTCCCAAAAACAAAAATGATTATTATTTTTACAATAATATTTCCTGTTTAAAAAGGAGTATAAATCGTTTATACAGGCCTAAAACAGGTATTAAATTTAAAAAGGAGTATAAATCGTTTATACAGGCCTACCAAATATTAAAAATAATATTAAAATAAAAATTACGCAACGTAATAAAATAATCAAATATTAATTAAAATAATAATTTTTAAAAATAAAATTACCCTATCAATTAAAATGGCGAATTTTACGGGCTATTTGAATTATATAAAAGAATTTAATGGAGAGAATTCGTTGGCAGAATTCATAAAACACTGCCAAATTATTATACAAAATTTTGGCCAATTCCCCACTGAAGATGAGAAACGATTGGAAGCCAAAAAACACAATGCCCTAATACTCATGGGAATAAAATCTAAGATTGTTGGTAAAGCCGAAGCTACACTAGAGAACAGAGATATTGATGATTGGGATGACTTAAAAAAATTATTAATTACCCACTTCGGAAACCACAAAAGCGAAACATCGAACATAAATTAGAGATTTAATGCTACTTAAGCAAGATATAAACGAAACTGCTTTATCATTTTATGATCGCTGCATAAAAATACAAAACGACTTAATTAATAGTATTCGCATTAGTAAACCAACTGTTACTATACAATATGCGAAAATGGAAACATACGCTAATCTAACCTTAGAAAGTTTCCTAACCGGACTAAATGACCCTCTAGAATATCAACTACGGCTACAAAGCTTAAGCAAGATGTAGGACGCCCTGAAACTAATAGTCCGAGAAGACACATTAAAAACTAGCAGAATACAACAAAATAAATTAATGAGACCAGACATTAAACCTATCAAAACTCCTCAACAATTCCTACAAAAAAACTTCTATCCTAACTTCGATAAACCGAAAATTAACCCCGTATTTCAAAACCATATACCAAAATATAATTCCCAAAACACATCAACATACCGTAAGCCAACACACCCACATAACAATCCTCCGCAACCAAAAACATCAATCCAAACTAACGTTTGGAACAAAAAGCCAAACCAACCAATAAGACGCCATTGGACGCCAATGGATACTAACTCTGGTAACAGAGTACAGAGTAACTGGAGACCCCAATTTTTAAGACCAGGACAAAATTATATTGCGGAAGAGTTAAACTTTACTGAAGAACAGGAGGAGGAACAAGAAGAAGAATATCAAGAA
Organism: Panorpa germanica; assembly: GCA_963678705.1. Classification (NCBI taxonomy): domain Eukaryota; kingdom Metazoa; phylum Arthropoda; class Insecta; order Mecoptera; family Panorpidae; genus Panorpa; species Panorpa germanica. Next base: position 950,869 of record OY783213.1, on the reverse strand, counting down.
TATGATTTTTCGCAATACACTGAATATCAACCCGAAGAAGAACCACAGGAAGAAAACGTAAATTTTCAAGTGGACAGCAGTATTACAGAGAACAAATAATCTTAAATAACATAGACTATAATGCGTTACCATACATTATAGATCCTATTTTAAATATAAAACTATTAATAGACACAGGAAGCAATCGCTCATTAATTAACCCCGAAATTATACACAAATATTTACCTGAAACTATAAGTAACGAGCCTTTTGTTATAAAAACAGCCCATAGTACCAGCAAGCACAACGAAGTTGCACGAGTATCACTATTTTCGATTTTTAATTCTCCAGAAAAACGCTTAAATTATATCTTTTCCAATTTAACAAAAAATACGATGGACTACTCGGTATGGAGCTATTAAGAAACGTTAACTTAGACTTTATTAATCATAAATTGACGACCGAAAATGCGGTAATACCTATTCATTATCAATGTATAACGAAAGCTCAGTTAAACAAAATAGAGATTCGACTTAATCACCTTAATGAGGAAGAAAAATTTAATTTACACAAACTACTTAACGATTATGCCGATCTATTTAGAAAAGAAGAAGAGCAACTTAGTTTTACAAATAACATCAAACACGAAATTAAAACTAATAATGACGAACCCATATATACAAAAACTTAAAAATATCCTTATATCTATAAGGAGGAAATAAAGAAACAAATAGATAAAGTACTCCACGACTAAATCATTCAACCGTTAAACTCACCGTGGTCATCAACTGTATGGATGGTACCCAAAAAGGATGACGCAAGTGGAAAAAAGAAATTTAGAATGGTTATAGACTACCGTAATTTAAATAACAAAACTATTGATGACAGGTATCCAATACCCAACATCGCCGACATACTTGACAAACTAGGTAAAAGTCAATAATCAGATAGAAATGAAGGAATCTGATATTCCTAAAACTGCGTTTAACGTCGAGAATGGGCATTATGAGTTTAGACGTATGCCATAAAGAAAGGGTTAAAGAACGCCCCCGCCACTTTTCAAAGAGTGATGGATGACATCCTCAGAGATCTAATGCCCCACACTTGCTTAGTCTATTTAGACGATATACTAATATACTTGACATCGCTAGAAGAACACATGGCAAAACTTAAATTAGTATTGAACAAACTGAGAAGTGCAAATATGAAGGTGCTGATAGACAAATGCAAATTCTTAAGAAAAGAAACTGAATTTTTGGGTCATGTAATAACCCCAGAAGGAGTTAGACCTAACCCAAAAAAAATTGAGGCAATCAGAAAATTTCCTACACCAAAAACAATAACAGAAATATAGTCATTTCTGGGATTAGGAGGGTATTATAGGAAATTCATAAAAGATTTTGCTAGAATAACAAAGCCTAGGACTAGATATTTAAAAAAAAACGTAGCAATAAAACATGACGAAGAATACATCAAAGCATTCAACACAATAACGGAAATATTGTGCAATTCCCCTTTGCTACAATACCCTGATTTTCAAAAACCTTCTGTATTGACTACAGATGCGTCCAATTGCCCTGGGAGCGATACTTTCGCAAGGACCTATAGGATCCGACAAACCCATCGCATATGCATCGAGGACATTAAACGACTCGGAACAAAATTATTCCACAATAGAAAAAGAACTCTTAGCAATCATTTGGGCAACAAAATACTTTAGACCCTACTTATATGGAAGAAAATTCACCATGGTCACTGACCATAAACCACTTGTGTGGCTGGACTCATTAAAAGACCCAAACATGAAAATGATAAGGTGGAAAACTAAATTGTCTGACTACGACTATACTGTAGAATACAAAAAGGGAAAGAAAAACACGAATGCAGACGCACTGAGTAGAATCAAAATAAATGCACTTGAAAATGAGGATTTTGACAGTCTATTTAACAATCCGGAAGTTATAACAGCTCTAGACGACTTCATGACGGCAGCGGGCGCGCTAGATAACGATAGCTCTAGCCTGTACAATAACCCTGACGATACGGAGAGAAGTGAAATAAACACACCAGTTTTATAACCCTTACTGGAAATAGTAGCAAATAAAAGACCTAACTCAACAACAAAGCACCCTCCTGTAATCCAAATACCAAGTGAGGAAAGCTCAGAAGATTCAAACACCATGCATTCAAAAGAAGATTCAACACCAGGCATCACGATCAGCGAGGACCCATTAGAAACAAAAAAAAACCAAATAATAATTATCTCTGAACCAACACCAATGCAATGTAAAAACACTAAAATCGACGGTAAAGAACAAATTAAATTAAGTATTCAAGAAAATCAAGAAAAACACGATTTATTAATATTCACACTAACCAAACTAAATCCAAAAAAAACCTATTATATACATTGTGATGATAATATATACAAAATTTATAATGATCTAAAAATTAATACCTTCGATAAATACAAACTAATACGTTGTATAAAGAGAGTTAGCATTGAAACGGATCCCGACGATCAAAAATACATAATTCAACAATATCATGAAGGAAAAACTCAGCACCGAGGAATAGATGCCACATATAAATTAATTTGCGAAAGATATACGTGGTCTAGTCTACGAAAAGATGTTGAAAATTTCATCAATAACTGCAGCACATGTGAACAGTGCAAATATAATAGAAAACCAATTAGAGCACCGCTAAATAATACCGAAACACCTGAGAGACCTTTTGAGAAATTACATATAGATACGTTTGGTATAGACAATACCCAATTCCTTACTATAATAGATGTATTTTCAAAATACACACAGGCATACAAAATCACCAATAGGTCATCCACAGAAATTGCCGATAAACTAATAACGTATTTCTTACAACACGGCATACCCAATCATATTACGATGGATGGAGGAGCCGAATTCTCAAATAACCTTATCAAAGAATTACTAGAATTACATAAAATTGAAATTTATATAACAACACCATACAGACACGAAAGTAATTCTCCAATAGAACGGGCACATTCCACGATACTAGAACTATATCGTATAGTGAAACATAAACATGATCTTACACCCGAAACAATCATGAAATATGCTATTATAGGATATAACGAAACCTCACATTCTAGTACAACTTACAAACCTTTTGAAATAATAAATGGACACTTACAAACCAAGTCAGTATTGCTTATGGATTATAATAAAACACTCATGGACTTATACACCCAAAATCATAAAACTAAAATCTCAACCCTATACTCAAAAATTAAAGAAATAAATGCAAATCGAAAAGAACAGGTTATTAATAAAAGAAATGCTACCGTTAAAGACCCAAACGTAAAACAAGGAGATATCGTATACCTCAACACTAAATCAAAACAGGGCAAAAGCCGAATAAAGAACACAGGACCCTTTAAAGTACTAGAAGTATCCGATACTTATATAGATAAAATAGAAGATTTAAAAAATAAAAAATTACGAGAAGCACATGTAGATAACCTAGTGAAAACCAAAATGAAAAACCTAACTTCAAACGAACTTAACGAAGAAGAAAGTAATGTACTATTCGAATGCACCACACTACCTGTAGATAACATAAAAAAAACCAAAATGAAAAACCCAACTCCAAATGAGTTTAATGAGAAAAGAATTAACGTCCTATTTGAACGCACTACGCTACCTGTCGTTAAATCTAAGACAGATTATATTCTACACCTAGTTCACGACAAATTTAACCCCAGAGACGAAAAACCAAGATACTACAACGGATTCGCAAAGTTAATAGCAAAAGACACACCCAATTTCGAATACGTATTAAATAAAGCTAAAAGAACTAATAACCTCGCAGAGGGCCTATACAAACTCACGCGAGGCAGAACATTTGGACACACAATAAATCTTGTCTGCAACCAACAAAACTGCCTTGACATGCTTGCCGAATTTCTAAAAAAAATTTGAAAATTCACCAACCGAATTAACAATACGAATGCCCCCTATAGCACAAGGACTTTTTAATAGAACAAAAGAAGAGGTCGTAGAAGTATTTAAACGGCATGGGCCCACAAAGCACAAATACATCATGCACTCAAATCCCGAAATACAAATGAATTATTTATTTATTAATTAATTATAAATAAATATATTAAAAACACGATCAAGTACTAAGAAATCCTGATTGTTGCAGGATCATCACCGCAACCAACACCAGCGATATTAATAAATGCCGAATTATTAAAATCACTGATAACCCAGGATTATATCCTGTGCAACTAGGAACAGCCCAAAATATCAAGGAATATTGGACTTTAGTCAAGAAAATAGATTTGGACCCCTTAATAAAATATTATAACCACGTACACCTGACTAGAGAAGATATTAAAACGAAATTAGAAAAAAAGAAATTTACAACCTATGGGCACAGCACTGTAATGGACATCCTGGATATGGAAATTAGTAGAAAACTTAAACAAATTCTCGAAATTTGAAGAGAAAAAAGAGGCTTCATAGATGGCTTAGGCACTGTTTGGAAAGCAATCGGTGGAAACCTAGACGCTAACGACGGCGAGCGTATAAATTTAGCCCTGGAGACACTTGATAATAAACAAGAAACTCTAAATAAAGCTATATCTAAACAAATAAAATTAACAAACGATATACTCGATCAAATTAAATCGGCCCTACACACCATTAATTCTAATCAAGAAGAACTAGATAAACGTACCAAATTCCTAATGAACGATATCGATAAACTCCAACACCAAGTATTTAACATCTTTATAACAGAATCGATCGGACTTGTCAGTCAATCAATGCAATTACTTTTGCACCTACTAAGAACTATTGAAACTGACATAACATTCGCTAAACTGAACACGCTTAGTGGTTCAATCCTGGAACCTGATCACCTATTAGCAGAATTACAAGCAATAAAAGAACATGTTGTCACAACCAAACATATCAAACTGCCTTACGATATTACATCAGAGAACATTCAACAATATGAAACTATTAGCAAAGTCAAAGAATACACCAATAAAAACTTAATCGTTTTTGTAATAAATATACCACTAGTAAACCCTAATATATTTACGTATTATAAACTATATCCAATCCCCATACCTTATAACAATAAATTCCAAATGATTATTCCCAGAACCCAATACACCATTGTAAATGAGTATAAACATGTAGATTTTAATGCACCCTGCAAAGAAATATATAACAATCAATTCCTATGCAAGCTTAGCGAACCACTCAACATCGAGGAAACCACCTGCGAGATAGAAATAATTCAAAACCAGCCAACCAGCAAATGTCAACCCTTAGTGATTTCTCTAACCGGCATCAAGATCCAGAACATCGAATTCAACACCTGGATGTTAATCACAAATGACGAAACCAGTGGCACCTTAACATGCAACAGCCAGCGTGACATACGTCTACAAGGAACATATATAATACACCTTGCACGAGATTGTCAATTTTCTGTTTCAGATTATAATACTTTTTAAAACATAGATATAGAAGAGAAAGTCGAAGCTTGGAACACCATTTCCCTGTCAAAAATACCAGAGATCCAAAACAAACACCTAAACATCTCTACCGTGACCAACCTAAAACACCTGGACCTGGGCAACGTAGACAAGCTACAGACCACCCTAGCCCTACTACCTGAAGACTTCGATGACAGAAAAATCTCAGACTATGTTCATATAATTAATTATACATTATTACCTATATCTACTATATAAAAATAAGTCGGGTTTTCCTTCCTGATGTTATAACTCCAGAACGCACGAACCGATTTCCACGGTTTTGCATTCGTTGGAAAGGTCTCGGGCTCCGTGAGGTTTATAGCAAAGAAAATTTAGGAATTCAGGAAAAATTTCAACAGAAAAGCGGGAAAATCTTTTTTTACATACAGCGCCATCTCTGATACATAGCATAGATACAAACCAATATTTTAAGTAGATGGCGCCGGTGCGTAATGTATCACGCTACTTTGACAGCTACTTAATGTTCTCTGCTTAGTTAATTTCATGTGACAAACAGGTATTGTGTTCACTGTGAAATTGTGAAAAAAAAGTTAAAAAAATAAGTTATTCGTTACCTAACATTTCAATTGGAAACCATCAAATCAATCACGTGTATTGTGCAAATTTTTATTCAATTTCAACAGCAGGCATTTGTCTTTAAGGTGGTAAGTTGAACTGTGTAAATTATGTGGATCGTGCATTTCAGGTTACATTCACCACTCTGTAGTCCTAAATGCCTAGAGGACGACGTGCGAACATCGGCCGCCGCATAAGACATGCAAGCCAGCAACAAGTGTATTTACAGAACTTAAGCGAAGAAAGACAAAATATAATAAGAGAAAATGCCCGATTGAGACAACGCGTGAGCACAAAAAGATCATTGGCAACATACAATCGCTTGGCATTCCTATATGATCCCACTGCGAACTACAGTGATGATGAAAATTTAGATATTGGACCAACGACGACTAAATGCCAAAATTGCAATGCGTTAAAGTTCAAAAGAGAAACGGCTGGATTGTGCTGCGCAAGTGGAAAAGTCAAACTGGATCCATTACTTACACCACCACAGCTACTGAAACCATTGTTCGATGGAAGTGATCCCGATTCCAGCCAATTTCTTCAACACATCCTTGAATACAATAACTGCTTTCGCATGACTTCCTTTGGAGCTAATATCATTCGAGAAGGCGGCTTCATGCCGACTTGCAAGGTAAAAGATACAACACACATAACCAATCACTCACACCAACACAATGAATTGCAACACATAACAACTACATACACCACACACTACACCATCACACGATCAGAAGTTACACCGTATTCTTCAACAAATGATTGTTTGCAATTACAGATACAAGGACAAATATATCATTTGCATGGTTCAATGGTGCCAACACCAGATGAACCGCATCAATTTCTGCAAATATATTTCATTTCGTCGATGGTGGATCAGCTGAATGTGCGGTGCAATATACAGGGAACACAACAGTTAAAGAGACGAATTATTGAACAGTTGCAAGCATTTTTTCACGCTAATAATGCTGTGGTTAATATGTTCAAAACAGCATTGGAACGAATACCATCGGATACGCACAAATTTGTCATAAGAGCGGATTGTACCTTAACAGGTGAACATGTGCGAAGATTCAATGCACCCACCGTTAATGATGTTGCTGCAATTATTGTTGGCGATCCAACTAAATCGCGAGACATTGTCGTTCAGCGAAGAAGCAATATCATGCATCGTGTAAACGAGACACATCGTTTGTACGATGCGTTACAATATCCAATCATTTATTGGCAAGGGCAAGACGGATACGACATCACGTTGAAGATGGTCGATCCAATTACAGGTACAATATTCACACACTAATTATTGCTATTATTGGTTTCCATTAACAATTCAATTTTGCTTTTTCAGGCGTATCAACGAATAAAAATCTAAGCGCAATGAATTACTATGCGTATCGTATGATGATTCGTACACATGAGGAGAATGTCATTCTGAAGTGCCGTCGGCTATTCCAGCAATTCGCTGTCGACATGTATGTCAAGGTCGAGACCGAACGTTTAGCGTTCATCCGATTCAATCAGGCAAAGCTACGATCTGAGGACTATATACTCTTGCGTGATGCTATTCATTCAGATGGTGAAATTTAGAAAATCATTGTTTTTCACATGGGCAGTTATACGTTGCGTGTTCACGAGTTAAGAAACTATCCGCTTTGTTTGTGTTAACGTCAGACCAAAAAACAAAAAATGTGGTTTACTAAAGAGCACTTCAATGAAACGGATAATTTGCGGACACGTATAACGCTTCGATTCAGTATTTACTTTAGATTCACTTTCATTTACTTAGAGAAGTTCAACTAAATAACACTAATAGAAATGAATTCATTACTGTTGTGAAATGAAATAAAATTTTTCCTTTTCAAATATAAAACAAAAAAAAAATTTTTCTTCATCTTTTAATCACCAAACGAAATGTTACATAAAACGAAGCTATCTGATGGCGAAACGGAGTTCGCCGGGTTTGCTAGTTATTCATAATAATTACTATTGTAGTATATAAGTTAATCAAATATTTCAGAAAAATAAAAATAATAAAAAATGAAAATGCACAAGAAATAAATAGCAAAAATATTGAAGAGTTGCAAAAACCTTTTGCTACATTTGAAGCATAAGATTTTATCTTAGAGGGGAGGTGTTATAACACACATTCCATACGACACAAACTAACAATGTCTCTTCAGTATCTTTGCTGACCATGCACTCTAGAGATAATAAAATAGTATATAAGTAATATGTTAATCTTAATCTAACTAGTTCAAGTTTATGTATAATCTGCATTGTGCAGATAGTAATTAGCTGGCTCATTATTTGAGTTCATGTATAAACTGCATCGCGCAGTTAGTAATTGATTAAAATAAATATTACTTAAGTAAAATTAAAATAAATTGTTTTTTTTATTAAAGTATAAATTATTCAAACTTTAATTATATACAGGTAAAATTTGCTGCAACACTAAAATTATTAAAAACCTAAAAAAAAAATATGTCTTAACAACTTTCTTATAGTTAGAAGTACACTATAAAATTTTATAAAAAAAGCAAGCTTATCCATAGAAACATATATCCTTACAAGTTAGTAAATAATTTTGCACATGCGGGGGTTATGGATTTATTGGATTGTCTGTCATCATATCAATTGACAAGCCAAAATGAGACTGTATTTGAAATAAAACATTAAAATTGATACAGGGTGAAAGTTAGAAAATAAATAACTTACCTATATTATACGCGAGATGGTGCTTTCTTCTATAATGCAAAATTCATCTTTACCTTAAATATATATACAGGTAAAGTTTGCTAAAACACTAACATTATTTAAAACTTGAAAAAAAAATCTTTTTTTTTTAAAATACCTTATATTTATAGGTTCACTATAAAATTGCATAAAAAAAAATGTATTTATAGAAAACAACAGTTTACATCGAGTCTTCTTGGTGAGCGCACGTATTTACAATAAACAAAACAATAAAATAAATAGTGATCTTTTTTTTTTTTTTGCAAATTATAATATTTTTTTTTTTTTTCGTGATTTATTTTTTTTTTTTTAAATTATAATTTATATTATTATTAAGTGTTATTAATTAGAAGTGAAGTATCTTCTATTTAATTATCACTGGTTAATTAACAATATGGATATGGAGGTTGAACCTCCCGATAAAAATCCGATCAATAAAAACAACTCTGTGACTAACAAATCAATTCCTACAGATAAAACATCCAGTGATATAACAGAAAAATTAAATAACAATAGTGACAATGTTAAAAAAATATTTAATAATTTATACAACACAGAAACAAAATATGACTCGTATAAAGTAATGATAGTTAAAAATAATAGTGATGGAAATACATTTTTTAGTTCTCTTAAATTAGCAGAAATAATATGTAAAATTAGCAATAAATCTAATATAATAGAAATTAAAAAAGTGGGAAGAAATAGAGTAATCGTTCAATGTGCTAATGCAGTACTAGCTAACGAAATTACCAAATCAACATTGCTGAAAAACAATGGGTATGAAGCGTTTATCCCATTTTACTGGTGCACAAAAGTTGCTATTATAAAAGGTGTTGATATTGAATATTCGGAAGATACAATTTTAAATAATATAGAGTGTCCACCTTTTAAAGTAACGAGAGTGCAAAGGTTAAATCGAAAACTAAGAGTTGATGGAGCTATTAAATATGAACCCAGTACAACAGTGAAATTATTCTTTGAAGGACTTGCTATTCCTGCTTATGTTTACATGTGGAGAGTGAGACGAGCATGTGAACCATTTGTACAACAGACGATACAATGTTATAATTGTTTTAAATTTGGACATGCAGCCACAAAATGTAGAGCAAAAGTAGCAAAATGTAAATTCTGCGGAAGTGAAGATCATTTACGTACTGCATGCACATCTCCTAATCCGACATGCATAAATTGTAAACTTAACCACGAGGCTACAGACAATGAATGTCCTGAAAAAAAAAGACAAATCAAGATAAAAGATCTCATGGCCCAACACAATCTCAGTTTTTATGAAGCAAAATTAGAATTAACAGAAAAAAATACAGACTATTTATACTCAGTAAGAACTCAAAACTCTTTTGAAGCTCTAAACTACAATGAGACTTTTCCCAATATCACTAATAAATACAATAGTATCAACATAATTCCAACATACAAACCAAACCCTTTAACCAGAAGAACTAATACCAGAGTGAATAAATCAAATACAGGTAACTCGTTACAAAGATCTTACAGTCAACCACAACCTACGACATCCACTAAAGAACCAATTCCAAAAAGAAGAAGAGAAGAAAAGAAACCTAACAATGAAGAAAGCGACACATACCTTAAGATAACTAATCAAGGAAAAAACAGAAAGCAAATCAACCAAGAGACACCTGATATTACAATGGAAAACAATGATAATGATACCTGCTATACATCAATATATAATAAAAATAATGATGACAAAATTAAAAATACAAACAAAGACCCAAATATTACATCCCAATCCCTTAGAAGCTACAAGAAACAAATATCTAGTTTACAATGGCCAAACTCGTAAGAAAACATCGATATATAAATTAAGTTTATTTTTTAAAAATCTATTCACATCACTAAACCTAATCGTTTAATAAATTTACTAAAATATTAAATCAACAATAATTATATAAACGGAGAGAAAATAAAATAAAATAAAATATATAAATAGATCTAACAACAAGACCAAGGACAGATATAAAAATCAATAATTAATTAAAACAGTTAAAATGATAAATTTTATTCAATGGAATTGCAGAGGAGTCAGATATATTAAAGAGGAAATACAACATATGTTACAGAAGCATAACATACATATATGCATACTATCAGAAACGTTTTTAACAAAAAATATCAATTTCAACATCAAAGGCTATTTTATTGAAAGAGAAGATAGGATACAGAATACAAACTATAATCCCCACGGGGGTGTTGCTATCTTGATTCATAAATCTATAAAATATAAAAGAGTAATGCTAAATAACCCATTTAATTCGGTCGAAATAGTTGGAATAATTTTAACACATAACGAAACTGATGTAATATGTATTTTATCAATCTATGCTAAACCGAATCATAAACTATCTAATTCTAATTGGTCACAGATAAAACAACAAATAGATGTTCCTGTTATACTTGCTGGAGATTTTAACGCGACTAATCTTGCTTGGGATATAAATTGTCCAGGTAGTCAGTATGAAGGTAACGAATTGTTAGATTTCATAGAAAACGAAAATCTAAATATTATCAACGATGATAAACCAACTAGAATAAGCAATCTCAGTACAAGGGACAGTATATTGGATCTCACATTGGTATCAATGACTTTAACACAACAAATTACTTCGTGGCAAGTTCTTGCAGATAGCTTAGGTAGTGATCACTACCCAATTTTTTTCTGTTTGAATGACTATAATAAAGACCGTTACCGTACATCTGAATATTTAACGAGGAGAAATTTCCGAAAAGCAGATTGGGAGAAATATAGTCTTGAAATAGAAAGCAGAATTTCAAACCTTAGCACAAATGGAATCACAAGTAATCCCCAAGATGTTGAAAACAAATACAACCAAGTTAGAGATGTTATTAATAATTCGGCAGACATACATATCCCATCTACCAGATTGTATAATATAACTCCTAATAAAATAAAACCGTCTTGGTGGGACACTGAGTGCAATAAAATGATAGCTCAAAGAAAATTAGCACTAACTATTTTTAATAAAAACATGACAATGGCGAATTATTTAAATTATAAAAAACATCAAGCTAAAACCAGACGATATTTTAGAGCCAGAAAAAAAATAGAATGGCAAAATTTTTGCGAGAATTTAAACCCAAACACAACAACCAACATTGTCTGGAATAATATAAGAAAAATTAACAATAAAAGCTATAGTACTAAAAGGATAAGTGATAATGAAAATTTAATAGAAGAATTCATTAAAAAAAAATTTCCACAGAACAACAATTTAAATATTACTACCACCACCATCGTAAAAGATAATTTTCTAGATAATAACATAAATAAAAATGAAGTAAAATTCGCGTTAAATCATAATAAAAACAGTAGCACAGGATTTGATAGAATAAATTACAAAATGATACAAAACTTACCTGACAATGCAATAAATCATCTTACACAAATATACAATCTGTCATTAAACACTGCTGATATACCATTAGACTGGAAAAAACATATCGTTGTTCCTATATTAAAAACAGGAAAAGATCCAAACAAAGAAGAATCATTCAGACCAATTACTTTACTATCATGTATGGGCAAAACTATGGAATCCATCATCAAAAACAGACTGGAGTGGTATCTCGAACATCATAAAAGTTTACCTGAGTTACAATTTGCGTTTAGAAAAACAAGAAGTACACAGCATAACTTAAACATATTGAATATCGATATTCAAAGAACATACAGTAAAAATCATTATATGATAGCTGCTTTCATTGACATTGAAGCTGCTTATGACAATGTTAATCTAAAAATATTAAAAGAAAAAGTAGAAAACATAGGTATATCTTCCAAAATATCCAACTGGATTATAAACTACTTCCAAAATAGAGAAATAACAGTTAGATACAATAATAAGTTAACTGGTCCTATACTATGTAATCACGGAATTCCACAAGGCTCAATATTATCTCCCTTATTATTCAACATATACACAGAAAAGTTAACAACATTATCAGATAACAACACAACAGTACTGATGTATGCAGATGACATGGTTATTTATAGTATGGGTCATACACAAGATATAGCTCAAAACAGATTACAATCGAAATTAAGAAAACTAGATATTTTATTAAAGGAAATCAAATTAAATATATCGTCAGAAAAAAGTAAAATAGTTATATTTACAAGGCATAGAATAAACTGCAGTCCAAAAATAACCATCAGAAATAAAAATATAACTGTTACTTCAAATACCAAATTTCTGGGTATATTCTTTGATACGAAAAGCACTTGGGCGAAAGAAATTGCACATATTATTAACAAATGTCAAAAAGGCTTAAATTTGATGCGATGTATAGCAGGATACAAATGGGGCGCACACCCAACAACCTTAATAAAAATATATAAAGCTATTGTTAGACCGCATATTGACTATTCTAGTACTATGATCTGCACCGCAAATAACTCAAGATTAAAAAAAATTGAAATTATACAAAACAAATGTTTAAGAATAATATTAGGTGCAATGGTTTCAACACCAATCCAAATCCTCAACTATCAAACTAATATTCCTCCGGTAAATATCAGAATACAACAAATATCAGACAGTTTCTTTTGTAAAAACAGACATAACTCATGTGGCCCCTTAAATACAAGATTATCTAAACTATATGTTCTTTATAATAAACCATATTGGACAACTCATAAAAAACCGGCACTTTTAACTAGTTTTGATAGATATAATAACTTGAACTTAGAGGTACACAACATTATACCTTTTTTCAAATTTCCATTAGAAATAAGCATGACAACAATACATACAGAAATAAATTTGTTCAAGAAGAATGACAGTAAGGAAATAACTTATCAAAAATATATGGAATATATAACAAAAGATGATATAAACTGGAGTATATGGTTTACCGATGGTTCATTCGAAAAAAACTCTAGGACTGGAGGAATTGGCATTTTCAATTATAATACAGATCAACAGTACAAATACAAACTTAACAACATCACAAATTCTTATAATACAGAAATAACAGCAATTATGAAATTACTAGAAATAATACAAAAAACTGACAATAAAAATATATTAATCTTCACAGATTCTCGTAGTGTTTGTGTATCTTTAAATAACAATAAATTCAAAAACAATAATAATAACAAAATATGTTCAATTAAAGAATATCTTTTAAAAATGAAAAAAAATGATATCAATGTTAAACTTATTTGGATTCCTGGACATGTAGGCATAAAAGGAAACGAAATGGCTGACAAACTGGCCAAAGAAGCTTGTGTAGATGGGGAAATAATCGAAATAAATTGGTCAATAAATGATTCCAAAAAAATAATTAAAGAAAATTGTATGGCAGAATGGCAGAATATATATAATGAGAAAAGTCAAAGTACTGGAAAATTTTTTTTTGCAGCGAATCAAAAAATTCCAACAACCACATGGTTTAATAAAAATCATTCACGGAGATATATTTCAACAAATTGTCGAATGAAATCTGGGCATTCTAGATGTCCAGCTCATCTATACAAAATAAATATAAAAGACACACCAAATTGTAGATGTGGAGAAGAAGGGTCTTTGGACCATATAATTCTAGGGTGTCATCTTTTAACATCAAAAATTGATAGACTTTTAAATGATTTATGTAATGTAACACAGTTCCCAGTCAATATGTCCTGTTTAATGACAAGTGAAGCAACGGCGGAAATATTAACAAACTTTGTGATAGAAAATAATATAGAAGTGTAATTTAAGTTAAAATATTTTATTTAGTATGTATTTAATTTTAAGTTTAATTTTTTAAAAGAATCAATTTGTTTTGTATTTATTAGAACAATTATAATTTATATGTAAATTTTTATATAATTTTACAAATAAAAGCAATGGCAAGAAGGCTGAATAAGCCAAAGCCTAAATAAATAAAAAAAAAAAAATATAGAAAACAATATCCCTACAAGTTAGTAAATAAACATGCACATGCGGCTGTTGTGGATTGACTGTCTTCATAAACATTGACTGTAATAAATCATTAGATTTAATAGAGAGTAAATTTATAAAAAATTCATAACTTCCCTATATTATACGCGAGGTGATCCTGTCCTGTGATGCACATGCGGGGGCTATGGATTTATTGGATTGACTGTCATCATAACTATTGACAAGCCCCAATGAGACTGTATTTGAAATGAAACATCAGAAGTGATGATAAAGAATAATATTTAAAAAATGAATAATTTACCAATATTATACGCAAGATAGTGCTTTGTCCTCTAATGCAAAATTTTCCTTAACCTAAAATATATACACAGGAAAAGTTTGCTAAAACACTAAAATTATTAAAAACCTAAAAAAAAACTATTGTTTTTATAAAATATTTTATATTTATTAGTTTACTATAAAATTGTATAAAAAAAGAAAATTTATTCATAGTAAACAATATCCCCACAAGTTAGTAAATAAACATGCACATGCGACGATTGTGGATTGACTGTCTTTAAAAATATTGACAAAACATAAGACTTAATAGAGAGTAAATAGAGTTAAAAAAATTAATAACTTACCTATATTATACGCTAGGTGGTCTTGTCATCTATAATGCGAAATTGAAAGAGAAATGTATTATATATAGAGGTAAAGTTTACTGAAACACTAAAATTATTAATAACCTAAAAAAAAAAATATTTTTTAAAAAGAATTCTTTACAGTTGAAGGTACACTATAAAATTTTATGAAAATAGCAAACTTATACATAGAGACATATATCCTTACAAGTTAATAAACAAACATGCACATGCAAAGATTATGGATTCATTGGATTCACTGTCATCATAACTATTGACAAGCCACAATTAGACTTTATTAAAACAAATATTAAAATTGATAAAAGATAAAATTTAAAAAATGTATAACTTACCTATATTATACGCGAGATGGTGTTGTCTTCTATATTAAAAAATTTAACTTTACCTACAATATATAGAGGTAAAGTTTGCTGAAACACTAACATTATTAAAAACCTGTAAAAAAAATCTATTCTTTTTATAAAATACCCTATATTTATAGGTTTACTATAAAATTGTAGAAAAACACTAGAATTAATAGAGGATAAAATTTAGAAAATGCATAACTTACCTATTTTATACGCGAGATGGTGTTGTCTTCTATAATGCAAAATTTAACTTTACCTACAATATATAGAGGTAAAGTTTGCTGAAACACTAACATTATTAAAAACCTGTAAAAAAATTTTATTCTTTTTATAAAATACCTTATATTTATAGGTTTACTATAAAATTGTATAAAAAAAAAAAATTTATTTAAAAAATACAATATTCCTACTAGTTAGTAAATAAACATGCACATGCGACGGTTGTGGATTGACTGTCTTCAAAACCATTGACAAGGCACATTTAGAATGTAAAAAAAATTAAACATTAAATTTGATGGAGAGTTAATTTAAAAAAATTAATAACTTACCTATATTATACGCTAGGTGATCCTGTCAGCTCTAATGCGAAATTGAACGTAAAATATATTATAAATAGAGGTAAATTTTGCTGAAACATTAAAATAATTAAAAACCTGAAAAACAAAATTTTCTTGAACAATTCCTTTAAAGTTAGAAGTACACTTTAAAGTTTTATAAAGAAAGCAAGCTTATCCATAAAAACATATATCCTTACAAGATAGTAAATAATCATGCACATGCGGGGGTTAAGGATTTATTGGATTGACTGTCATCATAACAATTGACAAGCCACAATGAGACTGTATTTGCAACAAATCAATAAAGTTGATAAAGGGTGAAAGTTAGAAAATAAATATCTTACCTATATTATAAGCGAGATGGTGCTTTCTTCTATAATGCAACATTTAATTCTGCCTTAAATATATATACAGTTAAAGTTTGCTAAAACACTTACATTGTTAGAAACCTGAAAAAAAAATCTTTTAATTTTTAAAATACCTTATATTTATAAGTTTACTATAAAATTGCATGAAAAAAAATATTTATTCATAGAAAACAATATCCCTACAAGTTAGTAAATAAACATGCACATGCGGCTGTTGTGGATTGACTGTCTTCATAAATATTTACTGTAATAATAATGAAGCATTAGATTTGATAAAGAGTAAAATTAAAAAAATTCATTACTTACCTATATTATACGAGAGGTGGTCCTGTCATCTATAATGCGAAATTGAACGTGAAATATATTATATATAGAGGTAAAGTTTGCTGAAACACTAAAATTATCAAAAACCTGAAAAAAATATATATTCTTTTTATAAAATACCTTATATTAATAGGTTTACTATAAAATTGTATGAAAAAAGGAAATTTATTTATAGAAAACAATATCCCTACAAGTAAGTAAATAAACAAGCACATGCGACGGTTGTGAATCTATTAGATTGACTGTCTTCATAACTATTGACAAGACACAATGAGACTGTAATACAAATAAAACATTATATTTGTCAAAGAGTAAAATTTAAAAAAAACTGATAACTTATCTATATTATACGCAAGGTGGTCCTGTCATCTATAATGCGAAATTGTACGTTAAATATATTATATATGTAGAGGTAAAGTTTGCTGAAACACTAAAATTATTCAAAACCTGAAACAAAATTTTTTTTTCAACAATGGGATTGTGTCTTAATTTTTTAGTGGTGTATTTTTTAATTGCTAATTGAAATTTACGTTAATAAATATGTATTAGCTTGTCTATTTTATTAAATATCTAAATGTTGACGGAGATATAGCAATTAAAAGTTTAAATTGTAGTTTTAGCGCTAGAAATGATCCGCCATATTTGTATGATGTAAAATGCATTTTAATGTAAGTTATTTGTTGAGTATGTCAGTGCTGTGGTAATGTTCTGTAGCGGTTAGTTAGCTCTGGGGACCAGATATATATTTTCTGGGTTTGGTTATTATGAACTTATATTGATTATGGTCATACATAATCGTACAGTTATTAGGCAGTGGTGTAGCCCACATATATGAGGCCACGACACCATAAATACTGCCAACATTGAAGGAGGTCGTCGGTGATAGGACTCATCATCGGAAATAGGCCGACGTTAAATAAAAAAAAAAAAAAAAAAAAAAAATAAGACAGGACACAGGCCCATTCCTTTAAAGTTAGGAGTACACTATAAAATTTTATGAAAAATAGAAACATATATCCTTACAAGATAGTAAATAATCATGCACATGCGGGGGTTCGGGATTCATTGAATTGACTGTCATCATAACTTTTGACAACTCACAATAAGACTGTATTTAAAAGAAAACAATAAAGTTGATAGAGGGTAAAATTTAGAAAATGTTTTTTTTTTCTATAATGCAAAATTTAGCTTAACCTACAATTTATATAATGTTTAAGTTTGCAGAAACACTATAATTATTGAAAACCTTTTTTTTTTTTTTTATTTCTCTTATTGTTTCAGCAATCTGCTTAAGTAGGCAATAAGCTTCTTACATGAATAATTAATTAAGACATGTAAGAAAAACATTCCAGTGAATGCCCCCTTGTTTTAATATACAATATATTAGTACAACATATCATACATTGTACACTAGTCCCTATCGCGGACCTTAAGCTTATTCTACTGGTTGATGTTGCCTTAATCTGCGGGGTTCCCTGTTCTTACACACGTTTAGTTGATTTGCCAACGCATTGGGATGGTTGATTAATCTATCACTATATTTTGTACTGGATAGATTTCCTGCTCAGGAAGTCATATGACTTCGTTAGTGACGTAGTATTGTGCATCTACAATGAGTCGAAGTACTATATTTTGAAATCGCTGGATTATGGCTATATTGGAGTTGCTTGCAGTACCCCAAATCTGAATTCCGTAAGTCCAGATGGGTTTCAGAATGGTTTTATAAATAAGTACTTTGTTGTCCATAGAGAGTTTTGACTTTCAACCAATTATTTAATACATTTTCCTCATTTTAAGACCAAGCTGCTTACGCTTTGTAAAAATGTGCTTTTGCCAGGTAAGCCTTCTGTTCAAATGTATACCAAGAGATTAAGCGTCATTGGATTGTGGAATTACACATTTATTTATTTTCACAGGCGGGCAAGTTTCTCTGCGCGTGGTGAATGTTACATGCGTTGATTTAGTTTCGTTTGCTTTTATTCGCCATTTCTTAAGTCATTCTTGAATCATATCAAGGTTAATTTGTAGATTCCGTGATGCCGCTACTGGATCTGTGTGTGATGCTAATATAGCAGTATTTGCTGCAAACGTAGCAACGGTAGTTTCTGTTGTAGTTGGCAAATCGGAAGTGTAGAGAAGGTATAGTGAAGGTCCTAGGACACTTCCTTGAGGGACTCCTGGCTGGATGGGTTTTAATTTAGTACATTCGCTACCTATTTTAACCATGAAGTGCCTATTAGTCATATATGATCTCAATAGTTGATAATCTTGGTACGGAAGTATTTTCTTCAGTTTATATTGAAGACCTTAAAGCCACACTTTGTCGAAGGCTTGAGCTATGTCTGGAAAAGCTGCTAAGCAATATCTTTTGGCATTTAAATCTCAATTAATAGTGTTAACCAATCGACGTATTTGTTCTACAGTCCCGTGCCTATTGCGGAAGCCAAATTAATGTTCGGGGATTACCTTTTTTCATTAATGATACATTTTAACCTCTTAAAGTATATTTTTTCATATAATTTCGATAGTATCGGCAGTAAGCTTATGGGCCTATAGAAATTAACCTCTTTCGGTTTTTTCCCAGGTTTCAGAATCATAATTATTTGAGCAACCTTGCAACTACTTGGATAGTAGTTGGTTCTAAAAATTGCAATAAAAAGGAAAGTAATTAGTTTTATACATTTCTTAGATAGTTCGAATACTATCTTTCCTGTGATTAGGTCAAAACCCGGTGATTTCCTAATATCGATTTCTCTTACTATTGTTTCCCAAGTTTCCTTAGTTTTAATTTTTCTATAAGGAAATCCATTTGATAGGGCTGTCCAGAAAATCCAAAATACCATTTTCTTCTTCTGCTGCCGTTTCTGAAGGATACGGTTTGAAAACTTCCTGCAGATGATTAGCAAACATCGCAGCCTTTTCTTTGTCATTCCTTGCCCATTTATTTTTGTCATCTTAAATAGGAGGGTTTTGTATTTCTGGTCTTTTTATCTTCCTTGTTGCTTTTCATAGCAAGTACTCCGTAGATTCCGATGGTGGTAAATTTTCAAGATATTCTTGAATACATTGGTTATTATGCTCCACTATCAATTCCTTTAGGTCTTTTAGAGCTCTACTTAATTTTCTTTTATTAGCAGGTTATTTGCATAGTTGCCATTGTTTACGTAAATGTCTTTTCTCCATTATTTTCTCCTTAATGAGTAGAAGCACATCACTCTTCTTTCCTTGGATAGCTTTATGCGTGGGAGTAGCAAATTATGCTGCTTCTTGGATGTTTTTAATAAGGTGTTCTACTGCTATTTCAATTTCCAGTTCAGTTTTCAGTGGTATACTCTACGAAATAGACTCATTTAGCTTTGATCTAAAAAGGTCCGAGTTAGTTTGATTATTGTGCAAGGATGGCGCAGTTTCTCTACTACGTATTTTCTCGTATACAGTAATAATCACCGGAGAGTAATCTGAAGACAAATCTAAACAGGATTCCGCTTTACACTATTTCGGGTCAACACCTTTAGTGATACAAAAATAGATCACGTCCGGAACTTTTTTTTGGTCAAAAGGCCAGTAAGTTGGTTCGTACGTTGAAATTGATTTTAGATTTTTAGCACTCATTGCTTTTACTAGTTCTTTACCCTTGTTATTAGTTAATCTCGCGCCCCATGTTGGGTGCTTGGCGTTATAGTCACCCCTTGCCACAAATTTGTTACACAGTGTTTCAGAAAAGGTCACGTAGTGTTCCTTCTTGTTGTTGTGTTTTGGTAGACAATAATTTTCTGAGAATATTACTGGGCTAACTTTATTTTTAATAGTAATACTAGTGGCCTGTAAATAATCCATTGCAAACTTCTCTCTTTCATGATGTGCAATACTATCTTTTATAATTATTGCAGTTCCACCATGTGCCTTACGATCCGGATGTCTAGTGTGGTATATTTTATATTTTGGAATACTAATGTAAATGCCGTTCAGTAAAGTGGGTCTCTGATACCATCATGATATCTATGTCTTGGTCAATGAAAAAAGTTTTTTTTTTCCGAGAGTGTTGGTGTAAACCGTTTGCGTTCCAAATACATAATTTAAACTTTTGTTGTTTATAGTTTTGTTGTTGTACTGTCATTAGGCCAATTTACTATATACGACAGTAAGTAGGTTGAACATCGTCCTTATCTGTTTTATGAGTCTGGCAAGCATTTTTTCAAGCTTAACCATATTGCTGACTGATTGGGTGCTTGCTGGTACTGTTTGATCATTAAGAGCTCGGGCGTATAATACTCCATTTCTTATTTGGCTTTCTAGGGTGGGTTAAGCTTGAGTATGATTGTTCTTGTTTTCATGTAGTGTAGGCCATAATTTCTGTTTGCAATTGCTTGTGAACTTCACATTCTATGTAGTTTGAAAAATGCTTTCCTCCACAATTAGCGCATTTTAATTGGTTGTCTTTTATTTGGCGGAAGCAATTTTTTGTCTCATGTTGCTCAGCACATTTTACGCATTTGTGTACTTTGCGACAGTATGCTTTAGTATTCCCAAATGCCTGGCATCTTGTACATTGTGGAATTACTCTTTTGGTACGTGGTGGTTCGCATTTAACATTATTATAGTCAAGTTTTTCTATGTTGTATATTTCTTTGTTGTTACCACTAGTTTTTAGGTCTACATAAAACATAGGTAGAGGTAATTTGGTGACTCTGAGTTTTATGTTATGAATGTTCACTGCTTCGTGGCCAAGACCCAAGAGCGCTGATTTTATTGCTTCCACCTTTGTTCCGTGGTGTAGGCCTCTTAGTACAAACCTAAATGTTTTCTCACTTTTTGGTCTGAAGGTGTGGTATTGGGTGTTTTTCTCATCCAACTCCTTTATAAGAGTTTTAAAGTGTTCAGCCTCAAAAACTTGAACTTTAACTGTTTCAAAGCTAGTGGATTTGACTGTATACTGTATGTTGTATTTTACTGTGCAACAATGTATGGATGAGTTAAATCACTCCTACCTTATATATTGTTACGGGTGGAGGTTTGGGTATATTGGTTGTGTTGCTTAATTCATTATTAGCTGTCGCGTTTGTGGTTTCTACGTTTTATTGTTCCTCTTCTGTCAGGCATTCAAAACTGTTATTGGTTTCTATTAGTTTACTCAGCCAGTAGTCAGCTAAACTTGTCTGTTTCCTGACATTACGCACTTCTGGACTTCTTAGTCTTTTCTTGTGTTGGACGGTTGTCCACCGGTTAGATGGAGATTGTACATTTTAGGGTATAATCTCTGAAATAAACACCGTTTTATCAGATATGTTTGTTTTATCGGTGTCGTAAGCTGTTGTATTTTGCGGCGGACTTCTAATCACCATCATATTAATTATTGGGTAACAAATAATTTAGATTTGATTAAAATTTATTCACAATACAATACACTATTATTATAAGAACAATGAATGTGCACTGCATTGTTTATAAAAATTCAATTTTAATCTAAGTATTTCGTTTAAAAAGAAATCCACATGTTATACCATATAGGTTATACACTATATAATAAAGGGTTTATTTTCCACTTTAAATACAGATTTAGATTATCTACGATAATTTGAAAATGTTCAACGGATACTCGTTCAATTCGTTTCAAACACTTCTTTTGTTAATATAATAACGAACGATAGTAGTTATAAACAATTTTATTAAATAACTTATAGAATATTTAAAAAACGAAAAAGAAAGAACGTCTGCACTCTAGGTTGAAAACCTAAAAAAAAAAAAAATACCTTATATTTATAGGTTTACTATAAAATTGTTTGAAAAAAGAAAATTTATTTATATAAAACAATATCCCTACAACTTAGTAAACAAGTATGCACATGCGGCGGTTGTGGATTGACTGTCTTCATAACCATTGACTAGGCACATTGAGACTGTAATATTAATAAAACATTAGATTTGATAGAGAGTAGAAATAAAAAAAAAAAAAAAACTTACCTATATTATACGCAAGGTGGTGCTGTCATCTATAATGTAAAATTAAACGTTAAATATATTATATATAGAGGTAAATTTTGCTGAAACACTAAAATTATTAAAAACCTGGAAAAAAAAACTCTTAGTAATAAAATCTTTATAGTTAGGGGTACACTATAAAATTTTATAAAAAAATCAAGCTTATACATAGAAACATATATCCTTACAAGTTAGTAAATAATCATGCACATGCAAGGGTTGTGGATTTATTGGATTGCTTGTCATCATACCTTTTGACAAGTCACAATAAGACTGTATTTAAAATAAAACATTAAAATTCATAGAGCATTATTTTAAAAAATGAATAACTTACCAATAATATACGCGAGATGGTGCTTTCTTCTATAATGCAAAATTTAATATTACCTACAATATATATAGAAGTAAAATTTTCTGAAACACTAAAATTAATAAAAACCTGAATAAAAAATATATTTTTTTTATAAAATACCTTATATTTATAGGTTTACTATAATATTGTATAAAAAAAAGAAAATTTATTCATAGAAAACAATATCCCTACAAGTTTGTAAATAAACATGCACATGCGGCAATTGTGGATTGGCTGTCTTCATAAATAGTGACTGTAATAATAATAGAGCATTAGATTTAAAAGAGAGTAAAATTAAAAAAAATTATAACTTACCTATATAATACGAGAGATGGTCCTGTCATCTCAAATGCAAAATTGAACGTAAAATATATTATAAATAGAGGTAAAGTGTGCTGAAACACTAGTTAAAGTTCTATAAAATGTTTTTTAAATGTAGATTGTAAAGCCGAAAGGCGAACAATTAATAATATTAAATAAAATAATGATAATAAAAACCTGAAAAAAAATATATATTTTTTTTATAAAATAAATTCTATTTATTGGTTTACTATGAAATTGTATGAAAAAATAAATTAAATCATAAAAAACAATATTTCTACAAGTTATTAAATAAACATGCACATGCGATGGTTGTTAATCCATTGGATTGACAGTCTTCATAATTATTGACTAGGCAAAATGAGACTGTAACAAAAATAAAACATTAGATTTCAAAGAGAGTACAATTGAAAAAAACTAATAACTTACCTATATTATACACGAGGTGGTCCTGTCATCTATAACGCGAAATTGTACGTTAAATATACGAGTATATATAGAGGCCAAATTTGCAGAACACTAAAATTAATAAAAACCTGAAGAAAAGATTTTTAAAAACTTCTTTATAGTTAGAGGTACACTATAAAATTTTATAAAAAATGCAAGCTTATACATAGAAAAACATATATTTACAAGATAGTATATAAACATGTACATGCGGCGGTTGTAAATTCATTGGATTGACTGTCTTCATAACCATTGACTAGGCAAAATGAGACTGTAACAAAAATAAAACATTAGATTTTAAAGAGAGTACTTATAATTAAAGTTTGAGTAATTTAGACTTTAATAAAAAAACAGTTTATTTTAATTTTACTTAAATAATATTTATTTGAACTAATATTCTGTGTGCGATACAGCTTATGCCTAGTCTCAAATGGTGAGCCAGCTAATTACTATCTGCGCGATGCAGATTATACATGAACTTGAACTAGTTAGATTAAGATTAACATATTACTTATATACTATTTTTTTATCTCTAGAGTGCATGGTCAGCAAAGATACTGAAGAGACATTGTTAGTTTGTGTCGTATGGAATGTGTGTTATAAGACCTGCCCTCTGAGATAAAATCTTATGCTTCAAATGTAGCAAAATGTTTTTGCAACTCTTCAATATTTTTGCTATTTATTTCTTGTGCATTTTCATTTTTTATTATTTTTATTTTTCTGAAATAATTGATTAACTTATATACTATAATAGTAATTATTATGAATAATATAGGTAATAATGTATAATTAATTATATGAACATAGTCTGAGATTTTTCTGTCATCGAAGTCTTCAGGTAGTCGGGCTAGGGTGGTCTGTGCTTGTCTATGTTGCCCAGGTCCAGGTGGTTTAGGTTGGTCACGGTAGAGATGTTTAGGTGTTTGTTTTGGATCTCTGGTATTTTTGGCAGGCAAATGGTGTTCCAAGCTTCGACTTTCTCTTCTATATCTATGTAATAAAGAGTATTATCTGAAACAGAAAATTGACAATCTCGTGCAAGGTGTATTATATATGTTCCTTGTAGACGTATGTCACGCTGGCTTTTGCATGTTAAGGTGCCACTGGTTTCGTCATTTGTGATTAACATCCAGGTGTTGAATTCGATGTTCTGGATCTTGATGCCGGTTAGAGA
Source organism: Panorpa germanica (assembly GCA_963678705.1). NCBI lineage: Eukaryota > Metazoa > Arthropoda > Insecta > Mecoptera > Panorpidae > Panorpa > Panorpa germanica. The sequence continues at coordinate 925,575 of OY783213.1, read as the reverse complement.
AATCACTAAGGGTTGACATTTGCTGGTTGGCTGGTTTTGAATTAGTTCTATCTCGCAGGTGGTTTCCTCGATGTTGAGTGGTTCGCTAAGCTTGCATAGGAATTGATTGTTAAATATTTCTTTGCAGGGTGCATTAAAATCTACATGTTTATACTCATTCACAATGGTGTATTGGGTTCTGGGAATAATCATTTGGAATTTATTGTTATAAGGTATGGGGATTGGATATAGTTTATAATACGTAAATATATTAGGGTTTACTAGTGGTATATTTATTACAAAAACGATTAAGTTTTTATTGGTGTATTCTTTGACTTTGCTAATAGTTTCATATTGTTGAATGTTCTCTGATGTTATATCGTAAGGCAGTTTGATATGTTTGGTTGTGTCAACATATTCTTTTATTGCTTGTAATTCTGCTAATAGGTGATTAGGTTCCAGGATTGAACCACTAAGCGTGTTCAGTTTAGCGAATGTTATGTCAGTTTCAATGGTTCTTAGTAGGTGCAAAAGTAATTGCATTGATTGACTGACAAGTCCGATCGATTCTGTTATAAAGATGTTAAATACTTGGTGTTGGAGTTTATCGATATCGTTCATTAGGAATTTGGTACGTTTATCTAGTTCTTCTTGATTATAATCGATGGTGTGTAGGGCCGATTTAAATTGATCGAGTATATCGTTTGTTAATTTTATTTGTTTAGATATAGCTTTATTTAGAGTTTCATGTTTATTATCAAGTGTCTCCAGGGCTAAATTTATACGCTCGCCGTCGTTAGCGTCTAGGTTACCACCGATTGCTTTCCAAACAGTACCTAAGCCATCTATGAGGCCTCTTTTTTCTCTTCGAGTTGGGAGAATTTGTTTAAATTTTCTACTTATTTTTAAATCCAGGATGTCCATTACAGCAGTGCTGTGCACATAGGTTGTAAATTTCTTTTTTTCTAATTTCGTTTTAATATCTTCTCTAGTCAGGTGTACGTGGTTATAATATTTTATTAAGGGGTCCAAATCTATTTTCTTGATTAAAGTCCAATATTCCTTGATGTTTTGGGCTGTTCCTAGTTGCACAGGATATAATCCTGGGTTATCAGTGATTTTAATAATTCGGCATTCATTAATATCGCTGGTGTTAGTTGCGGTGATGATCCTGCAACAATCAGGATTTCTTAGTACTTGATCGTGTTTTTAATATATTTATTTATAATTAATAATTAAATAAATAATTCATTTGTATTTCGGGATTTGAGTGCATGATGTATTTGTGCTTTGTGGGCTCATGCCGTTTAAATACTTCTAGGACCTCTTCTTTTGTTCTATTAAAAAGTCCTTGTGCTATAGGAGGCATTCGTATTGTTAATTCGGTTGGTGAATTTTCAATTTTTTTTAGAAATTCGGCAAGCTTGTCAAGGCAGTTTTGTTGGTTGCAGACAAGATTTATTGTGTGTCCAAATGTTCTGCCTCGCGTGAGTTTGTATAGGCCCTCTACGAGGTTATTAGTTCTTTTAGCTTTATTTAATACGTGTGTGTGTCTTTTGCTATTAACTTTGCGAATCCGTTGTAGTATCTTGGTTTTTTGTCTCTAGGGTTAAATTTGTCGTGAACTAGGTGTAGAATATAATCTGTCTTAGATTTATCGACAGGTAGCGTAGTGCGTTCAAATAGGACGTTAATTCTTTTCTCATTAAACTTATTTGGAGTTGGGTTTTTCATTTTAGTTTTTCCTATGTTATCTACAGGTAGTGTACTGCATTCGAATAGTACATTACTTCCTTCTTCTTTAAGTTCGTTTGAAGTTGGGTTTTCCATTTTGGTTTTCACTAAGTTATCTACATGTGCTTCCCGTAATTTTTTATTTTTTAAATCTTCTATTTTAGCTATATAATGCTGTATAATGTTGAGATTTTAGTTTTATGATTTTGGGTGTATAAGTCCAGGAGTGTTTTATCATAATCCATAAGCAATACTGACTTGGTTTGTAAGTGTCCATTTATTATTACAAAAGGTTTGTATGTTGTACTAGAATGTGGGGTTTCGTTATATCCTATAATAGCATATTTCATTATTGTTTCGAGTGTAAGATCATGTTTATGCTTCACTATACGATATAGTTCTAGTATCGTGGTATGTGCCCGTTCTATTGGAGAATTACTTTCGTGTCTGTATGGTGTTGTTATATGAATTTCAATTTTATGTAATTCTAGTAATTCTTCGATGAGGTTATTTGAGAATTCGGTTCCTCCATCCATCGTAATATGATTGGGTATGCCGTGGTGTGAGAAATACGTTATTAGTTTATCGGCAATTTCTGTGGATGACCTATTGGTGATTTTGTATGCCTTTGTGTATTTTGAAAATACATCTATTATAGTAAGGAATTGGGTATTGTCTATACCAAACGTATCTATATGTAATTTCTCAAAAGGTCTCTCAGGTGTTTCGGTATTATTTAGCGGTGCTCTAATTGGTTTTCTATTATATTTGCACTGTTCACATGTGCTGCAGTTATTGATGAAATTTTCAACATCTTTTCGTAGACTAGACCACGTATATCTTTCGCAAATTAATTTATATGTGGCATCTATTCCTCGGTGCTGAGTTTTTCCTTCATGATATTGTTGAATTATGTATTTTTGATCGTCGGGATCCGTTTCAATGCTAACTCTCTTTATACAACGTATTATTTTGTATTTATCGAAGGTATTAATTTTTAGATCATTATAAATTTTGTACATATTATCATCACAATGTATATAATAGGTTTTTTTTGGATTTAGTTTGGTTAGTGTGAATATTAATAAATCGTGTTTTTCTTGATTTTCTTGAATACCTAATTTAATTTGTTCTTTACCGTCGATTTTAGTGTTTTTACATTGCATTGCTGTTGGTTCAGAGATAATTATTATTTGGTTTTTTTTTGTTTCTAATGGGTTCTCGCTGATCGTGATGCTTGGTGTTGAATCTTCTTTTGAATGCATGGTGTTTGAATCTTCTGAGCTTTCCTCACTTGGTATTTGGATTACAGGAGGGTGCTCTGTTGTTGAGTTAGGTCTTTTATTTGCTACTATTTCCGGTAAGGGTTCTAAAACTGGTGTGTTTACTTCACTTCTATCCGTATCGTCAGGGTTATTGTATAGGCTAGAGCTGTTATAACTTCCGGATTGTTAAGAAGACTGTTAAAATCCTCATTTTCAAGTGCATTTATTTTGATTCTACTCAGTGCGTCTGCATTCGTATTTTTCTTTCCCTTTTTGTATTCTACAGTATAGTCGTAGTCAGACAATTTAGTTTTCCACCTTATCATTTTCATGTTTGGGTCTTTTAATGAATCCAGCCACACAAGTGGTTTATGGTCAGTGACCATGGTGAATTTTCTTCCATATAAGTAGGGTCTAAAGTATTTTGTTGCCCAAATGATTGCTAAGAGTTCTTTTTCTATGGTGGAATAATTTTGTTCCGACTCGTTTAATGTCCTTGATGCATATGCGATGGGTTTGTCGGATCCTATAGGTCCTTGCGAAAGTATCGCTCCCAGGGCATAGTTAGACGCATCTGTAGTCAATAAAAATGGTTTTTGAAAATCAGGGTATTGTAACAAAGGGGAATTGCACAATATTTCCTTTATTGTGTTGAATGCTTTGATGTATTCTTCGTCATGTTTTATTGCTACGTTTTTTTTTAAACATTTAGTCATAGGCTTCGTTATTTCGGCGAAATCTTTTATGAATTTCTTATAATACCCTACTAATTCCAGAAATGACTTTATTTCTGTTATTGTTTTTGGTGTAGGAAATTTTCTGATTGCCTCAAATTTTTTTGGGTTAGGTCTAACTCCTACTGGGGTTATTACGTGACCCAAAAATTCAGTTTCCTTTTCTAAGAATTCGCATTTGTCTATCTGCACCTTCATATTTGCACATCTCAGTTTGTTCAATACTAATTTTAGTTGTGCCATGTGTTCTTGTAGCGATGTCGAGTATATTAGTATATCATCTAAATAGACTAAACAAGTGTAAGGCAGTAGATCTCTAAGGATGTTATCCATCACTCTTTGAAAAGTGGCGGTATATCTATATAAGTATATCTATAAGTTTTTGTATATATGGGTTCGTCATTATTAGTTTTAATTTCGTGTTTGATGTTATTTGTGAAACTAAGTTGCTCTTCTTCTTTTCTAAATAGATCGGCATAATCGTTTAGTAGTTTCTGTAAATTAAATTTCTCTTCCTCATTAAGGTGAATATGTCGAATCTCTATTTTGTTTAACTGAGCTTTTGTTATACATTGATAATAAATAGGTATTACCGCATTTTCGGTCGTCAAATTATGATTAATAAAGTCTAGTTTAAAGTTTCTTAATAGCTCCATACCGAGTAGTCCATCGTATTTTTTGTTAAATTTGAATAGATATAATTTAAGCGTATCTTCTGGAGAATTAAAAATCGGAAATAATGGTACTCGTGCAACTTCGTTGTGCTTGCTGGTATTATGGGCTGTTTTTATAACAAAAGGCTCGTTACTTATAGTTTCAGGTAAATATTTATATATAATTTCGGGATTAATTAATGAGCGATTGCTTCCTGTGTCTATTAATAGTTTTATATTTAAAATAGGATCTATAATGTATGGTAACGCATTATAGTCTATGTTATTTAGAATTATCTGTTCTCTGTAATACTGCTGTCCACGTGAAAATTTACGTTTTCTTCCTGTGGTTCTTCTTCGGGTTGATATTCAGTGTATTGCGAAAAATCATATTCTTGATATTCTTCTTCTTGTTTTTGTTCCTCCTGTTCTTCAGTAAAGTTTAACTCTTCCGCAATATAATTTTGTCCTGGTCTTGAAAATTGGGGTCTCCAGTTACTCTGTTTTCTGTTACCAGAGTTAGTATCCATTGGCGTCCAATGGCGTCTTATTGGTTAATTTGGTTTTTTGTTCCAAACGTTAGTTTGGACTGATGTTTTTGGTTGCGGAGGATTGTTATGTGGGTTGATTGGGTTACGGTATGTTGATGTGTTTTGGGAATTATATTTTGGTATATGGTTTTGAAATACGGGGTTAATTTTCGGCTTATCGAAGTTAGGATAGAAGTTTTTTTGTAGGAATTGTTGAGGAGTTTTGATAGGTTTAATGTCTGGTCTCATTAATATATTTTGTTGTATTCTGCTAGTTTTTAATGTGTCTTCTCGGACTATTAGTTTCAGGGCGTCCTCCATCTTGCTTAAGCTTTGTAGCCGTAGTTGACATCCTAGAGGGTCATTTAGTCCGGTTAGGAAACTTTCTAATTTTAAATTAGCGTATGTTTCCATTTTCGCATATTGTATAGTAACAGTCGGTTTACTAATGCGAATATTATTAACTAAATCGTTTTGTATTTTTATGCAACGATCATAAAATGATAAAGCAGTTTCGTTTATATCTTGCTTAAGTAGCATTAGATCTCTAATTAGCGATGTTTCGCTTTTGTGGTTTCCGAAGTGGGTAATTAATAATTCTTTTAAGTCATCCCAATCATAAATATCTCTGTTCTCTAGTTTTTTTTTTTTTTTTTTTTTATTTAACGTCGGCCTATTTCCGATGCTGAGTCCTATCACCGACGACCTCCTTTAATGTTGGCAGTATTTATGGTGTCGTGGCCTCATATATGTGGGCTACACCACTGCCTAATAACTGTATGATTATGTATGACCATAATCAATATAAGTTCATAATAACTAAACCCAGAAAATATATATCTGGTCCGGGGATCGAACCCGAAGACACAGCAGTCGGCGTCAAGCATCAATGCTCTCGCCCACTGTGTCGTCTCTGTTCTCTAGTGTAGCTTCGGCTTTACCAACAATCTTAGATTTTATTCCCATGAGTATTAGGGCATTGTGTTTTTTGGCTTCCAATCGGTCCTCATTTTCAGTGGGGAATTGGCCAAAATTTTGTATAATAATTTGGCAGTGTTTTATGAATTCTGCCAACGAATTCTCTCCATTAAGTTCTTTTATAAAATTTAAATAGCCCGTAAAATTCGCCATTTTAATTGATAGGGAATTTTATTTTAAAAAATTATTATTTTAATTAATATTTGATTATTTTATTACGTTGCGTAATTTTTATTTTACTATTATTTTTAATATTTGGTAAGCCTGTATAAACGATTTATACTCCTTTTTTTTTTTTTTTAATTTAATACCTGTTTTAGGCCTGTATAAATGATTTATACTCCTTTTTAAACAGGAAATATTATTGTAAAAATGTTAATAATTTTTGTTTTTGGGAAGTGTGATATATAGAAAGGAAATATGAATGAGTTCTTACATTACGATTATCACCGCGATGCCTTGCGAGATCTTCATGTCCATATGCTGCTGCTAGTAGGTCGATGAGTCTCGAAGCACTTCAACTTCTGTTTCTATTTCACTCCACTATTTATTAAGTTTACTTTATTTTTAAACTTTATTTTTGTAGGTTTCGGAATATTAAGTTAACCATAAAAATGGAAAAATTTACATCGATTGTAATTCCTTAATATCCGTACGACTGCGCCAATTAAAGTTTGAGTAATTTAGACTTTAATAAAAAAGCAATTTATTTTAATTTTACTTAAATAATATTTATTTGAACTAATATTCACTGTGCGATACAGCTTATGCCTAGTCTCAAATGGTGAGCCAGCTAATTACTATCTGCGCGATGCAGATTATACATGAACTTGAACTAGTTAGAATAAGATTAACATATTACTTATATACTATTTTATTATCTCTAGAGTGCATGGTCAGCAAAGATACTAAAGAGACATTGTTAGTTTGTGTCGTATGGAATGTGTGTTATAACAATATAAAAAAAACTAATAACTTAATTATATTATACACGAGGTGGTCCTGTCATCTATATGGCGAAATTGTACGTTATATATACGAGTATATATAGAGGCCAAGTTTGCTGAAACACTAAAATTAATAAAAACCTGAAGAAAAGATTTTTAAAAACTTCTTTATAGTAAGGGGTACACTATAAAACTTTATGAAAAAAATAATCTTATTCATAGAAACATATATCCTTACAAGTTAGTAAGTAATCATAAACATGCGGCAGTTATGGATACATTGAATTGACTGTCATCATAACGTTTGACAAGTCACAATATGATTTTTTTTAAAAGAAAACATTAAAGTTGATAAAGGGTAAAGTTTAGAAAATGAATAACTTACCTATTTATACGTGAGATGTGTTGTCTTCTATAATGCAAAATTTAACTTTACCTACAATATATATAGAGGTTAAGTTTTCTGAAACACTCAAATTAATAAAAACATTAACAAAATATTCTTTTAAATAAATTCTTTATAGTCCGAATTACACTATGAAATTTTATAAAAAGGCAAGCTTATACATAGAAACATATATCCTTACAAGTTAGTAAATAATCAATCACATGCGGGGGTTATCGATTCATTGGATTGACTATCATCATACCTATTGACAAGCCACAATGAGACTGTATTTAAAATAAAACATTAAAATTATTAGAGGGTTAAATATATAAAAAATGATAAACTTACCTATATTATACGCGAGATAGTGCTTTCTTCTATAATGCAAAATTTAACTTCACCTACAATTTATATAGAGCTAAAATTTGCTGAAACACTAAAATTTTTAAAAACCTGAAAAAAAAAAATATTTTCCTTATAAAATACCTTATATTTATAGGTTCACTATAAAATTGTGAGAAAAAAGATAATGTATTTATTGGAAACAATATATCACTACAAGTTAGTAAATAAACATGCACATGCGGCGGTTGTGGATTGACTGTCTTCATCACTATTGACTAGACACATTAAGACTGTAATAAAAAAAAAATTAGACTTGATACAGAATAAAATTAAAAAATATCATTACTTACCTATATTATACGCGAGGAGGTGCTGTCATCTATAGTGCGAAATTAAACGTTAAATATATTATATATAGAGGTAAAGTTTGCTAAAACACTAAAATAATTAAAAACCGGAAAGAAAAAAATTCATTTTCCATTTCCTATATAGTTAATGGTACCCTATAAAATTTTATAAAAAAAGCAAGCTTATCCATAGAAACATATATCCTTACAAGTTAGTAAATACAAAAAGCTACAATAATTAATCAAAATGGAGACATTAGATATTTATCTAAATTATACAAAGAATTATGACAAAAACAATGCTCTGACAAGTTTTTTTTTTTTTTTTTTTATTTATTTATTTATTTTTTTTTTTTTATTATCTCAATGAGTTAACAGCAATCTGCCAGTGCAGGCAATAAGCTTATGATATGACATATTATAAAAGTAATATGTGAGAGAATCAATCCAATGACTGATCTCTGTAATTATTAAATTCTATGTTGCAAGATATTCATTCACTGCTTATTTGAGCACTTATCTTAGGCCTAAAGCTAAGTCAGCTGGTTGACAACGCTTTAACCTACGGATTTCACTGTTATCACTCTCGTATAGTTGGTTTGCTAGCACATTTGGGTGATTAGAGAGTCTCTCGCTATAATTAACACTGTACTGATAAATTACATCATTGATGAATTCTAGTGGAATGTCCCGCTGAATAACCTCGTTGGATATATAGTATGGGGCGTCAACGATGGCACGTAAAACTTTATTTTGAAAACGCTGCAGTATGGAAATATTGGATTTGCTTGCCGTCCCCCAGAGCTGAATTCCGTAAGTCCAGATCGGTTTTAATATAGCCTTATAAAGTAGTATCTTATTTTCTAATAAAAGTTTCGATTTACGACCTATCATCCAGTACAGCTTGCTTAGCTTAAGGCCAAGCTGTTTACGTTTCGTAAAGATATGCTTCCGCCATGTAAGCTTCTTGTCAAGATGAATACCGAGATATTTAGCATCATCGGATTGTGGTAGTTCGCAGTTGTTAATTTTCACTGGTGTACAGGTTTCTCTGCGCATGGTTAAAGTTACATGTACGGATTTGGATGCGTTGACTTTTATCTGCCATTTTTTGAGCCATACTTCGATCATGTTGAGGTTGTTCTGAAGATACTGTGATGCTAGACGAGGGTCTGTGTGCGATGATAGTACTGCTGTGTCATCAGCAAACGTTGCTACAGTAGTTAATCTTGTAATTGGCAGATCTGCTGTATAAAGAAGATATAGAGTAGGTCCAAGCACGCTTCCCTGTGGGACTCCTGATTGGATAGGATACAGATCTGTATACTCGCTATCTTGTTTCACTAGGAAGTGCCTATTTGTTAAATACGATTTTAACAGCTGAAAGTGAGAGTATGGGAGCAACTTTTTTATTTTAAATAAGATTCCTTTATGCCATACTTTGTCGAAGGCTTGCGATATGTCCAGGAAGGCAGCTTAGCAGTATCTTTTTGCGTTCAGATCTTTGTTGATTTTGTTAACAAGTCGATGTACTTGTTCAATAGTTCCGTGTCTATTCCTGAATCCAAATTGATGCTCAGGGATTAGCTTTACTGTATCGATTATCTCTTTCAATTTTTTGACATATATTTTTTCAAAAACCTTAGACAATATTGGTAATAAGCTTATAGGCCTGTATGAAGTTACCTCTTCTGGTTTTTTTTTGGGTTTAGGGATCATGATAATTTGGGCAACTTTCCAACTATTTGGGAAATAGTTTGTTCGAAGTATTGCATTAATTATAAATGTTAATAGTTTTATGCATTTTCATGGTAACCTCTGATTCTACCAGTTATTAGATCAAATCCGGGTGACTTTTTAATGTTTACTTCTTTTGAAATTGTATTTAATAGGTCAGTGTATTTAATTATTGAATGGGGCAGATCCATTTGGAGAGGAGCATCCAGATATTCAGAAATTTCGTTTTCTTCAGCTGCAGATATTTCTGAAGAATAAGGTTTAAAAACTTCTTGCAGGTGATTAGCAAACATCAGAGCCTTATCTTTATCATTTTTGGCCCATTTATTCTTACCGTCTTTAATAGGTGGGTTGTGCAGTTGAGTACTCTTCAGTTTTCGTGTTCCTTTTCATAGCGAGTAGTCTAATGCCTCAGACTTTGCTAGACGTTGCTCTGTTCAGTTTTCGTTTGTACACCGAATCTCTCCTTTGTTGCCATAGTTTCCGCAGATGTCTTTTTTGCATTATTTTTTCCATAATAATGAGTGGCATATCATTTTTCCTTGGAAATATTTTATGTTTGGGGGTAGCAAACCATGCTGCTTCTTGTATGTTTTTTGTTATGCTTTCCACCGCTACTTCTATGTCTATTTCAGATCTTAATGGTATTTTTAGTGAGGTTAGGTCATCTAACTTATGTCTGAAAAGATCTCAGTCCGTTCTTTTATTATGTAAATATGGCTCAGTTTCTTTATTGAGTATCTTCTTATAAACAGTGAGTATTACGGGTGAATGGTCGGACGATAATTCCAAACAAGATTCTGCCTTACATTTCTTGGTATCAATACCTTTCATAATAAAAAAAACAATCACATCAGGAACTTTTTCCTTGTCAGAAGGCCAATAGGTTGGCTGATATGTTGACATATGTTGCAGCTTATTTGCTGTCATGGTTTTTACCAACTCTCGGCCCTTAGATGTAGTTAGTCTGGAACCCCATGTTGAATGTTTGACGTTATAGTCACCCCCTGCTATATATCTATTTCCCAATGTTTTAAAGAACTCCTCAAAATGCAGCTGTTTGTTGTTGTGCTTCAGTGGACAATATATAGCAGATATAATTATTGGTCCGTGTACGTCTTCTATTGAGACACTCGTTGCTTGTAGATGATCCTTAGTGTACTTATCTCGTTCATGATGTTTAATGTTATCTCTTATTATTATGGCAGTTCCTCCACGTGCCTTTCCATCCGGGTGATTCGTATTGTAAACTTTATAGTTAGGAACGTTTATATAGTTCCGTTCTGTGAAGTGAGTCTCTGCTACCATCATGATGTCTAAATCCTAGTTGAGTATAAAAGCTTTGATTTCCTGCAAGTGCTGGTGAAGACCATTTGCATTCCACATTGCAATTTTGTACTTATCTTTTTTGTGTACAGCCATTATGCCAGTTTACTAATGACAGTAGTTAGTAAATTGAGCATAACTCCCATTTGTTCTATTAGCTTGCTGAGCATTTTTTCAAGTTTTGCCATGTTGTTAATAGGTTGATTATATGTTGAAATAATTGGATTATGTTGTGTTTCTTGTACGCCATTTTTGTTGTTGAGAGCTTGCGCGAATGTCATGCCCGGACGAATTTGGTGGTCAGATATAAATTGCAGCTGTTGTGGGTTTTTCTTCTCTCGTAATGCTACCTCTATGACTACTACCGCTACGACTATGCAACCTCTATAGTTGGCTGGATGAGCGTTGTTGCAATTAACACATTTTACCTGGTTATCGCGTGTTTTCCGACTACAGTCTTTAGCTTCGTGATAACCTGCGCATTTGATGCATCTGAAAGACCTACGGCAATAAGTCTTTTACGTTAATAGACCTACGGCAATAAGACGTTTTATAGATGATTGTGAAATAATCATAGACAAGTTTGCCATATTTCCCGGCACAGATGAAGATCCAGCAGAAGCTATTACAAATATCGCTATATTGCTCTTAGCTATAAAAACAAAGATTGTTGGAGACGCAGCAAATTTAATAAAACATATCTATACATGGGATAATGTAAAAACCATTTTAATGAAGAGTTATATAAAAAACCACATCAATGTTCCGCATATAACCACACTCAAACGAATGCCTAATGAGGAAGCTATTACTTTTTACTATAGATGTTTAGAATCACTCAACAAATTTAATGTTATGAACAGACTTCACAATTTCACATCTATTATTCCGAGATCACTTAACAATTATCACGACTACGTGTTAGTTAAAACGATCATAGACGAACTAGACTATCCACTTCGATTTAAATTTAGATGCCAACACCCGTACTCAATGGATGATCTACTACAATTATTAATAGAAGATAAGACGAACCGTGAAATCCATAGTAATGAGGAAAATAACCACTCACATCAAAATTCTATTTACCCTTTATTCAATCTGCCAATGCAAAATAATTTTGCACAAAATAAAAATCAAAATCAAAATAATTAAGTACAAAATAGAAAATTTAATCAAAATCTAACGATGTGAATTCCTCTAAATCAACCAATTAATACATGACAACAGCCTATGGAAATTAACTATATGACGGAGACTGATTATGAATATGAAGAACCAGAATTGCATGACAAACTATGAAATGGATAACTATACACAGGATGATTACCCTGATCTACTAGAATTACCAATGCACGAAATCGACGAATTCAGCTTAATTGGAGACGCTTTTAAACTAAAGCAGAAAAACAATGAAACTTATCAATAGTTTTACGAAGGATGCCAAAACCATATATCTCTACTTTACAACTACTGCAAAACGCACGATAAACAACTACTCCCCTGGAAAAGTGTACAATACGACGGCATTATGTTGCATGGTTTCCTAACAGGATTAAAAATCCCCATTCGTACCATAATGCCGAAAACACTTAAAGAAGCGGTAACATTTTTAGAGAAACGCGCAATACATGCATAAACAATTTAACGAAAATAATTCAACAGAAATTCAGGATATTGAGATAAATAAAAATAAAGTTAAAAAAAATTACGATTATTAAAAAACAAATCAAAAAGAAGTAATTGTTAAAACAGATATAAAACAAGAAGTCAAACCACAAAATCAAAACACTTTAGAAGAAGTTCTGGATACAGATGAAAACGAAAAAGATATTTAGAAAATGAATAACTTACCTATATTATACGTGAGATGTGTTGTCTTGTATAATGCAAAATGTAACTTTACCTACAATATATATATAGAGGTAAAGTTTGCTGAAATACAAAATATATTAAAAACCTAAAAAAAAAACAATTTTTTTCATAAATTACTTTATATTTATAGGTTCACTATAAAATGGTATTAAAACCGTATGCAAAAAATTAGGACGACATAGAGGGGTCTGATAATAGTAAATGTCTGTAAATACATTTTCAAATATGCACATATTACACTATAATTATTCTCTAAATTTCAATTTTGCTAAAACAACGTAGGGCTGGAGGATTTGGGATCTTGGATAAATTCTTTTAAATATTTATGATTTAAAAAAAAACTCGTTTTGCAAAGTAGTACACTATAATTTAAACTAGTTTACAACTTTTTTTTAAACTACTATACAAAAAGCAAGAAGTTATTGTCAAGAAGACTAAGTGGATACCCTGTATGTAAATTGACATGCAAAAATAAACACGTGGTCAAGTACACTCCACAGCTATGTCAATAGACTAGTGCATTTAAAATCAATGACAATGTCAACATAGTTTGTAGAGAAATAAAAATATTCTTTATAAATAACATGGGCTGAAAAGTCCCGAGCGTTACAAAGAAAACACTGTTTTTTTGGTTCAAAATTAGCTTTATTTATCAACGTAATTTCCATCAAGAGCAACGCAATCAATCCAGCGCCGCTCTAACATTTCAATACCACTTTTGTAGACCGAATTATCTTTTGCCTCAAAATAGGCCTCAGTTTCAGCGATAACCTCTTCATTTGTGCAAAATTTCTTACCGGTGAGAATTTTTTTTAGGTCTGCGAACAGGCAGTGGTCGCTGGGAGCCAATTCTGGCGAATACGGTGGATGTGGGAGCAATTCGAAGTTCAATTCATGTAGTTTTGTTATTGTTTTGATTGACTTGTGACACGGTGCGTTATCTTGATGAAACAAATTTTTTTTTTTTGCCATATGCGGTCGTTTCTTTGCAATTTCGGCCTTCAAACGCTTCAATAACGCTATATAATATTCACTGTTAATGTTATTTCCTTTCTCAAGATAGTCAATGAATATTACACCACGCACATCCCAAAATACCGAGGCCATAACCTTTCCAGCCGATTGTTGTGCTTTCGCGCGCTTTGGACGAGGTTCACTAGTTGCTGTCCACTCAGATGACGCTCGTTTTGATTCCGGAGTGAAGTGATGGATCCATGTTTCATCCATTGTCACATATCGACGCAAAAATTCCGGTTTGTTACGTTTAAACATAGCCAAACACTGCTCAGAATCATCAACACGTTGTCGTTTTTGGTCAACAGTAAGCAAACGCGGCACTTAATTTGAACAGAGCTTTTTCATAGTCAAATGCTCATGCAATATAAAGCCAACACGTTCTTTTGATATCTTTACGATGTCAGCTAACTCACGCAACTTCACTTTTCGATCATTCAAAACGATTTTGTGGATTTTTTTTATGTCTTCTGGTGTTACCGTCTCATTTGGACGTTCACTGCGTTCTGCATCATCGGTGTCTCTACGACCACGTTTGAAGTCGGCAAACCAACGTTTTATTGTTGTTTCTGATAGAGCGGAGTCTCCATATCACTTTTCAAGCCATTGCTTTGCTTGAACGGTATTTTATTCTAATAAAAACCAATGCTTTATCAACACACGAAATTCAGATTTTACCATTGTTTTGAAAATTATAAAAGTTGCGTCACTCTTAGCACAATAACTCACAAACTACAAAATAGAATATCATGAAATTTTAACAGCTGTCTTTTGAAGATTAGTATTAAATGTATATATATAAATACATCTTTCTATCATTGTAGCGTCCATCAATTGACCATTTTCATCAATTGTTGCGACCGTTGAATTATGGGGTCCGAATATCGGACGCAGTAATGTCAACCAATTTACTTTATAAGTTTACTACTCTTACACATATTTTACCAAATTCTCTCTATACCTATCTGATAGTGTAATTAGATGGCTATTTGCAACTATTTGTTTAAGTCGGAAAATATTTGAAATGAAGTAGATATACCAGTAAATGTAAAATTACAGCGGAGCTGATAATTGATTTGGATGAATGGATAATATACATTCTTAGTTCAGACAAATTCCGCTTGATCAATATACAGCGCCTTTGTAGTTATGTATAATTTGAATAATATTGCGTCCATTGTATCGGCATATTCGCATATTCATAGATGCACGGCTGTCGATGTATGGGTGTATGTGTGTATGAGTGTATGTGTATGACGATGAGTCATATCGAGAACAGTAGATCTCTGAACAGTAGTTCTCAGAACGAGTTTTTATTATCATTATTTGATATACAGTTTCACAGTACAGTGGTGTTTTTTAAATATATTAAGTGTATAACAGTTAAATATGAATCCTGCTTCCAGAGCTTACAAAATACTATCAAGTATTATTCAAAATACTCCAGGTAAGTTATTTATAGTATTTAATTTATCATAATATGTTTTAGACATAGCTCGACAAGCAGATGTCGAAGAAGCAGCTAGTATGGATTATATCATAGCAGGTATTCGTGACAGTACAGCTAATAAAGTGATACTGTATGGAGCTGAGAATATTGGGCAACTTAGACGTAAGCTTGAACAATATAAAAAAATGAAAATGGATAGTCAGGAGTATGATAGCAGATCAAGGTCAGGTACCAAAACAAAAACTGAGACAACAGGTGAGAAGAATAAATGTTTTAATTGTGGTTCGTTATCACACTCATCTAAATTGTGTCCAGATAAAGACAAGGGCTATAAATGTTTTACTTGTGGTAATTATGGTCATGTTAGTCGAAATTGTGAAACTAAAATAAATACTGTTAAATTAGAGCATAATATTATGAAAGTGGAAATGATAAAATCAATTTGTGTTTATAAAAGCAGTAATGTAAACGCTTTAATAGTTACGGGTAGTGATTTATCCGCAGTGCGTGAAGACTATTTAAAAACATTAAAGAATGTTAAATTATATGACTCTGTTATAACAATACAAGGTTTGTCAAACTCTTGAGTAAATTCTTTAGGTAAAATAGGATTGGACATTGAAATTGATTCAGAACATTACGCTAGTTATTTTGAAGTGTTACCATTACAGGCGATGCATATTAACATGATGATAGGTTTGAACATTAAAGCTAAAGCTAGAGTAGTTATGGATAACAAGAGTGTTAAATTTCATAAACTTTATAATGATAAAGATGAAAGTGAAAGTGAAGTTAAACAATTAATGACATTAAAAATAGACAATGGTGATAAAGAAAGTGAACTAGACTTATCTCATATAAACGATAAAAATGTTGTTAATAAAATACACGAGTTAGTGGACAATGACAAACGAAAAGAGTTACTCAACTCTGAAAGTGAAAAGATAATTAAATTGAAAAATTATACTCCCATATTTTCTAGGCCACTTAAACTACCACCTGCAGATCGACTAGATGTTCAAGTGCAGCTGGATGAAGGGTTAGAAAAAGATGTCATAGAGGCAGCCCAGGAAATGAACGACCTAAGTTATGCAATTAAACAAGGCAATGTTCGTCCTTCTAAGGATAAGGTCAACGCAGTCAAGCATTTTCCGAAGCCGAAGAAAACGATACAAGCAAAGAATTATGCAGGAAAGTATTTAATAGTTAATGAATTATTATACAGGTTAAAAGACGATCAAAAGCTGTTAGTAGTACCAAGTAACATACAAGCAGAAATAATACATAAAGCACAGGACATAGGACATTGTGGCTTGCATAAATGTCAAGAAATAATTAACAGGGAATTTTGGATCAATGATTTAGCTGAAAAGATTAAAAACTGTATAGATAATTGCATAGAATGTATACTAGCAACCAGAAAAGTAGGTAAAGTAGAAGGATACTTAAACTCTATAACTAAGGTAGGTTTACCTTTAGACACATGGCATATAGACCATTTAGGACCTTCACAAACAACAAGCAAAAAGTATAAACATATTCTCGTTATAGTTGATGTTTTTACAAAATTTGTTTGGTTGTTTCCTAATAAATCAACAGGCACTAATGAAGTATTACAGAACTTGAAAATGATAGCAGAAGTATTCGGAAACCTAAGAAGGTTAATTTCTGACAGGGGTACAGCATTTACTTTAACAGATCTCAAAGATTATTGTACTGCAGAAAATATTAATCATGTGTTAATAACTACAGGAGTACTAAGAAGTAATGGCCAGGTTGAACGAATAAATGGAATTATTGTACCTGTGTTAACAAAGTTAGCCCTGACAGATCCTAGTATGTGGTATTTGCATGTAAGTAAACTACAGTTAATGCTAAACAGTACTTATCAAAGAAATATTAAAATGACACCATTTGAATTAATGATTGGGGTTAAAATAAAAACCAAACAAGACATGAAAATAATAGATTTAATTACAGAAGAAATACAAAATGAGTTTGTAGATAAACGTGAGAAGCTGAGAGAAGAGGCTAAAGGAAATATTCTAAAAATTCAGCAAGAAAACAGGACTAGCTACAATAGGAAATGTAAAGCACCAAGAAAGTATACACTGAACAGTTTAGTGGCTATAAAACGTGTACAATTTACAACAGAAGCTGAAGTTAAAGCTAAACTTTTAGGACCATACAAAATAACGAAAATTAAAGGCAATGATCGTTATGACGTGGAGAAAGCAGGAGAGTGTGAAGGACCAATAAGGACTTCTACATCAGCAGATATGATGAAACCATGAGCAGGATGATTGTAGCAACTGAGGACAGTTACTAGTCAGGATAGGCCGAATGTGGGATATAATTTAGAATTAGATATAATTAGTTTGTAAAAAATAATAATTATAAAGAACTCAATAAAATAGGTTAGGAACATAGCTAATATTAAGTAATATTTAAATGTTTAAATGTAAATGTTTTGAAACGACTTGTGGACCCCGTTTCACTTGACAAGTCGCTTGCTACGACATACAGCAGATGCATGGTGAACACAGAGAAGATTGTTAAAATGGCGATAGTAGCAACATACATAGTTTGTATGGCAGTCATAGATAAATTCGGGAAATGTAGTATTAACTAGTTGTTAATAACATTAAGAATTAGAAGCCGTTTAACAATATTACTAGCTGTAATATTTGTTGTTGAATAATATTGTTGTGAACTATTTTTATATATGTGAGTTATTTTTGTAATATAATTTCTTTGAAAATTATTTAATTGAACTTAATTTTTAATTAGCTAAATTGTAAATGGGGCTCAACTAAGGATTGAAATAAGATCAAAACGGCTAAACCACAGCTGGTAATCTAGCTAACACCCACTAAGGTGTAAGGTAGACCCACAATTGGAAACGTCAACAAGGATAGGATTATTGTCACCCCACACTTATATATATATATATATATATATATATATATATATAAATATATATATATATTTATATATATAAGCATAAGATTATTATAACTGCCAAAATTTGAATTTATATTGTAAAATAGTTATTAAGTTGAATGTACTTGATATATGCAGTATAACTGAGGAGTCTCTTGCGAAGTGTTGAAGTGAGAACACGTAATAATTTGTATCAGTTTTATATTTAGTTATTAAATTATATTAATCATAACTTTTGTTTAATTTATTCTACGCATAATCACAGATCCTGACAAATACCACCTCTTATAGGCTTTAGGGCCTTACAGTTTTCAGAAGTGGGATAAACGCGAATTTAAAAAGATTAAATCGTGAATTTAAATAAGAAAAAGTGATTTTTATGACCAAGAGACTGGCATTACTATGTATTAATTTTGGATGAGCTAATTTCTAAGTGAAGAAAAGTGCAAAAGATCAAAGTTAAAAATATGGAAAGAGTAAAAGCGTAATTAATAATTATACGATAAATCACAGTGGATTTTGGAGTTATAATTAGCGAATTACGAGAACAAAGGAACTTGTAGTGACGTCATAGCCACACCCAGGCAACGCCCTAGTAGATGCGTCAGCGGTGGAACTTTGAACGAGGCACTTACAACTCCACCTAGGAAGCTAAGTGGAAAATAAAGGATTTTTGTCATTTAGCAAGGAATCTAACTAACTTATAAAGGTTTAAGTCTGAGTTAGATAGCAGAAAGCAGAACCATTTGAAAACAGGAATTATGACAGATCATAGTTTACAAGGCAGCCGCCGCAGTACTAGTCCGAACGACGCTGACCTCGAGCTGTCAGATAGGAGGTCCAACATGGCTGCCGTTTTAGACCAAGAAAGGAACGCGTTAGATACTCAAAGAGAATATTTACTATGGGAAAGAAATTTAGTAAACAAGGAAAAAGAATTATTAGAACGTGAGTAAATAATTTTTAATCAATCTTTCAGCTTACCAAGAAGTAATACTGAACACAATCAATACAGTATCAAAGAAGTTATAGGAATGTTACCGGAATTCGACCCGACGAACATGAATAGCTTGAGTTCAACAAAATGGATTGAGAAGATAAGGAATATTGCAGAAACCTACAAGTGGACTGAGAAGATGCTGATATTGCATGTTGTGTCAAAGTTAAAAGGACCGGCGAAACTCTGGTATGAGACTATAGATGAATATTACACTTATTTCGACTTATTTTCACCGGCATTTGTCAAATCGTTCCCGAACAATGAAGACGAAAGTAAAATTCACATGCAGTTGACAAAAAGAACAAGACAACGAGACGAAACAATTGAAGAATATTTCTATTCTGTTGTTGCAAAAGCAAACAGAGGAAAGCTGTCAA
Organism: Panorpa germanica; assembly: GCA_963678705.1. Taxonomy (NCBI): domain Eukaryota; kingdom Metazoa; phylum Arthropoda; class Insecta; order Mecoptera; family Panorpidae; genus Panorpa; species Panorpa germanica. The sequence continues at coordinate 905,953 of OY783213.1, read as the reverse complement.
ACGTCGCGATACAAAAATACATCATCAGTGGATTAAATGACGCAGATATGATTCGTACTCTTTCGTTAGTCAAATATGCTGATTTGAACGAATTGGTGGAACAGATCAAGGTCTACGAAGAAACGATCAGTCAACTAAAGTATCGACAAGAATATTCACGACCTGGAAAGTCAACAATGTCAAAGAACGAACAAAGAATTCGTCATGAGAAACCAGACGAAACACAACAGGTACGATGTGAAATAAGGAAATGTTATTTGTGTAATATTATAGGTCATATAGCCAGTAACTGTTCAAACAAGAGAAGTAATGAGGGACAAAAACGTACAAAATGTCTCCGTCCAGGACATGAAGCTTCTACATGCAGAACTAAGTCAATAGTTAAGACAGAAGTAAAAGCTGAGCCAAAGAAACAGATAAAATGTGAAACTAAAAAGCAAAATATCGAAGGTATGTTTTGTAAATTAGTACAGATAGATGGTCTTAATATTAACGCATTTTTAGATCTTGGAAGTGAAGTTGTCACGATAAAAGAAGATATCGCAAAGAAAATGAATATGAAATTTATGAATCACAGCGTGACATTAATTGGTTTTGGCCAAGGAACATGTAACTCTCTTGGAAAACGTGAATCAATAATTACGATCGACGAAATTGATATAATGTGCGAAATTCTATTAGTACCAAATGAGGCCCAGGAAAATGATATAATCATCGGAAGGAGTGCCTTATCAAGCAGCAGACTAATAATCGTAATTAAAAATAGAGAGGTAATCATAAAACCAAATAATGAAGAAACCTTTGATGATGACAAGGAAAGCAAAACAATTTCACACGTGAAGAAGATTAAATATAGCGAGCCAATAGAAAAAGCAGAGATAAATATACAGACTAATTTATCTAAAAAGGTAAAAGAAAATTTATGTGAATTGATAGTTGAAAATCGTGAATGTTTCGCGAAAAACATTAATGAAATAGGTACAACTAACCTTGTGGAAATGAAAATAGAATTAACGGATCAAGAACCAATAAGAAGTCGACCATACAGATTACCTTATAGACAAATTCAAAAAGTTGAAAAAGAATTAAAAGAATTGCTAGATGCTAGAATCATAGAAGAATCTACATCAGAATATTCAAGTCCTATGATACTGGTACAGAAAAAGATTGGAGAAGAACGTTTAGTGGTTGATTACAGAAGATTAAACGCTAAAACAAAACGTAAAGAATTCCCCATGGCTTTAATAGACGACCAGCTGAATCAACTAGCAGGCAATCAGTACTTTACAACCCTAGATATGGCAAGTGGTTACCACCAGATAAGAATGTCAGAAAGTTCGAATCATCTAACCGCATTCATAACTAGCAGTGGATTGTATCAATTCAAGAATTTGCCATTCGGATTAGTCAACGCGCCAATGATATTCGACAGATTGATGACCCGAGTTAAACAGAACTTCGCACCAGGTGAAATTCTAGTTTACATGGACGATATCTTAATACCGAGCAAGAGTATTGAACAAGGTATGCAGTAATAAAAAGATTTTTTGAAGTAATCAAGGAATATGCGTTAACATTGAAGTTAAAGAAATGCTATTTCTTTAATGAAACAATAGACTGCCTAGGATATGAGATAAGTCATGAAGGAATAAAACCAGGACAAAGGAAAATAGATGCAGTAACGAACTACCAGACTCCGAAGATTGCACACGAAGTACGTAGATTCATATGTTTATGCAGCTATTTCCGCAGATTTATTCAAGACTTCGCAAATATAGCAAAACCGTTAACAGCATTAACGAAGAAAGACAATGAATTCGTATTGGCAAAAGAACAAGAAAATGCTTTTGATGAACTACGAGAAAAATTAACAAGTAGACCATTACTACAGTTGTATGATGTTAACGCAAAACATGAATTACACTGTGACGCCAGCAGTTATGGAATAGCAGGTATTTTATTACAATACAATGATAAGAAAATATTAAATCCAGTTGCTTATTTCAGTAGACAATCGACACCGGCAGAACAGAAATATCACAGCTACGAAATGGAAACTCTCGCAGTAGTAGAATCAGTAAAAAGATTTCGAGTATATCTACTAGGACGACCATTTAGAGTGATAACAGACTGCAACGCACTGAAGTCAACAATGTCGAAACGAGATTTAATACCACGAATAGCAAGATGGTGGCTACATCTTCAAGAATACGATATGGAATTAGAATACAGAACTTCTAAGAAAATGGAACATGTCGACGCCATAAGCAGAGCACCACATGACGAATGTCAAGAAGCAGAAGTAGTAGATATGAAAATAATGAACATACACATATCTGAAAACAATTGGTTATTGACAATGCAACGCCAACACCTGAAATTGCAAGAAAACTATAATCAATTAAAGAGAAAACCAACTACGAATGAAGAAAAGCAAGTGCATACAGATTATGTACTAGAAAAAGGACGCATCTATCAGAAACAGGACAAACGATGGGTCGTACCAGGAAACATCAAATGGAGAATAGTGAAACAGAGTCACGATGACCTAGGGCATTTCGGAGAAGAAAAGACTCTAGAACATCTGAAAACACACTACTGGTTCCCAAGGATGAGACAGTACGTCAAGAAATACATAAAAGCGTGTATTGAATGTGCTTATCACAAGACTCGAAGAGGAAAAAAGGAAGGTCAAATGCATTGCACCGAGAGGATCCCTATCCCATTCCACACATGTCATATAGATCATCTAGGACCTTTTCCGCAAAGTACAAGAGGTAACTCATATGTTTTAGTATACATTGATTCGTTTACCGATGTGTTGTACTTCGAGCAGTGAAAACTACAGCAACCAGGCCAGTAATCCAAGTAATGAATAGCATTATTGAAACATTTGGACCGCCAACACAGCTAGTTACAGACAGAGGAACAGCGTATTCTTCAAAGAGTTTCGAAACATATTGTGAAGAAAATGGAATACATCACATTATGACAGCAACGGCAACTCCAAGAGCAATTTGACAAGTCGAGAGATACAACAGGACATTGTTAGCAGCAATTAAAACAATGGCAAAAGATGAACAGCATTGGGACAAGAATCGAAAAAGCATACAGTGGGCTTTGAACAGTACAAAGAATAAAACCACAGGTATGTCCCCACACAGCTTACTATTTGATTTTAATCCAAGAAACGCATTGCAGAATAAGATCCTAATCACATTGGACGAAGATACTGCAGCGGACGATTCAGAATTAAGTTTAAATGAGATTCGTTTAAAAGCAAACGAAGCAATCGACAAAAATCAAATAACACAAAAGAGAAGATTTGATTCAAAAAGACTCAAACCAACACAGTACAGTAAAGGAGATATGGTGCTTGTAGAACGAGAAGCAGCAGCAACAGGGAGCTCCAGGAAGCTTACACCGAAGTACAAGGGTCCATATCTAGTGACATTAGTATTACCATACGACAGATACATTCTGGAAGACATACCAGGAGCCAAACGAACACAGAGGTCGTTTAAATCCGTATTCGCTTCCGACAGAATGAAACTCTGGTGCCAACTACCCGACGAGGAGGAAGGTGAGGAAGGAAGCCCAGAAGAAGAAGAAGAAGATGACGATCAGGAGGATCAACGCAACAACGAAGATGATTGAGGACAATCATGAAGTCAGAATAGGCCGACTATAAGCATAAGATTTTTATACCCGCCAAAATTTGAATTTATATTGTAAAATAGTTATTAAGTTGAATGTACTTGATATATTCAGTATAACTGAGGAGTCTCTTGCGAAGTGTTGAAGTGAGAACACGTAATAATTTGTATCAGTTTTATATTTAGTTATTAAATCATATTAATCATAACTTCTGTTTAATTTATTCTACGCATAAACACAGATCCTGACAAATACCACCTTTCATAGGCTTTAGGGCCTTACATATATATATATTATATATAAAAATATATGTGGATTTGGGATTGAGTTTTTATTCAATGCAAGTTATTGTATAGCCCGCTCTAAGAAAATATATTTTTTTTAAATAAATCTCGATCGATACAAATATTATTTTAGTACTATTAAAAGCGTAAAGAAATTGTGCGTCAATTAAAAATAGTGGTATATTTGTAGTGAGATAATCACTTCATATATTACGTTTTTTTAGTGTTCTAAATAAAGTGTCCTTATAATTCTCTTTGTATTGAGTAACAATAGAAATAACAAAGTAACAATGAATTGAACAAATTACAAAAATAACAATAAGTTACATGGTGAGAAAAAATGCCGGGGGGAATGAAGACGAGACGGGAGCAAGATGAGAAGAAGGAGGACGGAACAGAGGAAAAAATCAAAAGGATGATAGAGACAGAAAAAGAAATGCAAGAAGAAATGAAGGAAATAAGGGAGAGATTAAAAAAGATGGAAGAGGAATTCAAGACATTCATCGAAGAATCGCGCAAGGAAAGGGAAGATCTTATGAGGAGGTTGGAAAAAGAGAAGGAAGAGGAAAAAGAAGAACGGAAAGAAAAAGAAAATAAAATGGAAGAAACAGAGAAAGAAGTTAGAGAAAAGGTGGAGGAGCTGGAAAAAGAACAGGAAATAGCGGAGAAGAACGAGAAGAGAGAGAATATAGTCATAAGGGGTGTTAAAACAAGCAAAAGGCGCGGAACTGCGAAAAGAAGTGAAAGAATGGATACTAAAAGAATTGAAGGAAGAAGTAAAAATAACTCAAGCGTTTACAGTTGGAAAAGAAAAGGAAATGGTGATAGCGCGATGTGAGGTAGAAAAACAGAAGAGAACAATAATGTCAAAAAAAAGTGCACGGATGTATACATCGAAGACGATTTAACATACAAAGAGAGAGAAGTGCAGTGGCAATTGAGGCAGTGGGCAAAAAAGAAAAGAGAGGAGGGGAAAAAGGATGTAAAGGTCGGTTACAAGAAAATATGGTGTGAAGGAACGCAGTATATATGGAATGAAAACTGGGAACTGGAAAAGGGGGAATTTAGAAAAAATTGTGAAGGAGTTAGGGGAAAGTAAAGAGAGTGGTGTAAGGGGGAGAGAGGGAAGAAGAGAAATAAAAAAGAGAATAAAGATAGGTTTCTGGAACGTGGCGGGTATAAAAAGAAAAGATAAGAATTTCTGGAAATACATCACAAGTTGGGATGTGATTGGGATGGTGGAAACATGGCTGGAAAGCAAAGAATGGGAAGAATGGGAAGACAAACTACCGAAAAACTACAGATGGGTGTGCCAAGGTGCTGTTAGGGAGCATAAGAAAGGAAAAGCAAGAGGTAGAATTATAATGGATGCACGTAGGGAGCTAAAAGAGGAAGAGGTACCAGACAGAAGAGATACAGCAGTAAGGAGGACGATAAAACTGGAAGAAGAGACAAGGGAAATAGTTACAATATACAGTAAAGGTAATATAAAAGAAACAATGAAAGAAATAAAAGAAATAATTAAGGATGAGAAACAGGAAAACCTATTAATTGGAGGGGATTTCAACGCGAGAATTGGGGAGTTGGGAGAGGTGGACGAAATATGGGGGAATAGAAAAAAGAAAAGAACAACGAAAAACAAAACAATAAACGCCGAGGGAAAAGAACTAATGGAAATGCTAAAAGAACAAGGATGAATAGTACTAAATGGGAACAAGGAAGGAGATAAAGAAGGAGAATATACCTATGTGGGAAGCAGAGGGGATACAGTAATCGACTACGTGGTGACAACGCTGGAAAGAGGACAGAAGGTAGAAAGAATGAAAGTGGAAGAAAGAGTAAACTCGGATCACCTACCGCTGGTGGTTAAGTTGGAGGCGAGGAGAGGTGAAAGAAAGGGAAACGAATGGAAAGACGGCAGCGATTGGACGGAGGAAGGAAGGAAGAAGTTTATGGAGGAATTAAAACGAAGATACGAGAAAGAAAGAGAAACGGAGGAGATGGAAAAAATTCAAGAGAGGATAAAGGAAGCAACCCAAGGTAAAAGGTAGAGAATATCTGATAGAACGGGAGAAAACAAATAGTGGGATAAGGAATGTAAAGAAAGGCAAAAAGAGGTAAAAAGAGAACTTAAGAAATAGAAGAAAGGAGAATCAAGTAAAGAAGACTTCAAGAGGAAGCAAAGAGAATATAACGATAAGATAAAAGATAAAAAGAATGAGTTCAAAATAAGAATAGAAAAAGAAATTGGAGAGATAACAACAGAGAGGCAGGCATGGAATTACATAAATAGAGAGAAAAGGCGAAGAAAAGAGCCAAGCAAGGAAATAAAAATGGAAGAGTGGACAAAACACTTTATGGGAGTACTAGGAGGAAAGAAAAGAAACGAGAATACATAGAAGGGGATAAAAGAGAAGGAGAAAGTAAACGAAATAGAACTAAATAAACTAAAAATACAAATTCAAAAACTCAAGGAAAAGGAAGCACCAGGTAGAGATGGACTAAAGAACGAGGCGTAGAAAGCTGGGCAAGAAAGGATAGAGAAAGGATTACTGACAGCGATGAATAGAAATATGGAAAGGAGGGGCCCTGCCAGACAGCTGGAGAGAAGGGGTAATAACTCCGATATATAAAAAGGGAAATAGGCTTGAAGCCAAGAATTACAGGGGTATCACACTATTGAATACAGGGTACCGGATTTATGCAGGGATTGTGAGAGAAGAGAGAAAGACTGGAAGAAGAGGTAAAAGCAAAAGAAATAATTCCCGAGACACAAGCAGGCTTAGAAAGGGACGAGGGACGTTAGACAATATATACGCATTGAACCAGGTAGTTGAAAAAGAGCTAAAGGAAAAAGGAGGACAGATATATGCAATGCTCATCGAGCTTAAAGCGGCGTTTGATATGGTTAACAGACAGAATTTGTGGAAGTACATGAGAAAGAAAAAAATAGATGAGGATATAGTAGAATGTATTGAAGAATTTTACAAAGAAACAGGAATGAGAATAAGAGTTGGGGGCGACAAATCAGACAAAAGGGCAGACAAGGGGTTGAGGCAAGGTTGTCCTCTGAGTCCGATTTTATTTGCGATATATACAGCAGACTTGGAGGGGGTAAAGGAAAGAGGACAAGATAAGGGGGTGCTAATAGAAAGAGACTACAAGATATGAACTTTAGCATACGCTGACGATATAGTCCTGTTGGCATAAAGGAAAGGAGAGCTGCAGAATATGGCACACTGGCTTGAGAGATATATAGACAGGAAAGGACTACAGTTAAATGTAAAAAAGACAAAAATTATAGTATTTAAAAAAGGAGGAGGAAAAAGAAGACATAAAAGGTGGAAATACAAGACAGAGGACATTGTGGAAGTAGAAGAATTTAAATATCTGGGCTACACTTTTAAAAAGAACAATGTAGAAGAGGCTCAGATAAGAGAAGTAGCAAAGAAGGCGGAGCTAGCAATGCGAAGGGTATGGGGACTAGGAGAAAAGGTATTTGGGGGAGACATACAAAAGAGAATATGGATGTTTGACAGACTGATAGCCAGTATGATGTTGTATGGTGCAGAGGTTTGGGGGTGTAAGGAGCAAGAAAAGTTAAAAAGAATACAGGTGAAATATATTAAATGGTTACTAGGGCTGGACAGGTGCACGCCAGGATACATGGTTATGGAGGAGCTAAAAAGGGATAAGATACGAATTAAAACAGGGGAAAGAGCAGTAAGATATGAGAAAAAATTGACTAGGGCGGAAAGCAAAATTTAAAAAAAAATAAGAGAGGATAGCATAAAGAATGGGGAGGAAGGAGGTCAAAAAAAGAGAAAGGAGTACTTTAAAAGGAATGGAATGGCGATCTAGGAGGCAGAGAGGAGAAGAGAAGAAGGCGCAAGTGTGGAAGAGGAGCTAAAGAGAAGGGATAAGGAGATACAACAGCAGGAGAGAATGGGAAATATCGCAAAAAGCAACTACAATAAAAAATATAAAAGGTTATGGGAAAACAATGTGCCTCAGTACCTTATAGAAAAAGACATAAAACACATTAGAAGAACAGAAAAGTTTAGATTGGGAAATGAGGAAAAAGAAAACAGATACAGGGAAAAGAGTGAAGAAAGAAAGTGTAAAGTGTGCGGAGCATAGGACGAAACACTGGACCTTATTAAGTTTAAGTGTAAGGAAAAAGTAGCGAGCGAAAGGAATATTGGCCAGCTATTAAAGGGAAGCAGTGAAGGAAAGAGGTGGATGGCGGAAATAGTAAGAAGGAAAGAAAAATGAGGAGAAGAAACAAGCTGATGGCTGGGTTGCACAAGGAACTGGAAGAGAAAGAAAGTACTAAAAGAAGCAATGAAGGGAAGAAGGAGAAAGAAAGAAGCAGCGAAGAAACAGTTAAACTTCAGCCCAGAAAAATAGACTAGGGAATAGACCAGTACAGAAGGAAGACTAGGGAAAATGAAGGAAAAGGGTCAAGAGAAGAAGAAGCAGAAAGTACGTTTCGAGATAAAAAGGTCTAGAATAATGTTAATTTAATTGTCTGCGAAGTGACCGTCGTCCCTATATAAAATCCTATTATCTGGTCCAGCTCGTTATCTAGTTTGAATGGGGAACATAAAGAGAAAGGGTTAAGAGAAGAAGAAGCAGAAAGCACTTTTTGGAAGTACTAGAAGTCTGAAATTTTTTTTTTTTTTTTTTTTTGTAGTTTTAATAAATAAATAAAGTCTAGTTTTAAGAACATAATTAGATTTAAAAAAAATTAGTAAGTTTAGTTTTAAGGTTGAATTGTTAAGATAGGAATGCAATGTAATAAGCAATAGAATACGTTATATTGTAAAGCCGAAAGGCACAAACAATTAACAATTAATAGTAATTTAGTATATAGCAATAATGTAGGCACCTAATGTATGGCAACAATAATAGATAACAATAATGTAGGAAGGAATTGTCTTTACTTTTAAATCATGCTACATGAGCCATACTATATCTTAAGTCATGTTACCGTGCAACATGTCGACGCCATGTTTAATCACAATTCTTCTTATTATTAACAGTTGCCCTTTAAAATACAAATGCTGTATAACAACACAAAAAAACAAAATGAGTGCAACATTTTTATAAAAACAAAACGCCTTTATGTTTAAGGAAATGTATAACAAAAACATATTTTAAATGTAGTAAATAAAAACAAAAATATTATGTCAAACGTTTTTTTAACATGAATAATAAATAAGACAGAAATGAATATAAGCCTTAAATATAATATAACAGATTTAAAGACGATAGCCAACCTTACATATAGTACAGAATAAAAAATGAAATCAACTTACATTGGTGTATACGAGGACGCAGTACAGAAACTCGGCCATACTTGCACAATAATCAAACTAACTAGGACCTTTTTAGATCAAAGCTAAATGAATCAATTTCGTTAAGTATACCACTGAAAACTGAACTGGAAATTGAAATAGCAGTAGAACACCTTACCAGGAGCATCCAAAAAGCAGCATGGTTTGCCACTCCCACGCATAAAGCTATCCAAGGAAAAAACAGTGATGTGCCCCTACTCATTAAGGAGAAAATAATAGAGAAAAAAAATCTAAATAAAAATAAGTAACTCACCTATTTTATAAGCAAGATGGTGTTGTCTTCTATAATGCAAAATTTAATTTTACCTACAATATATATATAGGTAAAGTTTGCTGAAACACTAACATTAATAAAAACCTGAAAAAAAATATCTATTCTTTCTATAAAGTACCTTATATTTATAGGTTCACTATAAAATTGTATAAAAAAAATACAATTATACAATATTCCTTCTAGTTAGTAAATAATCATGCACATGCGGCGGTTGTGGATTGACTGTCTTCATAACCATTGACAAGGCACATAAGGACTGTAAAAAAAAATTAAACATTAAATTTGATGGAAAGTAAAATTAAAAAAATTCATAACTTACCTGTTTTATACGGAAGGTGGTCCTGTCATCTATAATGCGAAATTGGACGAGAAATATATTATATATAAGAGTAAAGTTTACTGAAACACTAAAATTATTAATAACCTAAAAAAAAATATTCTTTTAAAAAAATACTTTACAGTTAGGGGTACACTATAAAGTGATAACAAAAAGCAAGCTTATACATAAAAACATATATACTTACAAGTTAATAAATAATCCTGCACATGTGGAGATTATGGATTCATTGGATTGACTATCATCATACCTATTGACAAGCCACAATAAGACTATTATAAAAAAAACATTAGAATTATTAGAGCATAAAATTTAGAAAATGCATAATTTACCTATTTTATACGCGAGATGGTGTTGTCTTCTATAATGCAAAATTTAACTTTACCTACAATATACATAGAGGTAAAGTTTACTGAAACACTAACTTTATTAAAAACCAGCAAAAAAAATCTATTCTTTTTATAAAATACCTTATATTTATAGGTTTTCTATAAAATTGTATAAAAAAAGAAAATTTATTTATAGAAAACAATATTTTTACTAGTTAGTAAATAAACATGCACATGCGGCGGTTGTGGATTGACTGTCTTTATAACTATTGACAAGGCACATTGAGACTGTAAAAAAAAAATAAACATTAAATTTGATGGAGAGTAAAATTAAAAAAATTCATAACTTACCTGTTTTATACGCAAAGTGGTCCTGTCATCTATAATGCGAAATTGAACAAGAAATATATTATATATAAAGGTAAAGTTTACTAAAACACTAAAATTATTAATAAACTAAAAAAAAAAATTCTTTTAAAAAAATACTTTACAATTAGGGGTACACTATAAAATGATATGAGAAAAGCAAGCTTATACATAGAAACATATATCCTTACAAGTTAATAAATAATCATGCACATGTGGGAATTATGGATTCATTGGATTGACCGTCATCATACCTATTGACAAGCCACAAGGAGACTGTATTAAAAAAAAACATTAGAATGAATAGAGGGCAAAATTAAGAAAATTCCTAACTTACCTATTTTATAAGCGAGATGGTGTTGTCTTCTATAATGGAGAATTTAACTTTACCTACAATATATATAGAGGTAAAGTTTGCTGAAACACTAACATTATTAAAAACCTGAAAAAAAAAGTCTATTCCTTTTATAAAATACCTAATATTTATATGTTTACTATAACATTTTATAACAAAAGATAATTTATTTATAGAATACAATATTCCTTCTAGTTAGTAAATAAACATGCACAAGCGGGGGTTATGGATTCATTGGATTGACTGTCATCTTAACTATTGACAAGCCACAATAAAAATGTATTAAAAAAAACAATAGAATTGATAAACGATAAAATTTAGAAAATGCATAACTTACCTATTTTATACGCGAGATGGTGTTATCTTCTATAAAGCAAAATTTACCTTTACCTACAATATATAAAGAGGGAAAGTTTACTGAAACACTAAAATTATTAATAACCTAAATAAAAATATTTTTTTCAAAAAATACTATACAGTTAGGGGTACTCTATAAAATGACAAGAAAAAAACAAGGTTATACATAGAAACATTAATCCTTGTAAGTTAATAAATAACCATGCACATGTGGGGGTTATGGAATTATTGGATTGACTATCATCATAAGTATTGATAAGCTACAATGAGACTGTATTAAAAAAAACACTAGAATTTATAGAAGGCAAAATTAAGAAAATGAATAACTCACCTATTTTATAAGCAAGATGGTGTTGTCTTCTATAATGCAAAATTTAATTTTACCTACAATATATATAGAGGTAAAAATTGCTGAAACACTAACATTATTAAAAACCTGAAAAAAAAATCTATTCTTTTTATAAAATACCTTATATTTATAGGTTCACTATAAAATTGTATAAAAATAAGAAAATTTATTCATAGAATACAATATTCCTTCTAGTTAGTAAATAATCATGCACATGCGGCGGTTGTGGATTGACTGTCTTTATAACCATTGACAAGGCACATTAAGACTGTAAAAAAAATTAAACATCAAATTTGATGTAAAGTAAAATTAAAAAAGTTCATAACTTACCTGTTTTATACGGAAGGTGGTCCTGTCATCTATAATGCAAAATTGGACGAGAAATATTATATATATAGAGGTAAAGTTTACTTAAACACTAAAATTATTAATAACCTAAAAAAAAATATTCTTTTAAAAAAATACTTTACAGTTAGGCGTACATTATAAAAGGATAAGAAAAAAGCAAGCTTATACATAGAAACATATATCCTTACAAGTTAATAAATAATCATGCACATGTGGGGATTATGGATTTATTTAATTGACTATCATCATACCTATTGACAAGCCACAATGAGACTGTAATAAAAAATACACTAAAATTATTAGAGAATAAAATTTAGAAAATGCATAACTTACCTATTTTATACGCGAGATGGTGTTGTCTTCTATAATGCAAAATTTAACTTTACCTACAATATATATAGAGGTAAAGTTTACTGAAACACTAAAATAATAATTACCTAAAAAAAAATATTCTTTTAAAAATATTACTTTACAGTTAGGGGTACACTATAATATGATGTGAAAAAAGCAAGCTTATTCATAGAAATATATATCCTTACAAGTTAATAAATAATCATGCACATGTGAGGGTTATGGATTCATTGGATTGACTGCCATCATAACTATTGACAAACAACAATAAAACTGTATTAAGAAGAAAACATTAAAATTGATAGATGGCAAAATTAAGAAAATGCATAATTTACCTATTTTATAAGCGAGGTGGTGTTGTTTTCTATAATGCAAAATTTACCTTTACCTACATTATATATAGAGGTAAAGTTTGCAGAAACACTAACATTAATAAAAACCTGAAAAAAAAAACTATTCTTTTTACAAAATACCTAATATTTATAGGTTTACTATAACATTGTATAACAAATGAAAATTTATTCATAGAATACAATATTCCTTCTAGTTAGTAAATAAACATGCACATGCAGCGGTTGTGGATTGACTGTCTTCATAACTATTAACAAGGCACATTAAGACTGTAAAAAAAAAATAAACATTAAATTTGATGGAGAGTAAAATTAAAAAAATTCATAACTTACCTGTTTTATACGGAAGGTGGTCCTGTCATCTATAATGCGAAATTGGACGAGAAATATATTATATATAGAAAAAAAGTTTACTGAAACACTAAAATTATTAATAACCTAAAAACAAATATTCTTTTAAAAAATACTTTACAATTAGGGGTACACTATAAAATGATAAGGAAAAAGCAAGCTTATACATAAAAACATATATCCTTACAAGTTAATAAATAATCATGCACATGTGGGGGTTATGGATTCATTGGATTGACTATCATCATACTTATTGACAAGCCACAATGAGACTGTAATAAAAAATACACTAGAATTATTAGAGCATAAAATTTAGAAAATGCATAACTTACCTATTTTATACGCGAGATGGTGTTGTCTTCTATAATGCAAAATTTAACTTTACCTTCAATATATATAGAGGTAAAGTTTACTGAAACTCTAAAATTATTAATAACCTAAAAAAAAATATTTTTTAAAAAAAATACTTTACAGTTAAAACTACACTATAAAATGATAAGAAAAAAGCAAGCTTATACATAGAAACATATATCCTTACAATTTATTAAATAATCATGCACATGTGGGGGTTATGGATTCTTAGTATTGACTATCATCATACCTATTGAAAAGCCACAATAAGACTGTAATAAAAAAAACACTAGAATTACTAGAGCATAAAATTTAGAAAATGCATAACTTACCTATTTTGTACGCGAGATGGTGTTGTCTTCTATAATGCAAAATTTAACTTTACCTACAATATACATAGAGGTGAAGTTTGCTGAAACACTAACATTATTAAAAACCAGCAAAAAACGTCTATTCTTTTTATAAAATACCTTATATTTATAGGTTTTCTATAAAATTGTATAAAAAAAGAAAATTTGTTTATAGAAAACAATATTTCTACTAGTTAGTAAATAAACATGCACATGCGGCGGTTGTGGATTGACTGTCTTTATAACTATTGACAAGGCACATTGAGACTGTAAAAAAAAAATAAACATTAAATTTGATGGAGAGTAAAATTAAAAAAATTCATAACTTACCTGTTTTATACGCAAAGTGGTCCTGTCATCTATAATGCGAAATTAAACAAGAAATATATTATATATAGAGGTAAAGTTTACTAAACCACTAAAATTATTAATAAACTAGAAAAAAAAATTCTTTTAAATAAATACTTTACAATTAGGGGTACACTATAAAATGATATGAGATAAGCAAGCTTATACATAGAAACATATATCCTTACAAGTTAATAAATAATCATGCACATGTGGGGGTTATGGATTCATTGGATTGACTATCATCATACCTATTGACAAGCCACAATGACACTGTAATAAAAAAAACACTAGAATTATTAGAGCATAAAATTAAGAAAATGCATAACTTACCTATTTTATAAGCGAGATGTTGTTGTCTTCTATAATGGAAAATTTAACTTTACCTACAATATATATAAAAGTAAAGTTTGCTGAAACACTAACATTAATAAAAACCTGAAAAAAAAAACTATTCTTTTTATAAAATACCTTATATTTATAGGTTTACTATAAAATTGTATAAAAAAAGAAAATTTGTTTATAGAATACAATATTCCTACTTGAAAGTAAATAAACATGCACATGCAACGGTTGTGGATTGACTGTCTTTATAGCTATTGAAAACGCACATTAAGACTGTAAAAAAAAATTTAACATTAAATTTGATGGAGAGTAAAATTTAAAAAAATCATAACTTACCTGTTTTTTACGCAAGGTGGTCCTTTCATCTATAATGCGAAATTGGACAAGAAAAATATTAAATATAGAGGTAAAGTTTACTGAAACACTAAAATTAATAATAACCTAAAAAAAAAATATTCTTTTAAAAATATTACTTTACAGTTAGGGGTACACTATAATATGATGTGAAAAAAGCAAGCTTATTCATAGAAACATATATCCTTACAAGTTAATAAATAAACATGCACATGTGTGGGTTATGGATTCATTGGACCTACTGTCATCATAACTATTGACAAACCACAATAAGACTGCATGAAAAAGAAAACATTAGAATTGACAGAGGGCAAAATTTATAAATGCATAATAAACCTATTTTATACGCGAGATGGTGTTGTCTTCTATAATGCAAAATTTAACTTTACCTACAATATATATAGAGGTAAAGTTTGTTGAAACACTAACATTATAAAAAACCTGAAAAAAAAATTTATTCTCTTTATTAAATACCTTATATTTATAGATTTACTATAAAATTGTATAAAATAAGAAAACATATTCATAGAATACAATATTAATACTAGTTAGTAAAAAAACATGCAGATGCGGAGGTACCTACAATATATATAGAGGTAAAGTTTGCTGAAACACTAACAATAATAAAAATCTGAAAAAAAAATCTATTCTTTTTATAAAATACCTTATATTTATAGGTTTCCTATAAAAAAGATTTTTTTTTTTATTAAATACAATATTCCTACTAGTTAGTAAATAAACATGCACCGGCGGTTGTGGATTGACTGTCTTCATAACTATTGACAACGCACATTAAGACTGTAAAAAAAAATTTAACAATAAATTTGATGGAGAATAAAATTTAAAAAAAGTATAACTTACCTGTTTTATACGCAAGGTGGTCCTGTCATCTATAATGCAAAATGGGACGAGAAATATATTATATATAGAAGTAAAGTTTACTGATACACTAAAATTATTAATAACCTAAAAAATAAAATATTCTTTTAAAAATATTACTTTACAATTAGGGCTACACTATAAAATGATATGAAAAATGCAAGCTTATACATAGAAACATATATCCTTACAAGTTAATAAATAATCATGCACATGTAAGTGTTATGGATTCTATTGAAACAGATATTATATGCACAGTTATATATTAAATATTTTATTAATTAATAAGTCCTCAGACTGAAATTATACAGAAAGTCCTCAGACAATATTTCTTATAGACATAAAACAATTGAATTTAATATAATAATTTTTTTTATATAAACAAAAACAAAACAAGTTTAAGTAATTTAATTTAAGAATGAATGTATTGTAATTCCAACACACCCCCTCAAGACATTCATTTCAACAATTTAAATAATTTGAAGTCCCAATCCTTCAGTGAATTTTTCATGTAACTCTCTTGGCAGTGCTTTTGTTAAAATATCCGCAACCATTTCATTAGTTGATACATGACGTAATTTAATAATTCCTTCATCAACTACATCACGAACAAAATAATGACGAATATCTATATGTTTTGTACGTGCATGATAAATCGAGTTCATTGCCAGTTGTTCAGCTCCACGATTGTCAATTAATATTTTAATTTTCAAAAATTTTTCTTGCTCTAGTTCAGTCAATAAATCATTTAAATATATTGCTTCTTTTACAGCTTCTGATAAACTAACATATTCTGATTCAGTAGATGAAAGTGCCACAGTTCTTTGTTTTTGAGATTTCCAGCTCACAGCACCCCCTGCCAACATAAATACATATCCAGAATATGATCTTCGATCTTCAAGACAACCTCCCCAATCAGCATCACAGTATCCAATCATAGATTTTGTTTCTTTAGTATAAAGTATTCCTAATTCTATTGTACCAGCTAAATATCTCAATATTCTCTTAACTCCCAACCAATCTTGTTTACTTGGTTTGTTTACAAATTGAGCTAATCTTGAAACAGTATTTGCAATATCTGGTCGAGTTCCAACCACTAAATACATTAGTGCTCCAATAACTTCTCTATAAAATTTACTATTAATTTCTTCTTTTTCAGTTAAATAAAATATTTTCTTCTTTTGTAATTCTGCTGGCGTTTTAACTGGATTGCAATTATTCATTTCATATTTTTTAAGTAAATTGATAATATATCTTGATTGATTAATAAAAATATATTGATCTGATTGATTAATTTCTATTCCCAAACATTGTTTTGCAAGACCTAGATCCTTAATTTCAAATTCTTCTTGTAGTTTAATTTTAATTTCATCAATCCAATCAACATCTGATGATGCAATTAAGAAATCATCAACATAAACTAGAAATAATAAAATATCTTTACCACGTTTTGTATAATACAAACAACTCTCCTTTTTTGTTGACTTTAGTCCAATACTTTCCAACTTATTTGATAATTTTTCATTCCATTGTCGAGCAGCTTGTTTAAGACCATAGAGAGCTTTATTTAATTTACAAACATCACCTCCTTCTTCAATACATTTTAACATTTTTGTAGCTTTATTTTTTAATTCTTCAGACACCTGACTATCATCAATTATCCACATCAAAATTTCATGTAGCATATCCGGTATTTCCATATAAACATTTTCTTCTAATATTCCATTTAAATAGGCAGTTACAACATCAAATTGTCTTATTACAAGTTTTAATTCCACAGACAATGCAATTAAAAGTCTCATTGATTCCATTCTTGCAACTGGAGCAAAAGTTTGATCATAATCAATACCATATTTCTGACTATAACCTTTTGCAACAATACGAGCTTTTCTTTTTTCAATAAGCCCATCTGATCCAAATTTATTTGTTAAAATCATTCGACTTCCCACAACACTTTGACCTTCAGGTAATTTTACAATATTCCAAGTATCATTTTTTAATAAACTTATGACTTCTGATTTAATTGCTCTCTTCCACTCAGCACACTCTTGAGAATTAATAGCATCTTCCAATTTAACTTCAGCTACTCCAACAAATATATTATCATTATCATTATCATCTTCATTAGAATCAGATTCAATCCTTTCTTTAACTTCACAATTATTAACTTTTGAAAATAATTTTCTGGGACGTCCTTTCAAACCTGTTTTAATTAATTTTGGTCTTCCTGGTCCTCTTCTTTCTTCTCTAGTATATTCTCTTGAGTTTCTTCTAGGAGTTTCTTGAATAGATGATTGAATACCAGATGAATTTTCATTTTCTTCATTATCTTCTAAATTTTCTTCTGGAATTCCATCTAAAGTTTCTGTCTCATTACTATTTTTAAATCCTGTTATCAATTCAATCCATGGTTTATCCTTGTTTTCAAAATCATTAATAATCAGCTGTTTAATCTCTTGGTTCTTTAAAACTGTAGTAACATTATCTTCAATAAATTTCACATCACGAGCAACAATAAATTTTCTCTTTTCTGGTAACCAAATTCTGTATCCTTTTGATTCACGTGGATAACCTACAAAAATTCCTTTCATTGATCTATCAGATAATTTGCCTTTTGTTGGATCTTTATCTAAGACATATACAGTTGATCCAAATGCTCGTAAATAATTTAAATGAACTTTATCCCTGTTGAACCATCTCTGATAAGGAGTATCTCCATTAATACTTCTTGAAGGACATCTGTTTCTCAAATGACATGCTGTAGCTACAGCATCAGTCCAAAACATATCCGATAAATTTGATTGAAGTAATAAACATCGTCCCATTTCAACTAATGTTCGATTTAAACGTTCAGCAACACCATTTTGCTGAGGTGTTCTTACAACACTTAATCGACGTTGAATACCTTGATTACGCAGGAAAGAATCCATCTCAGTATTACAATACTCTTTACCATTATCACTTTGAAGATACTTAATCTTCTTCCCTGTCATACGTTCAGCTTGATTTTGATACATTTTGAAAGCTTCTAGTGCACCACTCTTCTGTTTAAGAAAGTATACTTCACACCATCGAGAATAATCATCAATAAATGTAATAAAATATTTTGCTCCATTCACTGATTGTGTCCTAAACGGTCCAACAATATCTGTATAAACTATTTCAAGAAGTTCTTTACTCTGTCGTTCACTTCCTGAAAACGGTAACCCTGTCATCTTGCCTCGTAGACACACTTCACATCTTGACAAACATTTCAATTATTCAGAGGTTACTTTACTTGTAGTATTCTGATTAATCACCCGAAATAAATCCTTAGCATTTAAATGACCCATACGACAATGCCACATCAATAACTCAGAATTAGCTTTACCTTCTCCAATACAAGCTTCTTCATTACCTTCTTGTAAATAATAGAGATCACCACGCCTTTCAGCAACAAATTTAACATTTCCAGTCATATCCATAATTACAGCTGAATCTTTTTTAAATAGAATTTCATGATCCTTATTAGTAATTTTAGCAACTGATACTAGATTTGACCTTAAATCTGGTACAAATAATGTGTTTGAAAAATCTACTGACCTCAGCTGTTTACCATTACTAATCGACAAATTAACAGTACCTTTTCCTTTGATTTCACTATTTGCTTGATTAGCCAAATTTATTTTCCCACTAATTTCTTCATTTAAAGACTTAAATAATTGTTTATCACCACATAAATGTGTTGTCCAGCCACTATCAAGAATCCAAGGTCGACAACTTGGAACACTACCAGCAAATTCAACATTAAATACTGCAAAAGTATCATCATCCGCTTGAGAACATTGGTTTTCTTGTGTGTATCTATTCTGTCTATCTGGTCTATTTCTTCTGAAATTTGGTTTCAATTGAGTTGGACATTCAGGAGACTTATGTCCTTGTTTTCCACATTTAAAACAATATCCTTTAAAAATATTTTTGTAACTCGGTTGATTTTCAGCCCTTACATTTCCAGCTAACTCAACAACTGAATTTGAACCAATTTCACTCTTTTCAAGTATCTTAACCTTAAGAGCTTCAACCTCCAAGAGTTCATCACGTGATTCCATAGCACATTTAAAACCTTCATAGCTATCTGGTAGACTATATAATAACATTACAGACAATAAATCTTTATTCACTTCAATATCCATAGCTCCAAGTCGATCAACTATATCCGAAAACTTGTTTACATGATCCCTGACATCACCACCTTCAGACATCTTGTGAAGCATAAGTTGCTTAAGTAATAAAGCTTTTCTTGCAGGTCCTTTGGAAGCATAAACTGAGGCAAGTTTTTGCCAAACTTCATGAGAAGTATTACAACCTCGGACATGCTGCAATTCCGTTGAACTAATTGCTAATATTACTTCTGACTTAGCTTTACGATCAATTTTTATCCATCCATTTCTTTCTTCTTGATTATTTTCCGCAGCAACAGGAATCGGTTTTTCACCACTGACATATTCCCACAAATCATTTTTGATCAATAGCGCCTCAACATGAATTTTCCAGGCTTCATAATTGTCCTTACTCAACAGCTCAAATCTTGTAGCACTCACTGATGTCGTCATATTAATTTTTTAATTAAAGCCTGGGCCCATAACCTATTGAAGCAGATATTATATGCACAGTTATATATTAAATATTTTATTAATTAATAAGTCCTCAGACTGAAATTATACAGAAAGTCCTCAGACAATATTTCTTATAGACATAAAACAATTGAATTTAATATAATAATTTTTTTTATATAAACAAAAACAAAACAAGTTTAAGTAATTTAATTTAAGAATGAATGTATTGTAATTCCAACAGATTCATTGGACCTACTGTCATCATAACTATTGACAAACCACACTGAGACTGTATCAAAAAGAAAACATTAGAAGTGATAGAGGGCAAAATTAAGAAAATGCATAAGTTACCCATTTTATACGAGAGATGGTGTAGTATTCTATAATGCAAAGTTTACCTTTACCTACAATATATATATAGAGGTAAAGTTTGCGGAAACACTAACATTATTAAAAACCTGAAAAAAAATCTATTCTTTTTATAAAATACCTTATATTTATAGGTTCACTATAAATTTGTATGAAAAAAGAAAATTTATTCATAGAAAACAATATCCCTACAAGTTAGTAAATAAACATGCACATGCGGCGGTTGTGGATTGACTGTCTGCATAAATATTGACAAGGCACATTAAAACTGTAATAAAAATAAAGCATTAGAATTGATGGAGAGTAAAATTTAAAAAATTCAAAACTTGACTATATTATAAGCAAGGTTGTCCTGTCATCTATAATGCGAAATTGTAAGAGAAATATATTATATATATAGGTAAAGTTTACTGAAACACTAAAATTATTAATAACTTAAAAAAAAAAATTCTTTTAAGAAAATACTTTACAGTTATGGGTACGCGATAAAATGATAAAAAAAAGTTAGCTTATACATAGAAACATATATCCTAACAATTTAATAAATAATCATGCACATGTGGGGGTTATGGATTCATTGGATTGACTATCATCATACTTATTGACAAGCCACAATGAGACTGTAATAAAAAATTCACTAGAATTATTAGAGCATAAAATTTAGAAAATGCATAACTTACCTATTTTATACGCGAGATGGTGTTGTCTTCTATAATGCAAAATTTAATTTTACCTACAATATATATAGAGGTAAAGTTAGCTGAAACACTAACATTAAAAACCTGAAAAAAAAATCTGTTCTTTTTATATAATACCTTATATTTTAGGTTTACTATGAAATTGTATAAAAAAAAGAAAATTTATTTATAGAATACAATATTCCTTCTAGTTAGTAAATAATCATGCACATGCGGCGGTTGTGGATTGACTGTCTTCATAACCATTGATAAGGCACATTAGGACTGTAAAAAAAAATTAAACATTAAATTTGATGGAAAGTAAAATTAAAAAAATTCATAACTTACCTGTTTTATACGGAAGGTGGTCCTGTCATCTATAATGCGAAATTGGACGAGAAATATGTTATATATAAGAGTAAAGTTTACTGAAACACTAAAATTATTAATAACCTAAAAAAAAATATTCTATTAAAAAAATACTTCACAGTTAGGCGTACATTATAAAATGATAAGAAAAAAGCAAGCTTATACATAGAAACATATATCCTTACAAGCTAATAAATAATCATGCACATGTGGGGATTATGGATTTATTGGATTAACTATCATCATACCTATTGACAAGCCACAATGAGACTGTAATAAAAAATACACTAGAATTATTAGAGCATAAAATTTAGAAAATGCATAACTTACCTATGTTATACGCGAGATGGTGTTGTCTTCTATAATGCAAAATTTAACTTTACCTAAAATATAGATAGAGGTAAAGTTTGCTGAAACACAAACATTATTAAAAACCTGAAAAAAAATCTATTCTTTTTATAAAATACCTTATATTTATAGGTTCACTATAAATTTGTATGAAAAAAGAAAATTTATTCATAGAAAACAATATCCCTACAAGTTAGTAAATAAACATGCACAAGCGGGGGTTATGGATTCATTGGATTGACTGTCATCTAAACTATTGACAAGCCACAATAAAAATGTATTAAAAGAAACAATAGAATTGATAAACGATAAAATTTAGAAAATGCATAACTTACCTATTTTATACGCGAGATGGTGTTGTCTTCTATAATGCAAAATTTAACTTTACCTACAATATATATAGAGGTAAAGTTTACTAAAACTCTAAAATTATTAATAACCTAAAAAAAAATATTCTTTTAAAAAAATACTTTACAGTTAGGGCTACACTATAAAATGATAAGAAAAGAGCAAGCTTATACATAGAAACATATATCCTTACAATTTAATAAATAATCATGCACATGTGGGGGTTATGGATTATTAGTATTGACTATCATCATACCTATTGACAAGCTACAATAAGACTGTAATAATAAAAAACTAGAATTACTAGAGCATAAAATTTAGAAAATGCATAACTTACCTATTTTGTATGCGAGATGGTGTTGTCTTCTATAATGCAAAATTTAACTTTACCTACAATATACATAAAGGCGAAGTATGCTGAAACACTAACATTATTAAAAACCAGCAAAAAACATCTATTCTTCTTATAAAATACCTTATATTTATAGGTTTTCTATAAAATTGTATAAAAAATGAAAATTTATTTATAGAAAACAATATTTCTACTAGTTAGTAAATAAACATGCACATGCGGCGGTTGTGGATTGACTTCAGTCTTCATAAATATTGACAAGGCACATTGAGACTGTAAAAAAAAAAAAAACATTAAATTTGATGGAGAGTAAAATTAAAAAAATTCATAACTTACCTGTTTTATACGTAAGGTGGTCCTGTCATCTATAATGCGAAATTGAACAAGAAATATATTATATATAGAGGAAAAGTTTACTAAAACACTAAAATTATTAATAAACTAAAAAAAAAAATTCTTTTAAAAAAATACTTTACAATTAGGGGTACACTATAAAATGAGACGACACAGTGGGCGAGAGCATTGATGCTTGACGCCGACTGCTGTGTCTTCGGGTTCGATCCCCGGACCAGATATATATATTATGGGGTTGGTTATTATGAACTTATATTGATTATGGTTATACATAATCGTACAGTTATTAGGCAGTGGTGTAGCCCACATATATGAGGCCACGACATCATAAATACTGCCAACATTAAAGAAGGTCGTCGGTGATAGGACTCAGCATCGGAAATAGGCCAACGTTAAATAAAAAAAAACTATAAAATGATATGAGAAAAGCAAGCTTATACATAGAAACATATATCCTTACAAGTTAATAAATAGTCATGCACATGTGGGGCTTATGGATTCATCGGATTGACTGTCATCATACCTATTGACAAACCACAATGAGACTGTATTAAAAAAAAACATTAGAATGAATAGAGGGCAAAATTAAGAAAATGCCTAACTTACCTATTTTATAAGCGAGATTGTGTTGTCTTCTATAATGGAAAATTTAACTTTACCTACAATTTATATAGAGGTAAAGTTTGTTGAAACACTAACATTAATAAAAACCTGAAAAAAAAATTTATTCTCTTTATAAAATACCTTATATTTATAGATTCACTGTAAAATTGTATAAAATAAGAAAACATATTCATAGAATACAATATTAATACTAGTTAGTAAAAAAACATGCAGATGCGGAGGTACCTACAATATATATAGGGGTAAAGTTTGCTGAAACACTAACAATAATAAAAATCTGAAAAAAAAATCTATTATTTTTATAAAATACCTAATATTTATAGGTTTACTATAAAATTGTATAAAAAAGAAATTTTTTTTTATTAAATACAATATTCCTACTAGTTAGTAAATAAACATGCACCGGCGGTTGTGGATTGACTGTCTTCATAACTATTGACAACGCACATTAAGACTGTAAAAAAAAATTCAACAATAAATTTGATGGAGAATAAAATTTAAAAAAATTATAACTTACCTATTTTATACGCAAGGTGGTCCTGTCATCTATATTGCAAAATGGGACGAGAAATATATTATATATAGAGGTAAAGTTTACTAATACACTAAAATTATTATTAACCTAGAAAATAAAATATTCTTTAAAAAATATTACTTTACAATTAGGGCTACACTATAAAATGATATGAAAAATGCAAGCTTATACATAGAAACATATATCCTTACAAGTTAATAAATAATCATGCACATGTAAGGGTTATGGATTCATTGGACCTACTGTCATCATAACTATTGACAAACCACACTGAGACTGTATCAAAAAGAAAACATTAGAAGTGATAGAGGGCAAAATTAAGAAAATGTATAACTTACCCATTTTATACGAGAGTTGGTGTAGTCTTCTATAATGCAAAGTTTACCTTTACCTACAATATGTAAATAGAGGTAAAGTTTGCTGAAACACTAACATTATTAAAAACCTGAAAAAAAAATCAATTCTTTTTATAAAATACCTTATATTTATAGGTTCACTATAAATTTGTATGAAAAAAGAAAATTTATTCATAGAAAACAATATCCCTACAAGTTAGTAAATAAACATGCACATGCGGCGGTTGTGGATTCACTGTCTGCATAAATATTGACAAGGCACAATAAAACTGTAATAAAAATAAAGCATTAGAATTGATGGAGAGTAAAATTAAAAAAATTCATAACTTGACTATATTATACGCGAGGTTGTCCTGTCATCTATAATGCGAAATTGTAAGAGAAATATATTATATATATAGGTAAAGTTTACTGAAACACTAAAATTATTAATAACTTAAAAAAAAATATTTTTTTAAGAAAATACTTTACAGTTATGGGTACGCTATAAAATGATAAAAAAAAGTTAGCTTTTACATAGAAACATATATCCTTACAATTTAATAAATAATCATGCACATGTGGGGGTTATGGATTCAATGGATTTGACTGTCATCAAACCTATTGACAAGCCACAATGAGACTGTATTAAAAAAAACACAAGAAAGAGTAGAGAATAAAATTTAAAAAATGCATAACTTACTATTTTATACGCGAGATGGTGTTGTCTTCTATATTGCAAACTTTAACTTTACCTACAATATATATAGAGGTAAAGTTTGCTGAAACACTAACATTATTAAAAACTTAAAAAAAAATCTATTCTCTTTATAAAATTGTATAAAAAAAGAACATTTATTCATAGAAAACAATATTCCTACTAGTTAGTAAGTAAACATGCACATGCGGCGGTTGTGGATTGACTGTCTCTATATCCATTGACAAGGCACATGGAGACTGTAAAACAAATTAAACATTAAAATTAAAGGAGAGAAAAATTAAAAAAAATCAAAACTTACCAATTTTATACGCGAGGTGGCCCTGTCATCAATAATGCGAAATTGAACAAAAAATATATTATATATAGAGGTAAAGTTTACTGAAACACTAAAATTATTATTAACCTAAAAAAAAAATATTCTTTTAAACAATACTTTACAATTAGGGATACAATATAAAATGATATAAAAAAAAGCAAGCTTATACATAAAAGCATATATCCTTACAAGTTAATAAATAAACATGCACATGTGAGGGTTATAAATTCATTGGATTGACTGTCATCATAACTATTGACAAACAACAATGAGACTGTATTTAATAGAAAACATTAGAATAGATAGAGGGCAAAATTAAGAAAATGCATAACTTACCTATTTTATACGCGAGATGGTGTAGTCTTCTATAATGCAAAATTTACCTTTACCTACAATATATATAGAGGCAAAGTTTGCTAAAACACTAACATTATTAAAAACCTAAAAAAAAAATTATTTTTTTTATAAAATACCTTATATTTATAGGTTCACTATAAAATTGTATTAAAAGAGAAAATTTATTCATAGAAAACAATATCCCTACAAGTTAGTAAATAAACATGCACATGCGGCGGTTGTGGATTGACTGTATTCATAAATATTGACAAGGCACAATTAAACTGTAATAAAAATAAAGCATTAGATTTGATAAGGAGTAAAATTAAAAAAATTCATAACTTACCTATATTATTTTTTTTTAATTTTATTTATTATTAATTGTGTGTGCCTTTCGGCTTTACAATCTACCGTATTCTATTTCTTAATACATTTCATTCCTATCTTAACAATTCAACCTTAAAACTAAACTTTATTAGTTTTATTTATAACTAATTATTTACTTAAAACTAAACTTTATTTATTTATTAAAACTAAAAAAAAAAAACTAAAAGAATTATTTTAGAATTTTAGTACTTTTAAAAAGTGCTTTCTGCTTCTTCTTTTCTTGACCCTCTCTATTATTCTCCACCAGCTTATTTATTCTCCTGTTCTTCTTTTCCTTCTTACTATTTCCGCCATCCACCTCTTTTCTTCACTGCCTCCCTTTAGTAGCTGGCCAATATTCCTTTCGCTCGCTACTTTTTCCTTACACTCAAACTTAATGTGCTCCAGTGTTTCGACCTCCGCTCTGCACATTTTACACTTTCTTTCCTCACTCTTTTTCCAGTATCTGTTTCCTTTTTCCTCATTTCCCAATCTAAACCTTGCTGTTCTTCTTATGTGTTTTATGTCTTTTTCTGTAAGGTACGGAGGCACATTATTTTCCCATAACCTCTTAAATTTTTTATTGTAGTTACTTTTTCTATTTTTCCCATTCTCTCCTGCTGTTGTATCTCCTTGTCCCTTCTTCTTAGCTCCTCTTCCACACTTGCGCTACCTTCTCTTCTCCTGTCTGCCTCCTCGATCGCCATTCCATTTCTTTCAAAGTACTCCTTTCTATTTTTTGGACCTCCTCCCCCCCATTCTTTATGCTATCCTCTCTTATTTTCTTTAAAATTTTGCTTTCCGCTTTGTTCAATTTCTCCTTGTGTTTTACTGCTCTTTCCCCTGTTTTAATTCGTAACTTATCCCTTTTTAGCTCCTTTATCACCATGTATCCTGGCGTGCACCTGTCCAGCCCTAGTACCCATTTCATATATCTCACCTGTATTATTTCCACTTTTCTTGTTCCTTCCACCGCCAAACCTCTGCTCCATACAACATCATACTGGCTATCAGTCTATCAAATATCCATATTCTCTTTTGTATGTCCCCCCCAAATACCTTTTCCCCTAGTCCCACACCCGTCGCAATGCTTGCTCTGCCTTCTTTGTTACCTCCCTTATCTGAGCC
Source organism: Panorpa germanica (assembly GCA_963678705.1). Lineage (NCBI taxonomy): Eukaryota > Metazoa > Arthropoda > Insecta > Mecoptera > Panorpidae > Panorpa > Panorpa germanica. Next base: position 878,485 of record OY783213.1, on the reverse strand, counting down.
TCTTCACTATTGTTCTTTTTAAAAGTGTAGCTCAGATATTTAAATTCTTCTACTTCCTCAATGTCCTTTGTCCAGGATTTTCACCTTTTGTGCCTCCTTTTTCCACCCCCTTTTTTAAATACCATAATTTTTGTCTTTTCCACGTTTAACTCTAGTCCTTTCTTGTCTATATACCTCCCTAGCTGGTGTGCCATCTCCTGCAGCTCTCCTTCCCTTTTTGCCAACAGGACTATATCGTCAGCGTATGCTAAAGTCCGTATCTTGTAGTGCCTTCCTATTAGCAATCCCCCATCTTGTCCTCTTTCCATTACCCCCTGCAAGTCTGCTGTATATATCGCAAATAAAATGGGGCTCAGAGGACAACCTTGCCTCATCCCCTTGTCTGTCCAGAATTCTTCTGATCCTTTACCCCTAACTCTTATTATTATTCTTGTTTCTTTGTAAATTTCTTTAATACCTTCCATTATGTCCTCATCTATTTTTTTCTTTCTCATGTTCTTCTACAATTTCTGTCTGTCGACCATGTCAAATGCCGCTTTAAGGTCGATGAACATTGCATATATCTGTCCTCCTTTTTCCCTTAGCTCTTTTTCAACTACATGGTTCAATGCGTATATATTGTCTAAAGTCCCTCGTCCATTTCTAAAGCCTGCTTGTGTCTCGGGAAGTTTTATTTTAACTTTTACCTCTTCTTCTAGTGTTTCTCTCACAATCCCTGCATAAATCCTGTACCCTGTATTCAGTAGTGTAATACCCCTGTAATTTTTGGCTTCATGCCTATTTCCCTTTTTATATATCGGCGTTATTACCCCTTCTCTCCAGCTGTCTGGCAGGTTTCCTCCTTTCCATATCTTGTTCATCGCTGTCAGTAATCCTTTCTCTATCCTTTCTTGCCAAGCTTTCTACGCCTCGTTCTCTAGTCCATCTCTACCTGGTGCTTTCTTTTCCTTGAGTTTTTGAATCTGTGTTTTTATTTCACCTAGTTCTATTTTGTTTACTTTCTCCTTCTCTTTTATCCCCTTCTTTGTTTTTTCGTTTCTTTTTTTTCCTCCTAGTACTCCAATAAAGTGTTTTGTCCACTCTTCCATTTTTATTTCCTTGCTTTGCTCTTTCCTTCGCTTTTTCTCCCTATTTATGTAATCCCATGCCTGCCTCTCCGTTGTTATCTCTCTAATTTCTTTTTCTATTCCTATTTTGAACTCATTCTTTTTATCTTTTATCTTATTGTTATATTCCCGTTGCTTCCTCTTGAAGTCATCTTTACTTGATTCTCCTTTCTTCCATCTCTTTAGTTCCCTTTTTACCTCTTTTTTCCATTCTTTACATTCTATATCCCACCATTTGTTTTCTCCCGTTCTATCAGATATTCTCCACCTTTTACCTTGGGTTGCTTCCTTTATCTTCTTTTCAATTTTCTTTTTCTCCTCCGTTTCTCCTTCTTCCTCGTATCTCCGTTCCAATTCCTCCATAAACTTCATCCTTCCTTTCTCCGTTCAATCACTACCCTCTTTCCATTCGTTACCAGCGGTAGGTGATCCGAGTCCACCCTCTCTTCCACTTTCATTCTTTCTACCTTTTGTCCTCCTCCCAGCGTTGTCACCACGTAGTCGATTACTGTATCCCCTCTGCTTCCCACATAGGTATATTCTTTTTTTTCATCTCCTTCCTTGTTCCCATTTAGTACTATCCATCTTTGTTCTTCTAGCATTTCCATTAGTTCTTTTTCCTCGGCGATTATTGTTTTGTCTTTCGTTGTTTTTTTCTTTTTTCTATTCCCCCATATTTCGTCCACCTCTCCCAACTCCCCAATTCTCGCGTTGAAATCCCCTCCAATTAATAGGTTTTCCTGTTTCTCATCCTTAATTATTTCTTTTATTTCTTTCATTGTTTCTATTATATTACCTTTACTGTATATTGTTACTATTTCCCATGTCTCTTCTTCTAGTTTTAACGTTCTTCTTACTGCTGTTTCTCTTCTGTCTGGTACCTTTTCCTCTTTTAGCTCCCTACGTACCCCCATTATAATTCCACCTCTTGCTCTCCCTATCTTATGCTCCCTTACAGCACCTTGGCACACCCATCTGTAGTTTTTCGGTAGTTTGTCTTCCCATTCTTCCCATTCTTTGCTTTCCAGCCATGTTTCCACTATCCCAATCACATCCCAACCTTTGATGTATCTCCAGAAATCCTTATCTTTTCGTTTTATACCCGCCACGTTCCAGAAACCTATTTTTATCCTCTTTTTTATTTCTCTTCTTTCGTCTCTCCCACTTTTACCACTCCTTTTACTTTCCCCCAACTCCTTCACCATTTTTTTCTAAATTCCCCCTTTTCCAGTTCTTTGTTTTTTTCATTCCATATATACTGTGTTCCTTCACACCATACTTTCTTGTAACCGACCATTACATCCTTTTTCCCCTCCTCTCTTTTCTTTTTTGCCCACTGTCTCAATTGCCACTGCACTTCTCTCTCTTTTTTTGTATGTTAAATCGTCTTCTATGTACACATCTGTGCCCCTCAGTGTACTTTTTTTTCCATTATCTTTCTCTTCTTTTCTTCTCCCTCACATCTCGCTATCACTATTCCCTTTTCTTTTCCAACCGTGAACGCTTGAGTTATTTTTACTTCTTCCTTCAATTCTTTTAGTATCCATTCTTTCACTTCTTTCCTAAGTTCCGCGCCCATTTTGCTTGTTTTTACACCCCTTATGACTATGTTCTCCCTCTTCTCGCGCTTCCTGGCTATTTCCTGTTCTTTTTCCAGTTCCTCCACCTTTTCTCTAACTTCTTTCTCTGTTTCTTCCTTTTCTTTTCTTCTTCTTTCCTTTCTTCTTTTTTCTCTTCCTTCTCTTTTTCCAACCTCCTTATAAGATCTTCCCTTTCCTTGCGCGATTCTTCGATGAATGTCTTGAATTCTTTTTCCATCTTTTTCAATCTCTCCCTCATTTCCTTCATTTCTTCTTGCATTTCTTTTTCTGTTTGTATCATCCTTTTGATTTTTTCCTCTGTTTCGTCCTCCTTCTTCTTATCCTGCTCCCTCCTCGTCTTTATTATCTCGGCATTTTTTTTTCTCACCACGTCACCTATTGTTATTTTTGATATTTGTTCAATTCTTTGTTACTTTGTTAATACTATTGTTACTCAATACAAAGAGAATTATTAATATTAAGACAATTTATTCAGAACACTATTAACAAATTATTAGAACACTAAAAACGTGATATATGGAGTAATTCGATCACTACAAATATATAACTATTTTTAATAGACGCACAATTTCTTTACGCTTCTAATAGTACTAAAATAATATTTGTATCGATCGCGATTTATTTAAAAAAAATATATTTTCTTAGTGAGGGCTATACAATGACTTGCATTGAATAAAAACTCAATCCAACCCATAACTTACCCAAATTATACGCAAGGTTCTCCCGTAATCTATAATGCGAAATAAAAAAAATATTATTTATAAAGGTAAAGTTTACTGAAACACAAAAATTATTAATAACTTAAAAAATAAAATATTTTTTTTAAAAAATACTTTACAGTAAGGGGTACACTATAAAATTTTATAAAAATAGCAAGCTTATACATAGAAACATATATCCTTACAAGTTAATAAATAATAACGCACATGTGGGGATTATGGATTCATTAGGTTTATTGTCATCATAACTACTGACAAGCCACATTAGGACTGTATAAAAAAAAAAATTAGATTTGATAGAGAGCAAAATTAAGAAAATGCATAATTTACTTATTTTATAAGCGAGAAGGTGTTGTCTACTATAATGCAAAATTTAATTTTACCTATATTATATATAGAGGTAAAGTTTGCTGAAACACTAACATTAATAAAAACCTGAAAAAAAAAACTATTCTTTTTATAAAATACCTTATATTTATAGGTTTACTATCAAATTGTATAAAAAAAGAACATTTATTCATAGAAAACAATATTCCTACTAGTTAATAAATAAACATGCACATGCGGCGGTTGTGGATTGAGTGTCTCCATATCCATTGACAAGGCACATAGAGACTGTAAAACAAATTAAACATTAAAATTAAAGGAAAGTAAAATTGAAAAAAATCATAACTCACCTATATTATACGCGAGGTTATCCTGTCATCTATAATGCGAAATTAAATGAGAAATATATTATATATAAAGGTAAAGTTTACTAAAACACTAAAATTATTAATAACCTAAAAAAAAAATAATCTTTTAAAAAAATACTTTACAGTTTGGGGTACACTATAAAATGATATGCAAAAAGGAATCTTATACATAGAAAACATATATCCTTATAAGTTAATAAATAATCATGCACATCTTGGGGTTATGGATTCATTGGATTGACTGTCATCATAACTATTGACAAGCCACAATGAGACTGTATTAAAAAAAACATTAGAATTGATAGAGGATAAAATTTAAAAAATGCGTAACTTAACTATTTTATACGCAAGATGGTGTTGTCTTCTATATTTCAAAATTTAACTTTACCTACATTATATATAGAGGTAAAGTTTGCTGAATCACTGTTATTATTAAAATCCTGAAAAAAAAATCTATTCACTTTATAAAATACCTTATATTTATAGGTTCACTATAAAATTATATAAAAAAAGAAAATTCATTCATAGAATACAATATTCCTACTAGTTAGTAAATAAACATGCACATGCGGCGGTTGTGGATTGACTGTCTTCATAAATATTGACCAGGCACATTGAGACTGTAATAAAAATTAGGAATTAAATTTGATAGAGCATGCACTTAAAAAAAATCATAACTTACCTATATAATACGCAAGGTTGTCCTGTAATCTATAATGCGAAATTGAAAGAGAAATATATTATATATAGAGGTAAAGTTTACTGAAACACTAAAATTTTTAATAACCTAAAAAGTAAAATGATTTTTTAAAAAAATTCTTTACAGTTAGGGGACAATATAAAATTTTATAAAAATAGCAAGCTTATACATAGAAACATATATCATTACAAGTTAATAAATAAACATGCACATGCGGGGGTTATGGATGCATTGGATTGACTGTAATCATACCTATTGACAAGCCACAATGAGACTGTATTAAATAAAAACATTAGAATTGATACAGGGCAAAATTAAGAAAATGCATAACTCACCTATTTTATAAGCGAGATGGTGTTGTCTTCTATATTGCAAAATTTAACTTTACCTACATTAAATATAAAGGTTAAGTTTGCTGAAACACTAACAATAATAAAAACCTTAAAAAAAACTATTCTTTTTATAAAATACCTTATCTTTATAGGTTTACTATAAAATTGTATAAAAAAGAAATTTTTTTTTATTAAATACAATATTCCTACTAGTTAGTAAATAAACATGCACCGGCGGTTGTAGATTGACTGTCTTTATAACTATTGACAACGCACATTAAGACTGTAAAAAAAAATTTAACAATAAATTTGAAGAAGAATAAAATTTAAAAAAATTATAACTTACCTGTTTTATACGCAAGGTGGTCCTGTTATCTATAATGCAAAATGGGACGAGAAATATATTATATATAGAAGTAAAGTTTACTGATACACTAAAATTATTAATAACCTAAAAAATAAAATATTCTTTTAAAAATATTACTTTACAATTAGGGGTACACTATAAAATGATATGAAAAATGCAAGCTTATACATAGAAACATATATCCTTACAAGTTAATAAATAATCATGCACATGTGGGGGTTATGGATTCATTGGACCTACTGTCATCATAACTATTGACAAACCACACTGAGACTGTATCAAAAAGAAAACATTAGAAGTGATAGAGGGCAAAATTAAGAAAATGCATAACTTACCCATTTTATACGCGAGTTGGTGTAGTCTTCTATAATGCAAAGTTTACCTTTACCTACAATATATATAAAGGTAAAGTTTGCTGAAACACTAACATTAATTAAAACCTGAAAAAATAATCTATTCTTTTAATAAAGTACCTTATATTTATAAATTTACTATAAACTTGTATGAAAAAACAAAATTTATTCATAGAAAACAATATTCTTACAAGTTAGTAAGTAAACATGCACATGCGGCGGTTGTGGATTGACTGTCTGCATAAATATTGACAAGGCACAATAAAACTGTAATAAAAATAAAGCATTAGAATTGATGAACAGTAAAATTAAAAAAAATCATAACTTGACTATATTATACGCGAGGTTGTCCTGTCATCTATAATGCGAAATTGTAACAGAAATATATTATATATATAGGTAAAGTTTACTGAAACACTAAAATTATTAATAACTTAAAAAAAAATATTCTTTTAAGAAAATACTTTTCAGTTATGGGTACGCTATAAAATGATAAAAAAAAAGTTAGCTTATACATAGAAACATATATCCTTACAATTTAATAAATAATCATGCACATGTGGGGGTTATGGATTCAATGGATTGACAGTCATCATACCTATTGACGAGCCACAATGAGACTGTATTGAAAAAAACACAAGAAAGAGTAGAGAATAAAACTTAGAAAATGAATAACTTACTATTTTATACGCGAGATGGTGTTGTCTTCTATATTGCAAAATGTAACTTTACCTACAATATATATAGAGGTAAAGTTTGCTGAAACACTAATATTATTAAAAACCTGAAAAAAAAATCTATTTTCTTTATAAAATACCTTATATTTATAGGTTTACTATAAAATTGTATAAAAAAAGAACATTTATTCATAGAAAACAATATTCCTACTAGTCAGAAAATAAACATGCACATGCGGCTGTTGGGGATTGACTGTCTTCATAACCATTGACAATGCACATAGAGACTGTAAAACAAATAAAACAATAAAATTAAAGGAGAGAAAAATTGAAAAAAATCATTACTTACCAATTTTATACGCGAGGTGGTCCTGTCATCTATAATGCGAAATTGAACAAAAAATATATTATATATTGAGGTAAAGTTTACTTACCTAAAATTATTATTAACCAAAAAAAAAATATTCTTTTAAAAAGTACTTTACAATTAGAAGTACACTATAAAATGATATGAAAAATGCAAGCTTATACATAGAAACATATATCCTTACAAGTTAATAAATAATCTTGCACATGTGAGGGTTATGGATTCTGTAACAGTCTCATATAGATTCATTAATTATTGATAATATATTTTAACTAACTATTTAGGAACCATTGGAAAGTTCACATACAAAGTATTTTTAATAGTTTTAGGCGTCGAAAAGTCGCGAACATTATTTACATTAAGTATTGCTTTATCGATAGAATTATGTCCGTATTTTAATATTATATTCAAAACTGCTGACGCAGTATTTACAATAACTTTTAAGAGAAATATGAACTAACTTCCTTTGTGCGTATGGCACGTGTAGGTTTAAATAATGTTTATATTAAAACCAAACTCAAAACCAAAGCCATGATGACGGAATAAGTTTAAATGAGGTCATCTTTTGAAACAAAGGGTTTTAAGCTATATAAACTGAGTTTAAGAGAAGAGTGGGGATCATTCCACCTTGATCACGAGATCAGACCATCTTGATCACGAGTCAGAGTCAGTACATTGAGACCCAGTTGAAAGGTCTTTCTAGACAGACTCCGTCAAAGAGGAAGTAGCGCCCCTCAGACGGTTGGTCCGGTTTAGTCAGTCGCTTTGATATAAAGATAGTAAAGTTACTAAGATTTGTATTAATTAAGGTTTTGAATAATAAAGAAAATAGTGTTAATGAATCCCTTGTTTTAATTGTAAAAGTACTTAGAGTTAACGGTCGCATCGCGTTAAATTAAAGTGATTGTCAAAAGCAGAGGAAGCTGCCTGCAGAAAGTACAAAAAGTAAGTAAAACCTAATATATTTATGTAATATGATTAGTTGAGGTAATAAGTCCTGAATGATAAAGAAGCCTCCACAATTAGCATTAGCTTAGGTCATCCGACTCAAGGAGATCCAGATCTCTAAAAGAACTTTTCGCATGAGACGATGGTAGAATCGCTCTCATAAAATAAGTAACTACCACCATATATAGATAATAGATATAAGGGGGTAGGGTTACAATTCATTGGATTGAATGTCATCATAACTATTGACAAACAACAATGAGACTGTATTAAAAAGAAAACATTAGAATAGATAGAGGGCAAAATTAAGAAAATGCATAACTTACTTATATTATAAGCGAGATGGTGTTGTCTACTATAATGCAAAATTTAACTTTACCTACACTATATATTGAGGTAAAGTTTGCTGAAACACTAACATTATTAAAAACCTGAAAAAAAATTTATTCTTTTTATAAAATACCTTATATTTATAGGTTCACTATAAAATTGTATTAAAAGAGAAAATTTATTCATAGAAAACAATATCCCTACAAGTTAGTAAATAAACATGCACATGCGGCGGTTGTTGATTGACTGTGTTCATAAATATTGACAAGGCACAATAAAACTGTAATAAAAATAAAGCATTAGATTTGATAAGGAGTAAAATTAAAAAAATTCATAACTTACCTATATTATTTTTTTTTTTTATTTTATTTATTATTAATTGTGTTTGCCTTTCGGCTTTACAATCTACCGTATTCTATTTCTTAATACATTTCATACCTATCTTAACAATTCAACCTTAAAACTAAACTTTATTAGTTTTATTTAAAACTAATTATTTACTTAAAACTAAACTTTATTTATTTATAAAAACTAAAAAAAAAAAAAAACTAAAAGAATTATTCTAGAATTTTAGTACTTTTAAAACGTGCTTTCTGCTTCTTCTTCTCTTGACCCTCTCTATTATTCTCCACCAGCTTATTTAGTTTCCTGTTCTTCCTTTCCTTCTTACTATTTCCGTTATCCACCTCTTTCCTTCACTGCCTCCCTTTAGTAGCTGGCCAATATTCCTTTCGCTCGCTACTTTTTCCTAACACTCAAACTTAATGTGCTCTAGCGTTTCGCCCTCCGCTCTGCACATTCTACACTTTCTTTCTTCATTTTTTTTCCAGTATCTGTTCCCTTTTTCCTCATTTCCCAATCTAAACCTTGCTGTTCTTCTTATGTGTTTTATGTCTTTTTCTGTAAGGTACTGAGGCACATTATTTTCCCATAACCTCTTATATCTTTTATTGTAGTTACTTTTTCTATTTTTCCCATTCTCTCCTGCTGTTGTATCTCCTTGTCCCTTCTCCTTAGCTCCTCTTCCACACTTGCGCTTCCTTCTCTTCTCCTGTCTGCCTCCTCGATCGCCATTCCATTCCTTTCAAAGTACTCCTTTCTCTTTTTTGGACTTCCTCCCCCCCCCATTCTTTATGCTATCCTCTCTTATTTTCTTTAAAATTTTGCTTTCCGCTTTGTTCAATTTCTCCTCGTGTTTTACTGCTCTTTCCCCTGTTTTAATTCGTATCTTATCCCTTTTTAGCTCATCCATCACCATGTATCCTGGCGTGCACCTGTCCAGCCCTAGTACCCATTTCATATATCTCACCTGTATTATTTCCAACTTTTCTTGTTCCTTCCACCCCCAAACCTCTGCTCCATACAACATCATACTGGCTATCAGTCTATCAAATATCCATATTCTCTTTTGTATGTCCCCCCCAAATACCTTCTCCCCTAGACCAAACACCCGTCGCATTGCTTGCTCTGCCTTCTTTGTTACCTCCCTTATCTGAGCCTCTTCTCCATTGTTCTTTTTAAAAGTGTAGCTCAGATATTTAAATTTTTCTACTTCCTCAATGTCCTCTGTCTTGGTTTTTCACCTTTTATGTCTCATTTTTCCACCCCTTTTTTTAAATACCATAATTTTTGCCTTTTTCACGTTCAACTCTAGTCCTTTCCCGTCTATATACCTCCCTAGCCGGTATGCCATCTCCTGCAGCTCTCCTTCCCTTTTTGCCAACAAGACTATATCGTCAGCGTATGCTAAAGTCCATATCTTGTAGTGCCTTCCTATTAGCATTCCCCCATCTTGTCTTCTTTCCATTACCCCCTCCAAGTCTGCTGTATATATCGCAAATAAAATGGGGCTCAGAGGACAACCTTGCCTCATCCCCTTGTCTGTCCAGAATTTTTCTGATTCTTTACCCCCAACTCTTATTCTCATTCTTGTTTCCTTGTAAATTTCTTTAATACCTTCCATTATGTCCTCATCTATTTTTTTCTTTCTCATGTACTACTACAATTTCTGTCTGTCGACCATGTCAAACGCCGCTTTAAGGTCGATGAACATTGCATATATCTGTCCTCCTTTTCCCTTAGCTCTTTTTCAACTACATGGTTCAATGCGTATATATTGTCTAAAGTCCCTCGTCCATTTCTAAAGCCTGCTTGTGTCTCGGGAAGTATTTCTTTTACTTTTACCTCTTCTTCTAGTGTTTCTCTCACAATTCCAGCATAAATCCTGTACCCTGTGTTCAGAAGTGTAATACCCCTGTAATTTTTGGCTTCATGCCTATTTCCCTTTTTATATATCGGCGTTATTACCCCTTCTCTCCAGCTGTCTGGCAGGTTTCCTCCTTTCCATATCTTGTTCATCGCTGTTAGTAATCCTTTCTCTATCCTTTTTTGCCAAGCTTTCTACTCCTCGTTCTCTAGTCCATCTCTACCTGGTGCTTTCTTTTCCTTGAGTTTTTGAATCTGTGTTTTTATTTCACCTAGTTCTATTTCGTTTACTTTCTCCTTCTCTTTTAGACCCTTCTTTGTTTTCTCGTTTCTTTTTTTTCCTCCTAGTACTCCTATAAAGTGTTTTGTCCACTCTACCATTTTTATTTCCTTGCTTGGCTCTTTCCTTCGCTTTTTCTCCCTATTTATGTAATCCCATGCCTGCCTCTCCGTTGTTATCTCTCTAATTTCTTTTTCTATTCCTATTTTGAACTCATTGTTTTTATCTTTTATCTTATTGTTATATTCCCTTTGCTGCCTCTTGAAGTCTTCTTTACTTGATTCTCCTTTCTTCCATCTCTTTAGTTTCCTTTTTATCTCTTTTTTCCATTCTTTACATTCTATATCCCACCATTTGTTTTCTCCCGTTCTATCAGATATTCTCCACCTTATACCTTGCATTGCTTTTTTCATCCTCTCTTCAATTTTCTCCATCTCCTCCGTTTCTCCTTCTTTCTCATATCTCCGTTCCAATTCCTCCATAAACTTCTTCCTTCCTTCCTCCGTCCAATCACTGCCCTCTTTCCATTCGTAACCAGCGGTAGGTGATCCGAGTCCACCCTCTCTTCCACTTTTATTCTTTCTACCTTGTGTCCTTCTCCCAGCGTTGTCATCACGTAGTCGATTACTGTATCCCCTCTGCTTCCCACATAGGTATATTCTTCTTCTTCATCTCTTTCCTTGTTCCCATTTAGTATTATCCATCCTTGTTCTTCTAGCATTTCCATTAGTTCTTTTTCCTCGGCGTTTATTGTTTTGTCTTTCGTTGTTCTTTTCTTTTTTCTATTCCCCCATATTTCGTCCACCTCTCCCAACTCCCCAATTCTTGCGTTGAAATCCCCTCCAATTAATAGGTTTTCCTGTTTCTCATCCTTAATTATTTCTTTTATTTTTTTCATAGTTTCTTTTATATTACCTTTACTGTATATTGTTACTATTTCCCATGTCTCTTCTTCTAGTTTTATCGTTCTCCTTACTGCTGTTTCTCTTCTGTCTGGTACCTTTTCCTCTTTTAACTCCCTACGTACCCCCATTATAATTCCACCTCTTGCTCTCCCTTTCTTATGCTCCCTTACAGCACCTTGGCACACCCATCTGTAGTTTTTCGGTAGTTTGTCTTCCCATTCTTCCCATTCTTTGCTTTCCAGCCATGTTTCCACTATCCCAATCACATCCCAACCTTTGATGTATCTCCAGAAATCCTTATCTTTTCTTTTTATACCCGCCACGTTCCAGAAACCTATTTTTATCCTCTTTTTTATTTCTCTTCTTTCGTCTCTCCCACTTTTACCACTCTTTTTACTTTCCCCCAACTCCTTCACCATTTTTTTCTAAATTCCCCCTTTTCCAGTTCTTTGTTTTTTTCATTCCATATATACTGTGTTCCTTCACACCATACTTTTTTGTAACCGACCATTACATCCTTTTTCCCCTCCTCTCTTTTCTTTTTTGCCCACTGTCTCAATTGCCACTGCACTTCTCTCTCTTTTTGTATGTTAAATCGTCTTCTATGTACACATCTGTGCCCCTCAGTGTACTTTTTTTCCATTATCTTTCTCTTCTTTTCTTCTCCCTCACATCTCCTCATCACTATTCCTTTTTCTTTTCCAACCGTGAACGCTTGAGTTATTTTTACTTCTTCCTTCAATTCTTTTAGTATCCATTCTTCCACTTCTTTCCTCAGTTCCGCGCCCATTTTGCTTGTTTTTACACCCCTTATGACTATGTTCTCTCTCTTCTCGCGCTTCCTGGCTATTTCCTGTTCTTCTTCCAGCTCCTCCACCTTTCCTCTAACTACTTTCTCTGTTTCTTCCTTTTCTTTTCTTCTTCTTTCCTTTCTTCTTTTTTTTCTTCCTTCTCTTTTTCCCACCTCCTCATAAGATTTTCCCTTTCCTTGCGCGATTCTTCGATGAATGTCTTGAATTCTTTTTCCATCTTTTTTAATTCTCCCTCATTTCCTTAATTTCTTCTTGCATTTCTTTTTCTGTTTGTATCATCCTTTTGATTTTTTCCTCTGTTCCGTCCTCCTTCTTCTTATCCTGCTCCCTCCTCGTCTTTATTCCCCCGGCATTTTTTTTTCTCACCACGTCACCTATTGTTATTTTTGATATTTGTTCAATTCTTTGTTACTTTGTTAATACTATTGTTACTCAATACAAAGAGAATTATTAATATTAAGACAATTTATTCAGAACACTATTAACAAATTATTAGAACACTAAAAACGTGATATATGGAGTAATTCGATCACTACAAATATATAACTATTTTTAATAGACGCACAATTTCTTTACGCTTCTAATAGTACTAAAACAATATTTGTATCGATCTCGATTTATTTAAAAAAAATATATTTTCTTAGAGAGGGCTATACAATGACTTGCATTGAATTAAAACTAAATCAAACCCATAACTTACCCATATTATACGCAAGGTTCTCCCGTCATCTATAATGCGAAATAAAAAAAAAAAATATTATATATAAAGGTGAAGTTTACTGAAACACAAAAATTATTAATAACCTAAAAAAAAAAAATATTTTTTTTTAAAAATACTTTACAGTTAGGGGTACACTATAAAATTTTATAAAAATAGCAAGCTTATTTATAGAAACATATATCCTTACAAGTTAATAAATAATAACGCAAAACACAAAACACATTAGGACTGTAAAAAAAAATTAAACAATAAATTTGATGTAAAGTAAAATTTTAAAAATTCATAACTTACCTGTTTTATACGGAAGGTGATCCTGTCATCTATAACGAAATTGGACGAGAAATATATTATATAAAAATGTGAAGTTTACTGAAACACAAAAATTATTAATAACCTAAAAAAAAATATTCTTTTAAAAAAATACTTTACAGTTAGGGGTACACTATAAAATGATAAGAAAAAAGTAAGCTTATACATAGAATCATAAATCCTTACAAGTTAATAAATAATCATGCACATGTGGGGGTTATGGATTCATTGGATTGACTGGTATCCTAAATATTGACAAACCACAATGACACTGTAATTAAAAAAAATACTAGAAAGAATAGAGGATAAAATTTAGAAAATGCATAATTTACCTATTTTATATGCGAGATGGTGTTGTCTTCAATAATGCAAAATTTAACTTTACCTTTAATATATATAGAAGTAAAGTTTGCTGAAACACTAACATTATTAAAAACATGAAAAAAAAAAATATTTTTTTTATAAAATACCTTATATTTATAGGTTTAGTATAATATTGTATAAAAAAAATATGTGTTTATAGAATACAATTTTCCTACTAGTTAGTAAATAAACATGCACATGCGGCGGTTGTAAATTGACTGTCTTCACAACCATTGACAAGGCACATTGAGACTGTAAAAAAAAAAAAATATGTATTTATAGAATACAATTCTCCTACTAGTTAGTAAATAAACATGCTCATGCGACGGTTGTTTTTTTTTTTTAATTATTTATTGGGCTTTGGCTTATTTAGCCTTCTTGCCATTCTAAAATACAAATAAATATTACATTCTATAATATATAAAAATTATTAAAAAATATACATGTATAACTACTATATATAAACTATTATATTTACATCACCATTTGTTACATCTAAGTAAAAGTTCTTTGAAGATTCTTTATACATGTTATATGTCAATTTTATTGTCAATTATAAACTCAATCACACATTTTGTAGTGGCTTTATTTATATTGTATATAAGACTTAATACGTTTACTGGCATCATGGTATGTTAACATAAATTACTCCATAAGTGGTCGACTTCCTGTTTTTTAAATTTACATCCTAGTACCATGTGGTCTATAGTACCTTCCTCTCTACATATGCAATTAGAAGATTGTATTATTTTTATTTTTGCTAGATGTGATGGGACTTTACAATGACCTGATTTTAGTCGGCATATTGTATAAATGAATTTTCTAGATAAATTTTTATTGATCCACATGTAATTTTTAATTTTATTGTTGAAAAGGTAGAATGTTTTGCCTGTGGTTTGACTTGCCTCTTTGTATATTCTTTGCCAGTCTATATATGCCTTTTCCTTGATAATAATTTTCATTTCAATTAAGGAAGATTTTAAATCTATTAATTTACCGTCAGTACATGCTTCTTTTGCTAATTTATCTGCAGTTTCATTGCCTAAAATTCTAGAATGACCTGGTACCCATAAGAATTTTATGTTGACTCCACTCTTTTTCAGTTTTCAATATACTGCTTTTATTTTAAAATTTTTATTATTATTATTGTTTTTGAAGTTGTTATTATTTATAGCTGCTAATACACTATATGCATCTGTTGCTATTAATATGTTAGACTCTTTAGTGTTTTTAATTATCTTTATTGTCTTCAATATAGCTATAAGTTCAGCATTGTATGAACTTGATATATTATTTAACTTAAACTTATATTGCTTGTTTGTTGTAGAGTTGTATAAGCCCGCACCTCCTTTTTTAATTTACAATTTACGGAACCATCTGTATACTGTATGTCCTATTTTATATTTTCAGTGCATATAAAATTCATATATCGTTGATATATTATAGTGTTGTTGTCTTTCTTGTTGAAATATTTAATTTCGGTGTATATTTTAATAGTTTTTAGTTCATATGAAAATTTAAAGTAGGGCATGATCTCAAAACTTTCTATAGGTATATTTTTGTAGTGATTGTAGCTTATTAAAAGAAGAGGTTGGTTCTTGTTTATCCAATATGGCTTAAAGTATACATTTTGAAGTTCTTCTATTCTAGATATGATATTTTGGTACTTACTTTGGATTATTTTGATAAAGAAATTGTCACTTAATATCTGTCTTCGAATTTTTAGAGGAGGCATATTGGTTTCCAGGTTAAGAATCTGTATAGGAGTAGAACCCATTGCACCTATTATTATTCTTGGTCCTTTGTTTTGTACTGTGTCTAATTTTTTAAGTCTTGTGTTATTTGCGGTACAAACTAATGTACTGGAGTAGTCAAAATGTGGTCTGACAATGGCTTTATAAATACTGAGTAGAGTTAGAGGATGACTGCCCTAGCTACTTCCAGCTAGACATCTCATTACATTTATTCCTTTGTGACATTTTGCTTTAATTGAGTTGATTTCTTTGCACCATGTGCTTTTTGTATTAAACCAAACACCCAGGAATTTAACGTTACTTATAACAGTTAAACATTTATTTTTCATAATAATTCTGGGACTTCGATCTAAGTTGTGTCTTGTAAAAATTATTACTTTACTTTTATTAGTGAATACCTCTAGATCTAAATTACTTAAGGTAGATTCTAGCATCTTGATTTTCTTTTGAAGTCTTTTTTGCGCTATGTTAAGTGAATAGCCCTTGCTGTAGATAACTATATCATCAGTATATAGTAAGATTTTCGTAGAATTATCCGCCAGTTTGATGATATCTTTTGTGTATATATTGAACAGTAGAGAAGATAATATTGAGCCTTGCGGCACTTCTTGAGAGTTCACGTAAGGACCTAGTAATTTGTTGTTGTGTCTTATAAAAACTTCGCTTAGTTGGTAATAATTTAAAACCCATTTTATATTTTTTGTAGATATACCAATCTCTGTCATTTTGTTTTTTAAGTTTATAAGATTTACATAATCATACGCGGATTTGATGTCTAGAAAAGCTGCGACCATGTAATGATTGTTACTATATACTTTCTGTATGTTTAAGTTTAATATATTTAAGCTATGTTGGGTGCCTTTTCCTTTTCTGTAGGCAAATTGAAGGTCAGGCAATATTTGATAATGTTTCAGATACCATTCTAATCTAATTTTGATAATAAATTCCATTGTTTTCCTTATGCATGAAAGTAGAGTGATAGGCCTGTATGATTCTGCTGAGTTTGGATCTTTATTCGGTTGTAATATTGGTACAATAATATGTTTTTTCCAATCCTCGGGTATAGTTTGAGTGTTGAATATATTATTAATGATTTGTATTAGAAGTGATTTAGCTATTGGAGGTAATAATTGAATCATTTTGTAGTTATATCTGTCGAAACCGGTGCTTGTATTTTTGTTATGATTTATAGAGTAGTGAAGTTCATCTATGAGTATAGGATTGTCCAAAATTGGATTGTTACTATATGGAATATTTGTAGTGTCAGTAGCGAGATTTACATTGTTCTGAGGAAATTTGTTTTTAATAAAATCATCCAACCAATTGTCATTATCACAATATTTTTTGGTGCAGTAGTTTTTGTGGTTAATTTTTCTTATATTTTTCCAAATAGTTTTAGAGGTAGTATTGGGATTTAGATTATCACAGAATTTTCGCCACCCCGTTTTTTTCTAGCTCTGAAATACCTTTTGGTTTGCGCTTGTTGCTTCTTAAATGCAAGGAATGTTTCAATGTCTTCTTTTAGCGATCATTTTGTTACATTCAAGTAGAGAGACTAGGCTGGTTCTGGCACAAATTAGCATATTTGGAGGTGGGGGTAGTATTATTTTTCTGATAATCGTAATGGTGGGGGTAGTAGATGGTGTGTGTCTGTAATGTTGCAAGTGGAGGGGGTAAATTTGTGTGGTAGGTGTCTTGTATGTGTAAATATGGGCAAGGGTGGGTGTGGAGGTGTGTTATTGTGTGTGTAAGGTGTAAAGTTAGCGGGTATTAGGTTATGTGTGCATGTGTGAGTGAGACGGATGATAGTGTGGTTAATTGAGATGTCATATGATTGGTTGTGTGAGTGTGTACTTAGAGGTATTGTTTATATGAGTAATTAATTAATGTGTGTGCCATATTGGGTGTAATGGTAAATATTCATACACCTGTGCATGTTTCCCCTCTATATAAAATGATAATTAGTTAGGGTGAATATAAATAGGGTGAATATTTATTTTGAAGATGACCATATTGGGTGTAATGATGAATTTAAAAATCGCCATATTGGGTGTTATGGTAAAAATTCATACACCTGTGCATGTTACATCATGTTTCTGCCTGTGAGATATGTAATTAGGGTGATAATTTAATTTGAAGATCACCATATTGAACGTAATGGTGAATTTAAAAATTGCAAAATTTAACTTTACCTACAATATATACAAAGGTAAAATTTGCTGAAACACTAACAATATTTAAAACCTAAAAATAAAATCTATTTTTTTTATAAAGTACCTAATATTTATAGGTTTACTATAATATTGTATAATAAAGAAATGTAATCATAGAATACAACATTCCTACTAGTTAGTAAATAAACATGCACAGGCGACGGTTGTGGATTGACTGTCTTCATAACCATTGACAAGGCACATTAAGACTGTAAAAAAAAATTAAACATTAAATTTGATGAAAAGTAAAATTAAAAAAAAATCATAATTAACCTGTTTTATACGCAAGGTGGTCCTGTCATCAATCATGCGAAATTTCACGAGAAATAAATTATATATAGAGGTAAAGTTTACTGAAACACTAAAATTAATAATAAGCTGAAAATAAATATTCTTTTGAAAAAAAAATTTACAGTTAGGGGTACACTATAAAATGATAAGAAAAAAGAAAGCTTATACATAGAAACATATATCCTTACAAGTTAATAAATAATCATGCACATGTGGGGGTTAAGGATTCATTGGATTGACTGTCATCATACCTATTGACAAACCACAATGAGACTGTATTAAAAAAAACACTAGAAAGAATAGAGGATAACATATAGAAAATGCATAACTTACCTATTTTATACGCGAGATGACGTTGTCTTCTATAATGCAAAATTTAACTTTACCTACAATATATATAAAGGTAAAGTTTGCTGAAACACTAACATTAATAAAAACCTGAAGAAAAAATATATTTTTTTTATAAAATACCTCATATTTATAGGTTTTATAGAAAGCGACGGTTGTGGATTGACTGTCTTCATAACCATTGACAAGGCACATTAAGACTGTAAAATAAATTAAACATTAAATTTGATGAAAAGTAAAATTAAAAAAAATCATAATTAACCTGTTTTATACGCAAGGTGGTCCTGTCATCTATCATGCGAAATTTCACGAGAAATAAATTATATATAGAGGTAAAGTTTACTGAAACACTAAAATTAATAATAACCTGAAAAGAAATATTCTTTTTAAAAAATACTTTACAGTTAGGGGTACACTATAAAATTTTATGAAAATAGAAAGCTTATTTATATAGAAAATTTATTCATAAAATACAATATTCCTACTAGTTAGTAAATAAACATGCACATGCGGGGTTTATGGATTCAATAAATTGACTGTCATCTTAGCTATTGACAAGCCACAATAAGACTGTATTAAAAATAACAATAAAATTGATAAAAGATAAAATTTAGAAAATGCATAACGCATTTTATACGCGAGATAATGTTGTCTTTTATATTGCAAAATTTAACTTTACCTTCAATATATATAGAAGTAAAGTTTGCTGAAACACTAACAATATTAAAAACCTGAAAAAAAAATCTATTCTCTTTATAAAATACTTTATATATTTATAGGGTTACCATAAAATTGTATAAAAAAATACATTTATTCATAGAATACAATATTCCTACTAGTTAGTAAATAAACATGCACATGCGGCAGTTGTGGATTGACTGTTTTCATAACCAATGACAAGGCACATTGAGTCTGTAAAAAAAATTAAACATTAAATTTAGTAAAGAGTAAGTTCAAAAAAATTCATAACTTACCTATATTATACGCGAGGTGGTCCTGTAATCTATAATGCGAAATTGAACGGGAAATATATTATATATAGAAGTAAAGTTTACTGAAACACTAAAATTATTATTAACCTAACTAAAATTATCTTTAAAAAAAATACTTTACAATTAGAGGAACACTATAAAATGATATAAAAAAAGCAAGCTTATACATAGAAACATATATCCTTACAAGTTAATAAATAATCATGCACATGTGGGGGTTATGGATTCATTGAATTAACTGTCATCATAACTATTGACAAACCACAATTAGACTGTATTAAAAAAACACTAAAAAGGATAGAGGATAATATTTAGAAAATGCATAACTTACCTATTTTATAAGCGAGATAATGTTGTCTTCTATATTGCAAAATTTATTTTCACCTACAATATTTATAGAGGTAAAGTTTGCTGAAACACAAACATTATTTAAAACCTGCAAAAAAAATCTATTTTTCTTATAAAATACTTTATATTTATAGGTTAACTATAATATAGTATATTAAAAAAATATATTCATAGAATACAATATTTCTACTAGTTAGTAAATAAACATGCACATGCGGTGGTTGTGGATTGACTGTCTTCATAACCATTGACAAGGCACATTAGGACTTTAAAAAAAAATTAAACATTAAATTTGATGGAAAGTAAAATTTGAAAAATTCATAACTTACCTGTTTTATACGCTAGGTGGTCCTGTCATCTATAATGCAAAACTACACGAGAAATATATTATATATAGAGATAAAGTTTACTGAAACACTAAAATTATTAATAACCTAAAAAAAAATATTCTTTAAATAAAAATACGTTACAGTTAGGGATACACTATAAAATGATAAGAAAAAAGCAAGGTTATACATAGAAACATATATTCTTACAAGTTAATAAATAATCATGCACATGTGGGGGTTATGGATTCATTGGATTGACTATCATCATACCTATTGACAAGCCACAATGAGACCGTAATAAAAAAAACACTAGAATTATTAGAGCATAAAATTTAGAAAATGCATAACCTTCCTATTTTATACGCGAGATGATGTTGTCTTCTATAATGAAAAATGTAACTTTCCCTACAATATATATAGAGGTAAAGTTTGCTGAAACACTAACATTTATTAAAAACCTGAAAAAAAAATCTGTTTTTTTTATAAAATACCTTATATTTATAGGTTTACTATAAAATTGTATAAAAAAAAAAAATTTATTTATAGAATACAATATTTCTACTAGTTAGTAAATAAACATGCACATGCGGGGGTTATGGATTCATTGGATTGACTGTCATAAAACCTATTGACAAACTACAATGAGACTGTATTAGAAGAAACACTAGAAAGAATAGAGGATAAAATATAGAAAATGCATAACTTACCTATTTTATACGCGAGTTTTTGTTGTCTTTTATAATGCAAAATTTAACTTTACCTACAATATATATAGAGGTAAAGTTTGCTAAAACACTAACATTATTAAACACCTAAAAAAAATCAATTTTTTTTTTTAAATACCTTATATTTATAGGTTTACTATAAAATTGTATGAAAATAAAAAATTTATTCATAGATAACAATATTCCTACAAGTTAGTAAATAAACATGCACATGCGGCGGTTGTGGATTGACTGTCGTCATAAATATTGACAAGGCACATAAAAACTGTAATAAAAATAAAGCATTAGATTTGATGGAGAGTAAAATTAAAAAAGTTCATAACTTACCTATATTATACGCGAGGTTGTCCTGCCATCTATTATGCGAAATTGAAAGAGAAATATATTATATATAGAGGTAAAGTTTACTGAAACACTAAAATTATTAATAACCTAAAAAAAGAATACTCTTTTAAAAAAATACTTTAAAGTAAGGAGTACGCTATAAAATGATAAGAAAAAAGTAAGCTTATACATAGAAACATATATTCTTACAAGTTATTAAATAATCATGCACATGTGGGGATTATGGATTCATTAGATTGACTGTCATCATAATTATTGACAAGTTACAATAAGACTGTTTTAAAAAAAACACTAGAAAGAGTAGAGAATAAAATTTAGAAAATGCATAACTTACCTATTTGATACGCGAGATGGTGTTGTCTTCTATATTGCAAAATTTAATTTTACCTACAATATATATAGGGGTCAAGTTTGCTGAAAAACTAGCATTATTTAAAACCTGAAAAAAAAATTCATTTTTTTTACAAAATACCTTATAATTATAGGTTTACTATAATATTGTAAAATAAAAAAATGTATTCATAAAATACAATATTTCTACTAGTTAGTAAATAAACATGCACATGCGACGGCTGTGGATTGACTGTCTTTATAACCATTGACATGGCACATTGAGACTGTAAAAAAAATTAAACATTAAATTTGATAGAGAGTAAAATTAAAAAAAGTTTATAACTTACCTGTTTTATACGCAATGTAGTACTGCCATCTATAATGCGAAATTACACGAGATATATATTATATATAGAGGTAAAGTTTACTGAAACACTAAAATTATTATTTAATTAAGAAAAATTTTCTTTTAAAAAAAATATGTTACAGTTAGGGGTACACTATAAAATGATAAGAAAAAAGCAAGCTTATACATAGAAACATATATCCTTACAAGTTATTAAATAATCATGCACCTTTGAGGGTTATGGATTTATTGGATTGACTGTCATAATACCTATTGACAAGCCACAGTGAGACTATTTAAAAAAAAACACTAGAATTAATAGAGGTTAAAATTTAGAAAATGCATAACTTACCTATTTTATACGCGAGATAGTGTTGTCTTCTATAATGCAAAATTTAAATTTACCTACAATATATATAGTGGTAAAGTTTGCTGAAACACTAACATTATTAAAAACCTGAAAAAAAATCTATTCTTTTAATAAAATACCTTATATTTATAGGTTTACTATAAAATTGTAAAAAAAAAGAAAATTTATTTATAAAATATAATATTCCTACAAGTTAGTTAATAAACATGCACATGCGGCGGTTGTGGATTTACTGTCTTCATAACTATTTACAAGGCACATTAAGACTGTAAAAAAAATTAAACATTAAAATTAAAGGAAAGTTAAATTAAAAAAATCATAACTTACTTATATTATTCGTGAAGTGGTCTTGTCATCTATAATGCGAAAATGAACGGTAAATATATTATATATAAAGTTTGTTTAAACACTAAAATAATTAAAAACCAGAAAATAAAAAATATTCTATTAAAAAAATACTTTATAGAGTTAGGGTACACTATACAATTTTATGAAAATAGCAAGTTTGTACATAGAAACATATATCCTTACAAGTTAGAAAATAATCATGCAGATGCGGGGATTATGGATTTATTGGATTGACTGTCATTATTACTATTTACAAGCCACAATGAGACTGTATTAAAAAAACCATTAGAATTGATAGAGGATAAAATTAAGAAAATGCATAACTTACCTATATTATACGCGAGGTTGTCTTGTCATTTATAATGCGAAATTAAAAGAGAAATATATTATATATAGAGGTAAAGTTTACTGAAACACTAAAACTATTAATAACCTAATAAATAAAATATTTAAAAAAAAAAATTCTTTACAGTTAGGGGAACACTATAATATTTTATAAAAATAGCAAGCTTACACATTAAAACATTATTCTTAAAAGTTAATAAATAAACATGCACATGCGGGGGTTCTAGATTCATTGGATTGACAGTCATCATAAATATTGACAAGCCACAATGAGACTGTAATAAAAAAAAACACTAAAATTAAGAGGATAAAATTTAGAAAATGCATATCTTACCTATTTTATATGTGAGACGGTGTTGTCTTCTACATTGCAAAATTTAACTTTACCTACAATATATATAGAGGTAAAGTTTGCTGTAACACTAACATTAATAAGAACCTGAAAAAAAAATCTATTCCTCTTATAAAATACCTTATATTTATAGGTTCACTATAAAATTGTATGAAAATAGAAAATTTATTCATAGAATTCAATATTTCTACTAGTTAGTAAATAAACATGCACATGCGGCGGTTGTGGATTGACTGTCTTCATAAATATTGACAAAGCACATTTAAACTGTAATTAAAATAAAGCATTAGAATTGGTAAAGAGTAAAATTAAAAAAATTCATAACTTACCTATATTATAAGCGAGGTTGTCCTGTCATCTATAATGCGAAATTGAAAGAGAAATATATTATATATAGAAGTAAAGTTTACTGAAACACTAAAATAATTAATAACCTAAAAAAAAAAATTCTTTTAAAAAAATACTTTACAGTTAGGGGTACGCTATAAAATGATAAGAAAAAAGTAAGCTTATACATAGAAACATATATCCTTAAAAGTTAATAAATAATCATGCACATGTGGGGGTTATGGATTCATTGGATTGACTGTCATCATACCTATTGACAAGCCACAATGAGACTGTATTAAAAAAAACACTAGAGAGAGTAGAGAATAAAATTTAGAAAATGCATAACTTACCTATTTTATATGCGAGATGGTGTTGTCTTCTATATTGCAAAATTTAACTTTACCTACAATATATATAGAGGTAAAGTTTGCTGAAACACTAACATTATTTAAAACCTAAAAAAAAAATCTTTTTTTTCTATAAAATAACTTATATTTATCGGTTTACTACAATATTGTATAATAAAAAAATGTATTCGTAGAATACAATATTCCTACGTTTTATACGCAAGGTGGTCCTGCCATCTATAATGCGAAAATACACGAGAAATATTATATATATAGAGGTAAAGTTTACTAAAACACTAAAATTATTAATAACTTAAAAAAAAAAATTCTTTAAAAAAAATACTTAACAGTTAGGGTACACTATAAAATGATAAGAAATAAGCGGGTGGAGAATAATGTAAACTTAATTGTAAGTTAAAGTATGAACTCTACATACACAAATCAAAAAATCAACTTATTGTTTGACTGCATCTAAAATATCTGCAAACTGGTGATGATTTTAGTAGCATTTCAATTATAATACTTAGCATTATTAGGATATTGCAAATTTTGATGCTTATTTAATTATCTTTCTACAACAAGTTTGTAAATTTCAACTAGACAATTTCCACGAAAAAGTGTTAAAGCATTGGCAACATTTTTCAACAACACAAAGGCATTTTTGTCCACAAAATATGCTCTATGACATTGACATATTAGTTTTATTTCAATGGCAGACTCCTTAATATTTAAATTAGAATAAACAAAATCCATTTCTATTGACCAATTTCTGGAGTACAATATCATTCGCTCTACTTGATTATGTTTTTTTCATACTGCTACCAAAACCTACTCAGTCTTATTCTTCTGAATAAGCATTTATTCTATAAATACTTTAAAAAAATATTGTTGACAATTAAGGTGGTAAAAGCATTATCTAAATCGTTTGTTGTTGGTCATGAAATTTTTTTTTAAAACAAGTTTAGAGTTTCCATAATAACTAATTCTTAGTACTACTTCTATTATTTACAGGTTGTAATAATATGTATATACAATCAATATTTATTGTTAATCTTACAGTTTAGGTAATACATTTATTTGGTACCTTTATTTAGAGGTTCTAAATAATTGTGTAAGTTATACGATAAAAATTCTATTATAAAAAGATTTTAATAAAATGTAAACACTATATGTTTTTACCTCTACTTAGAGTACTTTTATGATTTAAAATATGAAATAAAATGTATGTGCCATTTGTTGTAACCTCTATTACTTAAAGGTTCTATTAAATTACACTACTACTTTACCACAATGACCTTTAAACAAAAACCAATCACTTTATTATATAAAGGACATTCTCTATTATTTGCTTTAAAAAATGTAATCTTTTACCTGTTAATGGCAAATAAACAGAAACGTTTCTTTTAAACGAAGAGATCTTTTTATTTAGTGGATTAAACATAGCTACGTCTCGCCTAATGACTTTAAACAAAAAACAATTTTTGGATTATATAGACGATATATTTTATTACCTACACTTTAAATTTAAATGTTCTATCTCTTATGGTTCATGAGAAAACACCATTACCTTTCTTAATAAATTATTATACCCGTGTATGTTAACCTAAAACATTAACATTATATTATACCGTATTGTTGTTACAACTTTAGTGAAAATGACAACAGGCTGCTGCAGCCGTCGTTGTAAATCTTCGCTTAAACGTACTTGCGTATGTTACCCTTATACATTACCATGATATTATACCGTAGTATTGTTTATTGTAATTTATTTAGTGCAAATAACAAAAGGCGCACGCAGTCGTTGTAAATCGTCGTTTAAACATACCCGTGTTTGTTACCTTGATACTTTTGTGATATTTTAAATAAATTCTTCTTATTTTTTATTCTCATTAATCTTCAGAAAAGTTTATGGTATTCTATTTGAAAAATTTATAAGGATTCTATAATAAAATTCAACAACGCTGATTCTAAATTTAAACTATTTTATTTATATTTTGGACTACCGGCACAAATTACACAAAAAAAGATGCATATAACTTAGAATAAAGTCACTCACTCGCTAGTATTTTGATAGTGAGTTGAATATTATTTACAGTTGCAGAGAATTACAGCTTTTATCTACCTAGTACAAGTAAAGTTGTTACAACTTTAGTGAAAATGACAACAGGCTGCTGCAGCGGTCGTAGTAAATCTTCGCTTAAACGTACTCATGTATGTTACCCTGATACATTACCTTGATATTATACAGTAGTCTTGTTTGTTGTAATTTATTTAGTGCAAATGACAAAAGGCGCTCGCAGTCGTTGTAAACATATCCGTGTATGTTACCCTGATACTTTTGTGATATTTTAAATAAATTCTTCTTATTTTTCATTCTCCTTAATATGCAGAAAAATTTTTGGTATTCTATTTGAAAACTTTATAAGGATTCTATTACAAAATTCAACAATGCTGATTTTATATTTTGTCTATTCCATTTATATTTTGAACTACTGGCAAAAATTACACCATAAATGATGCATATAACTTAGAACAAAGTTCACTCACTCCCTGGTATTTTGTTCGTGAGTGGAATTCCATTTAGAGTTGCACGGAATTACAGCTTGCATTTTCCTAGTAGGTATGCGAGAGAAAATATTTTATTTCTTATGGTTCATGAAAAAACACTATTGACTTTTCTAATAAAGTATGAAACCAGTGTATGCTACCCTGTTACATAACCATGATAATTTTTAACAACTATAGTGCAAATGACAACATGCTGCTGCAGCGATCGTTGTAAATCTTCGCTTTAACATATTTGTGTATGTTATCCTAATACTTTCGTGATATTTAAAATGAATTCTTCTTATTTTGCATTCTTATTATTTTGCAGAAAAATTTATGGTAATCTATTAAAAAAATTTAAACAAATCCTATAATAAAATTCTACAACGCTAATTCCAAATTTTGTCTATGCTATTTATACTTTGGACTACTGGCAAAAATTACACCAGAAAAAAAGAATATAACT
Source organism: Panorpa germanica (assembly GCA_963678705.1). NCBI lineage: Eukaryota > Metazoa > Arthropoda > Insecta > Mecoptera > Panorpidae > Panorpa > Panorpa germanica. The sequence goes on along the minus strand of OY783213.1, from coordinate 851,566 downwards.
TAGAACAAAGTTCACTTACTCCCTAGTATTTTGTTTGTTAGTAGAATTCCATGTAGAGTTGCAAGGAATTACAGGTTGCACTTACATAGTAGGTATGCAAGACACTAAGCACTATTTAATTATTAAAAGAAGAAGAATAATTGTTAGTAAGCAGATCGTGCGTATTTTCAGCACTACGCTTAGATGAGAATTCTTTAGGGGCAATCACAGGAAATTAAAGAACTTCACTTAAATTTTAATTTAACAACTCACTTGTTTATTTGATCATATAAATTTGACAAGTTTTACTAATCTACTATATAAAAATAAGTCGGGTTTTCCTTCCTGATGTTATAACTCCAGAACGCACGAACCGATTTCCACGGTTTTGCATTCGTTAAAAAGGTCTCGGGCTCCGTGAGGTTTATAGCAAAGAAAATTTAGGAATTTAGGAAAAATTTCAACAGAAAAGCGGGAAAATCTTTTTTTACATACAGCGCCATCTCTGATACATAGCATAGATACAAACCAATATTTTAAGTAGATGGCGCCGGTGCGTGATACATTGTTTGACAGCTACTCATTGTTCTCTGCTTAGTTAATTTTATGTAACAAACAGGTATTGTGTTCACTGTGAAATTGTGAAAAAAAAGTTAAAAAAATAAGTTATTCGTTACCTAACATTTCAATTGGAAACCATCAAATCAATCACGTGTATTGTGCAAATTTTTATTCAATTTCAACAGCAGGCATTTGTCTTTAAGGTGGTAAGTTGAACTGTGTAAATTATGTGGATCGTGCATTTCATGTTACATTCACCACTCTGTAGTCCAAAATGCCTAGAGGACGACGTGCGAACATCGGCCGCCGCACAAGACATGCAAGCCAGCAACAAGTGTATTTACAGAACCTAAGCGAAGAAAGACAAAATATAATAAAAGAAAATGCCCGATTGAGACAACGCGTGAGCACACAAAGATCATTGGCAACATACAATCGCTTGGCATTCTTATATGATCCCACTGAGAACTACAATGATGATGAAAATTTAGATATTGGATTAACGACGACTAAATGCCAAAATTGCAATGCGTTAAAGTTCAAAAGAGAAACGGCTGGATTGTGCTGCGCAAGTGGAAAAGTCAAATTGGATCCATTACTTACACCACTACAGCCACTGAAACCATTGTTCGATGGAAGTGATCCCGATTCCAGCCAATTTTTTCAACACATCCTTGAATACAATAACTGCTTTCGCATGATTTCCTTTGGAGCTAATATCATTCGAGAAGGCGGCTTCATGCCGACTTGCAAGGTAAAAGATACAACACACATAACCAATCACTCACACCAACACAATGAATTGCAACACATAACAACTACATACACCACACACTACACCATCACACGATCAGAAGTTACACCGTATTCTTCAACAAATGATTGTTTGCAATTACAGATACAAGGACAAATATATCATTTGCATGGTTCAATGGTGCCAACACCAGATGAACCGCATCAATTTCTGCAAATATATTTCATTTCGTCGATGGTGGATCAGCTGAATGTGCGGTGCAATATACAGGGAACACAACAGTTAAAGAGACGAATTATTGAACAGTTGCAAGCATTTTTTCACGCTAATAATGCTGTGGTTAATATGTTCAAAACAGCATTGGAACGAATGCCATCGGATACGCACAAATTTGTCATAAGAGCGGATTGTACCCCAACAGGTGAACATGTGCGAAGATTCAATGCACCCACCGTTAATGATGTTGCTGCAATTATTGTTGGCGATCCAACTAAATCGCGAGACATTGTCGTTCAGCGAAGAAGCAATATCATGCATCGTGTAAACGAGACACATCGTTTGTACGATGCGTTACAATATCCAATCATTTATTGGCAAGGGCAAGACGGATACGACATCACGTTGAAGATGGTCGATCCAATTACAGGTACAATATTCACACACTAATTATTGCTATTATTGGTTTCCATTAACAATTCAATTTTGCATTTTCAGGCGTATCAACGAATAAAAATCTAAGCGCAATGAATTACTATGCGTATCGTATGATGATTCGTACACATGAGGAGAATGTCATTCTGAAGTGCCGTCGGCTATTCCAGCAATTCGCTGTCGACATGTATGTCAAGGTCGAGACCGAACGTTTAGCGTTCATCCGATTCAATTAGGCAAAGCTACGATCTGAGGACTATATACTCTTGCGTGATGCTATTCATTCAGATGGTGAGATTTAGAAAATCATTGTTTTTCACATGGGCAGTTATACGTTGCGTGTTCACGAGTTGGGAAACTATCCGCTTTGTTTGTGTTAACGTCAGACCAAAAAACAAAAAATGTAGTTTACTAAAGAGCACTTCAATGAAACAGATAATTTGCGGACACGTATAACGCTTCGATTCAGTATTTACTTTGGATTCACTTTCATTTACTTAGAGAAGTTCAACTAAATAACACTAATCGAAATGAATTCATTACTGTTGTGAAATGAAATAAAATTTTTTGCTTTTCGAATATAAAACAAAAAAAAAAATTTTCTTCATCTTTTAATCACCAAACGAAATGTTACATAGAACGAAGCCATCTGATGGCGAAACGGAGTTCGCCGGGTTTGCTAATATAATATAATAACAATAATTAACACTTAAAATATAACAAAGTAGTAAGTAAAATGTTGTAAGTAGTAATTAGCACTGAATAGTAACAAAGTAGTAAGAGAGTAACTAATGATAAAGTAGATATTAATAAAGTAGTAACAAAATTGTAAGAGCAGCGTTGAGTAGTTTAGAGCTAGCTCTGATAACAGCGCAGTCACTTATATAGGCTAGGAAAAGGAGAAGGGATTGTGACTAGCTGTGTACTGCTTTAGTAGCGAAACATATAAATAAACAAATATATGATTTGATTAAATTGCTACCGCGACCATAACGATTTTTTATTATAACAGGGCCAGCATAATCGACGCTAGTAATCCTGAAGGGATAATGAAAAATGCTTCTGTCAGAGGGTAAAGAACCCATCATTGGCGATGACATTTTCGGCTTACATTTAAAGCATATGATGCAATTATGAACTATAGATTTAGCTAGTGATATTCCTCTTAGGGACAAGAACTTGTCTCTAACAGAGAATAATAAAGCTTGTGGGCCTGAATGGAACAGTCTTATATGTTCATGTAGCATAATTAATTTTGTAAGTGGGTGCTTAGGATGCAATATAAAAGGGTGCTTTTTATCAAAAGTAAAATTTGAATGTTGTAATCGACCTACACGTATGATGTTAATATCATCTAAAAAAGCATTTAGAGATAATATTTGACTACTATTGTGCAGTGGTACGATTCTTTTAAAGATGTTATTTCATTAGAAAAGTGTTTACTTTGCGACAGTCTTAACAATGAATGCATTGCATGTTTTAGTTCCGTAGTAGAAGTGATGTTGCATTTTAATTCGTCTGAGATTAAGTTAAACTTAACGCCTAATGTCTTTAAATGATTTGAGTCGCCTAAATCCAAATGAAAAAACTTATCGTACCTATCATTTTTCATATTTGAAAGTACAGTAGGTGAATTAGCTATCCACTTTCTAAGTTTAAAACCCGCACTGGATAAAATAGTATTAATTGCAACACAGTGGTTCGAAAGCTCTGCCAAATCGCCAGAACCGGTAATCAGATCGTCAACGTTAAAGTCGTTTAATATTGAATCCGCTAGTTTAAGATTTATGGCTTGTGATTCATAACCTAGCTGAGTGAGGCAAATAATAGCTAAAAATGATGCGGCTGCCGTGCCGTAAGTAACACTATTTAACCGATACGCTAATAATGGTTTGTCGGGCTTAAAACGCCATAGAATTTGCTGCAAATCTCTTTGCGACGAATCTACCAATACTTGACGATACATCATAGCTATATCTGCTATCACGATGTAAGTATATAAACGAAATTTAGTTAGTAATGTAAAGAGATTACTTTGAATAGTAGGGCCATTAGCGTGTAGCTCGTTCAGTGAGATGCCTGTTGTGGTAGGCATAGAGCCGTTGAATAATACTCGAAGTTAATTCGTGGTACTACTTTGTTTCAACACACCATATTGCGGTAAAAAGTATAAAATGTCCATGGGTGTTTGGACAGGATTAGGGATCATATGGCCTAACGAAATGCACTCTTCCATAAAAGAATTATACAATTTCCTTTACTTAGTGTCTAATAACAATTTCTTTTTAAGCAATAAGAAACGTTCTGTAACGTTATTCTTAGAATATCCTAATATCGTTGCTGGTTTTTTGAAAGGGATAATAACAACAAACCGACCAGTGGGGTCACGAATTGTGGTTCGTCTAAAATGGTCATCGCAGGCTAATTCTTCCGCAGTATGTGGACTACAGCTTTCTACAGATTCAATTGTTCAGAACTTGGAAAGTTGATTCTGTATTTGAGAATAATAACAATGTGATCGTACGTTATCATTAGCTGCTTTAGTTCCTATTACAATCCAATTAAGTGTGGTTTTCTGCACGCTTATAAGATTACAAATTAAACGTTTTTTTCCCACCCGTAGATGGTTCCAGAAAAATGTAGCATATACACTATATGGTGTTACCTGTACTAAAAGTAATTCTATTATTTAAAGGTTTAATTGAATTACACAACTTTTTTACTCTGAATTATATAAAGAACTTTCTCTATTATATGCTTTAAAATTTTCAACTTTGTATTTCTTACCTGTCAACGTCAAATAAACAAAAAAACAAATGTCATGTTTTAAACAAATAGATTTTTGTATTTAGTGGTTTGAACGTCGCTACGTCTCGCTTAATGACTTTATACAAAAAACAATTATTGTAATATATAGGAAATATACTTTATTACCTACATTTTAAATTTTCATGTTTTATCTCTTATGGTTCATGAGAAAACAATAATAACTTTTTTAATAAATTATTATACCCGTGCATGTTACCGTAAAACATTTACATAATTTTATACTGTATTGTTGTAACAACTTTAGTGAAAATGACAACAGGCTGCAGCAGCGGTCGTTGTATATCTTCCCTTAAACATATTCGTGTATGTTACCCTGATACATTACCATGATATTATACAGTATTATTGTGTGTTGTGCTTTATTTAGTGCAAATGACATAAGGCGCATGCAGTCGTTGTAAATCTTTGTTTGAACATACTCGTGTATGTTACCCTGACACTTTCGTGATATTTCTAGTAAATTTTTTATATTTTTCATTCATATTAATTTGCAGAAAAATTTTATAGTATTCTATTAGAAAAATTTATAAGGATTCTATTACAAAATTTAACATTGCTGATTTTATATTTTGCGTATTCTATTTATATTTTGAACTACTGGCAAAAATTACACCAAAAAAGATGCATATAATTTAGAACAAAGAACACTCCCTAGTATTTTGTTCGTGAGTGGAATTCCATTTAGAGGTTTAGGGGATTACAGTTTGCATCTAGTTAGTAGATATGGAAGATAAAATATCCTAATTCTTATGATTTATGAAAAAATACCATTGATTTTTGTAATAAAATATTATACCCGTGTATGCTACCCTGTTACATTACCTTGACAATATAGCGTATTGTTTAACAACTTTAGTGCAAATGACAACATGCTGCTGCGGCGATCGTTGTAAATCTTCGCTTTAACATATCCGTGTATGGTTGTGTGAGTTTGGACCTATGGAGATCTATAAGCACGCGGTTGGCTTATCTGCGATCTGTTAGCGGTATCCAAATCTCGGATTGCTCGATTGCATCCAATTCCTTTGATAGCGTAGATTGCGCCAAAACACGTCGAAGGACCTTTTGTTATTAATTACTTAAAAACAATTTTTTATTTTACTTTAAAGTCAGAAAAGCAGCGAAACACTATTATTTTACAGAAAACATTTATTATACAAATACACTTGACGAATTACAATGATTGATATTTAAATGAATCGTTATTCGTATCGATGCTACGCTGATGTAGTTCACTAATAAAAAATATCTTTATAATATTTTAATCCAATATTAAATTTAATTATATTTCAAAATGTTGGCAATGTTTACTGTTCTAGGTGCGAGTTAATAATGACTATTTTATTAGTGTCAGACCAGTACATCGATACAAAAGACGTTTGCCAAGACAGCTGGTTAACCTTGGAACCAGGCTAGTATGCTCTGATACACAATGCCAGTGTACCAAAGATAATGAATTTGTTAGTTTATTCAATAACAAAGCAAAGATAAAATATAAAATAATTAAACAATAGAATTCATACAGAACTTAAAGAACTAAAAAATATAACAAATTAAATTCTAAATGAAATACATTAATGAAGGCAAAATATCTATATTGAAATATAGATGGTGAATGCGTTCATTACCAGTGTATGTTATCCTAATACTTTCGTAATATTTAAAATAATTTCTTCTTATTTTCCTATCTTATTTATTTGAAGAAAAATTTATGGTAATCTGTTTGAAAAATTTAAACAAATCCTATAATAAAATTTAACAACGCTGATCCCAAATTTTGTCTATTCCATTTATATTTTAGACTACTGGCAAAAGTTACTACCAAAAAAGATGCATATAACTTAGAACAAAGTTCACTCACTCCCTAGAATTTTGTTGGTGAGTAGAATTCCATTTAGAGTTGCAGTGAATTACAGGTTGCACCTACATAGTAAGTATGCAAGACACTAAGCACTATTTATATATTGAAAGAAGAAGAACAATTTTAATTAGTTTACATAATATAAGATAGATAGTTTAGAAATTAAATTTATTTAAAAAAATATATATATAGCAATAATATATAATAGAATATATAAACAATAATCGTTGGTTACTCATCTTATTTAACTTAAGAGTCTATCGACGACACCTGAATGTCTGCATATTATTTTTGCTTTTGTTTAGCAGCAAGATTTACGAATTCCTGCACTGATTGTGGTAGTGTTTATAGATTTATAGCAAAGTTTATTATCCTTTCCTTTAAATCACTGCTATAACCTCTACATACACAAATCGAAAAATCAACATATTGTTTGACTGCATTAAAAATATCTGGAAACTGGTGATGATTTTGGTAGCATTTCAATTACAATATCTTGTGTTATTGGGATATTGGAAATTTTGTTGCTTATTAGTTATCTTTCTACAATAAGTTTGTGTATTTCAACTAGACAATTTTCACGAAAAAGTGTTTAAGCATTGGCAATAATTTTTAACAACACAAAGACATTTATGTCCACAAAATCTGCTCTTCGATATTGGCATATTAGATTCAATTCATTTTTCAGACTCCTTAATATTCATCCTACTTGATTAGGTTTTTAATACTGATAACAAAACCTACGCAGTCTTATTTTTCACAATTATTATTTGGTTAGAAACGAAATAGTTTCTAAATGTGTAATCCTAATTTACTATTGTTAGTTTTAAGATAAAGTATTGACATTATAAATGTTATTGTTATATTTAAGATTTCATGAATATTGTTAGTCATAAGATATTATTTACCAATACATACAAATAATGTCACGACCGCACAAGCCGCCAAGAGCTGCTTGCCCGAGCTCACGATAAGACGTGCCAGAACACGTCTGTCCTGTGCTATCCTCACTCCAAGGGTTTTTCTGATAAAATGCATGTTGTCATTTGCACTAAAGTTGTCTGATAATAATCAGATAGATTTCGTACATCCTAGGAAACACACGTGCTTTATAATATGAATCTAATTATATTATATTTAATTTAGAAACCACAAACGCTAATATAAAATTCGTGTTTCAACTAGAATATACGCTCTCTTGTGATCATTACTCGAATGGTATATTATAAACTCAATTATTATATTCTTAATTAGTATAACACATAAGAGAAAGACATATATAAGCTAACGCTTATGTTTAGCCCTGCGGTGTGTAATTCAAGAAATTGGTTTATTAATAAATGTATTTTAGGTGAAATCAACAAGTGGTATCATGTGCAATGTTACTAGCCTCTTTAGAAGAACTCCAAGCATATAGAAAACTCTATTTGCACCTTAATGTGTAGTGAATATCTGTTTACTAGGAACCAGTCCAAACTAAACACTTTAAACACATAGAGTCTGACCTTACAACTCAGACTAGATATAGCTACACACCAGTATTTATTCTATAACTACTTTAAAGAAATATTGTTGACAATTAAGGTATTAGGAACATTATCGAAATTGTTTAATGTTGGTCAATAACTTTTTTTGCAAATTTTTTTTAGAGTTTCCATAATAACTTATTGTTGGTACTACCTCTATTATTTACAGGTTGTAATAATATGTATATACAAACATTATTTATTGTTAATCTCTATTATTTATAGGTTCCAAAAATTTAGTTAATACTTTTATATGGTACCAGTATTTAGAGGTTTTAAATAAATGTATAAATTATACGATATAAACTTCATTATATAGAGTTTCAAAAAAAATGTATACACTATATGATGTTACTAATACTTAGAGTACTTCTATTATTTAGAGCTTTCAATAAAATGTATATACTACTTGTTGTAAGATCTATTATTAAAAAGTTTCATTGAATTACACTACATCTCTACCTCAATGACCTTTAAAGAAAAATTAATAACTGAATTATATAAAGGACATTCTAAATTATATGCTTTAAAAATTTTAACGTTGAGACTTTTACCTGTCAACGTCAAATAGACAAAAACGTTTCTTTTAAACGGAGAGGTTTTTGTATTTAGTGGATTAAACATCGCTACGTATGAATACGATTACGTTTACGATTACGTTTTTTGAACAAAAAACAATTATTTGATTATATAGAGGATATACTTTATTACCTACATTTTTAATTTTAATGTTCTATCTCGTATGTTACCCTGATAGATTACCATGATAATATACCGTATTGTTAAAACAACTTTACTGCAAATGACAACAGGCTGCTGCGACTATCGTTGTAAATCTTTGATTAAACATATCCGTGTATGTTACCCTGATATTTTCGTGATATTTTAAAAGAATAAATTATTAATTTGCAAAGTTCTTTTTTGACATTCTACTTAAAAAATTTAAACAAATGGTAAATAAAATTTAACAACAATGATTCTAAATTTTGTCACAATTACACAAACTCAGATGCATATAACTTAAAACAAAGTTCATTTAGAATATGTAGTAGTTTATGTTAACGATAATCGTATGTTACTCATCTTATTTAGCTTATTAGTTTATCGACGACACCTGAATGTCTGCATATAATTTTTGTTTTCGTTTAACAGCAAGTTTGACCTGCACTTATTGTGATAGTGTTTCTGGATCAATGGCAAAATGTATTAACTTTTCTTTTAAATCACTGCTATGAACTCTACATACACAAACCAAAAAATCAACATATTGTTTGACTGCATCTAAAATATCTGCAAACCTGTGATGATTTTAGTAGCATTTCAATTATATTACCATTATTGGGATATTGCAAATTTTGTTGCTTATTTATTTATCTATTAACAATAAGATTGTGCATTTCAACTGGACACTTTCGACTAAAAAATGATAAAGCAATGGCAACATTTTCCAACAACACAAAGACATTTTCATCTAGAAAATATGCTCTTTGATATTGGCATATTAGATTCATTTCATTGGCAGACTCCTTAATATTTAAATTAGAATAAACAAAATCCTTTTATATTGACCAATTTCTGGAGTACAATATCATTCGCCCTACTTGATTAGGTTTCTTATACTGCTAGCAAAACCTACGCAATCTTATTCATCACAATAAGGATTTATTCTATAAATACTTTAAAGACATATTGTTGACAATTGAGGTGTTGAAAGCATTATTTAAATAGTTTGTCGTTGGTCATAAAAACTTTTTTAAAAACAAATTTAGAGTTTCCATATTAACTAATTCTTGGTACTACCTTTATTATTTACAGGATGTAAGAATATGTATATACAAACATTATTTATTGTTAATCTCTATTATTTAGAGGTTGTAACAATTTAGTTAATACATTTTATTGGTACCTTTATTTAGAGGTTCTAAATAAATTATTAAATTATACGATAAAACCACTATTATATAGAGGTTCTAATAAAATGTAAATACTATATGAAGAAGACTGACTTTAACAAATTTTGTCTTAAGACAAACCGTCTTTCGTCTTTTTTGTTGTAAAGTGTTTTATTGTCCTTAATTTATTATTTCGTTATAATTTTTGTAATTTCATTTTAGTTAGTTCTTTGTTCACTAAATGTTACCTCAATTCGTTTGTATTTGCGCCACCAGAGACCTCTTTTATCAACCAGATTACAGCTGGTCACAATCCCTTCTCCTTTTCCTGGCCTATATAAGTGACTGCGCTGTTATCAGAGCAGTTCTTACAGTCTCTTTATTAGTTCTTATAGTCACTTTATAAGTTCTTACAGTTCTTACGTCTCTTAGCTACTTTATTACTACTTAATTAATATCTACTTTATTATTAAGTACTCTTTTACTACTTACTAATTTATTACTATCAATTTATTACCAGCTAAGTTATTATATTTTAAGTGTTAATTATTGTTATTATTATTTAAACTTGTAAATTATATGTGATAAAATAAACAAGTGAGTTTTTATATAAAATTTAAGTAAAGATATTTAATTTCCTGCACTTGCCCTCAAGAATTTTTAACTAAGCGTAGTGCTGGAAATACGCACGAACTGCTTACTAACATTTGGTCCTTTGAGCCGGATCCTGCTTACTAACATTTGATCCGTTCCGGATTTTGGAGCTGAAAATTAATCCTTACCAGCGCATCAGTACATAAGTTCTCACTGAACATCTATCTAACATCAAGTCCTGTACGATTGGTATGCTGGATTTCTAATCAACTTACAATTGATCCAAGACCAGCATTTCATCATACAAGATCTCTTCAGGGCAAACAACTATACAAGGTCCTTCGAGTTTTAACACCGTGAAGACTTTGAGACATCACAGGAAATCACAAGTAGAAGAAAAGAAGTCACAAGTAGAAGAAAAAAAGTCACAACGAAATCAATCGTATACTGAGACGTACGCGTAGAAACCATGAGTAATCACCACAGCTGCTGAGTCATTTACACATCAGGCACAGAGTGGCGACCAATGGTAAAATAATCCTACCTTATTCTTTCATTTATACCTTGTCCCGTTTAATATTGCTTCTTTCTTCGATCCAAGGTAGATAATTGGTAGATTTTTTGGATCAGCATAAGAGATTGTTAATTTATTGAACAAGACTTAGGTTATTTCACCAAATAACCACATCAACGATAAATTTTAGCAGTTACCTTGTAGATTCGAGTAGCGGTTTTTTATTCTTTGCAATCATATAAAGCTTATTAGGCGTTGATTCGGTAGTTCCATCTCAATCCTACCGGTATTGCTTTAGAACATATAATAAAATTTTGTACTGTTCACGTGTTTTTTATATAGTCAAAATCTATTTATATAGTTATATTCGTAATCTATATTTTTTTTTAATTTTTTTATTTATATATTAATTGTGTATGCCTTTCGGCTTTACAATCTACAGTATAATATTTCTAATACATTTCATTCCTATAAACATTCCAAACTTAAAACTAAACTTAAAATAAACTTAAAATTTTCTCGACTTTTACTACTTCCAAAAGTGCTTTCTGCTTCTTCTTCTTTTGGCCCTCTCTATTATTCTCCACCAGCTTATTACCACTAGTTTATTCTCCTGTTTTTCCTTTCCTTCTTACTATTTCCGCCATCCACCTCTTTCCTTCACTGCCTCCCTTTAATAGCTGGCCAATATTCCTTTCGCTTGCTACTTTTTCCTTACACTCAAACTTAATGTGCTCCAGTGTTTCGTCCTCCGCTCCACACATTCTACACTTTCTTTCCTCACTCTTTTCCCAGTATCTGTTTCCTTTTTCCTCATTTCCCAATCTAAACCTTGCTGTTCTTCTTATGTGTTTTATGTCCTTTTCTATAAGGTACTGAGGCACATTATTTTCCCATAACCTCTTATATCTTTTATTGTAGTTACTTTTTTCTATTTTTCCCATTCTCTCCTGCTGCTGTGTCTCCTTATCCCTTCTCCTTAGCTCCTATGCCACACTTGCGCCACCTTCTCTTCTCCTCTCTGCCTCCTCGATCGCCATTCCATTCCTTTCAAAGTATTCTTTTCTCTTTTTTGGACCTCCTCCCCCCCCATTTTTTATGTAATCCTCTCTTATTTTCTTTAAGATTTTGCTTTCCGCTCTGTTCAATTTCTCCTCGTATTTTACCGCTCTTTCCCCTGTTTTAATTCGTATCTTATCCCTCTTTAGCTCCTCCATCACCATGTATCCTGGCGTGCACCTGTCCAGCCATAGTACCCATTTCATGTATCTCACCTGTATTCTTTCCAACTTTTCTTGTTCCTTCCACCCCCAAACCTCTGCTCCATACGACATCATACTGGCTATCAGTCTCTCATATATCCATATTCTCTTTTGTATGTCCCCCCCAAATACCTTTTCCCCTAGTCCCCATACACGTCGCATTGCTTGCTCTGCCTTCTTTGCCACCTCCCTTATATGCGCCTCTTCTCCATTATTCTTTTTAAAAGTGTAGCCCAGATATTTAAATTCTTCAACTTCCTCAATGTCCTCTGTCTTGTATTTCCACCTTTTATGTCTCCTTTTTCCACCCCCTTTTTTAAATACCATAATTTTTGTCTTTTCCACGTTTAACTCTAGTCCTTTTCTGTCTATATACCTCCCTAGCCGGTGTGCCATCTCCTGCAGCTCTCCTTCCCTTTTTGCCAACAGGACTATATCGTCAGCGTATGCTAAAGTCCATATCTTGTAGTGCCTTCCTATTAGCACCCCCCCATCTTGTCCTCTTTCAATTACCCCCTCCAAGTCTGCTGTATATATCGCAAATAAAATGGGGCTCAAAGGACAACCTTGCCTCAACCCCTTGTCTGTCCAGAATTCTTCTGATTCTTCACCCCCAACTCTTATTCTCATTCTTGTTTCTTCGTAAATTTTTTCAATACATTCCATTATGTCCTCATCAATTTTTTTCTTTCTCATGTACTTCCACAATTTCTGTCTGTCGACCATGTCAAACGCTGCTTTAAGGTCGATGAACATTGCATATATCTGTCCTCCTTTTTCACTTAGCTCTTTTTCAACTAAATGGTTCAGTGCGTATATATTGTCTAAAGTCCCTCGTCCCTTTCTAAAGCCTGCTTGTGTCTCGGGAAGTATTTCTTTTACTTTTACCTCTTCTTCCAGTCTTTCTCTCACAATCCCTGCATAAATCCTGTACCCTGTGTTCAGTAGTGTGATACCCCTGTAATTTTTGGCTTCATGTCTATTTCCCTTTTTATATATCGGCGTTATTACCCCTTCTCTCCAGCTGTCTGGCAGGTTTCCTCCTTTCCATATCTTGTTCATCGCAGTCAGTAATCCTTTCTCTATCCTTTCTTGCCCAGCTTTCCACGCCTCGTTCTTTAGTCCATCTCTACCTGGTGCTTTCTTTTCCTTGAGTTTTTGAATCTGTGTTTTTATTTCACCTAATTTTATATCGTTTACTTTCTCCTTCTCTTTTATCCCCTTCTTTGTTTCCTCGTTTCTTTTCTTTCCTCCTAGTACTCCCATAAAGTGTTTCGTCCACTCTTCCATTTTTATTTCCTTGCTTGGCTCTTTCCTTCGCTTTTTCTCCCTATTTATGTAATCCCATGCCTGCCTCTCCGTTGTTATCTCTCTAATTTCTTTTTCTATTCCTATTTTGAACTCATTCTTTTTATCTTTTATCCTTTCGTTATACTCCCTTTGCTTCCTCTTGAAGTCTTCTTTACTTGATTCTCCTTTCTTCCATCTCTTTAGTTCCCTTTTTACCTCTTTTTTCCATTCTTTACATTCTTTATCCCACCATTTGTTTTCTCCCGTTCTATCAGATATTCTCCACCTTTTACTTTGGGTGGCTTCCTTCATCCTCTCTTCAATTTTCTCCATCTCCTCCGTTTCTCCTTCTTCCTCGTATCTCCGTTCCAATTCCTCCATAACCTTCTTCCTTCCTTCCTCCGTCCAATCGCTGCCCTCTTTCCATTCGTTTCCTTTTCTTTCACCTCTCCTCGCCTCCAACTCCACCACCAGCGGTAGGTGATCCGAGTCCACCCTGTCTTCCACTTTCATTCTTTCTACCTTCTGTCCTCCTCCTAGCGTTGTCACCACGTAGTCGATTACTGTATCCCCTCTGCTTCCCACATAGGTATATTCTCCTTCTTCATCTCCTTCTTTGTTCCCATTTAGTACTATCCATCCTTGTTCTTCTAGCATTTCCATTAGTTCTTTTCCCTCGGCGTTTATTGTTTTGTCTTTCGTTGTTCTTTTCTTTTTTCTATTCCCCCATATTTCGTCGTAATCTATATAAAATCACTTAAACAAAAGGCTTATTATAATGTTTTCTTTAGTTCTCTGAAAATTGTTAAACATTCTAGATCACCCCTGGCACGCGTTTACAATTGTTTCTTTATAGTATTGTATAATAACCTTGAGTTTAACATTCTTTTGCTTTCAAAATCATTCATTTGCAATTAAGATTAATCTAAAGAAGCTGAATGCCATGTAGCATTCTTGTCAAGCGAATTTAGAAATATATACTAAATTATTTAAGAAAGTTAACGTAAACGATCCATCCACGTATAATATCCAAGACATTACAACGAATAAGAGAATTTGTTCCCCAAAATTATCCGAACTTAGCAACATCTGTATAGATATACAAGTACTGGTTGCTGATGATAATGAGGAAATGGCACGCATTGACAAAATCCGTGAAAAATTCAATATTAAATATTTAACTTTAGAATCAATATTCAATGAAATATTGATCGATTCTAATCCACCACTTGTTTCTTTTGAATTGCGATCAAATAACAATACCAACAATGACATTGAGCTACCTTGTATATGCGTACCAGACTTTTATGGTGACATATCCGAATGGCATTCATTTAAGTCAAGCTACGTTAGCTTAATACATTGTCAGAACAGGTTTAACAATTACAAAAAGCTCCATCTCTTGCGAAGCTGTCTAAAAGGTGCAGCTCTTGACATAATTATTTCTATAGAAATCGAGGCAAAAAATTATGAGTTGTGCTGGAATCTTATTCACGAAGCATTTGACAATAAGAGAAAAATAATTTCCCATCATGTAAAATCATTTTTGAACATCCCGAATCTGATTACTGAGTCCAGTGATAGTTTAAGAATCACAGCCGCCGCTATCAGAAAACATGTCAAAGCCCTTGAAAATAGCATTACGTTAGAAAACAGATCGAACCAACTCGTCACCGTATTGATATCACAAAAGTTAGACGCTACCACAATGGCTCACTGGCAGTCTAGTCCGCAATCTAAAACAGATTATCAAACAGTGGATTCCCTCTTATCCTTTATGTTAGAAAGAGCCCATGAATTGGACAAACAAAGCGATAACTTTAACATCGGTACAAAAACTAAATCTCAACCTTAGTAGTTGTACAGAGCCGTTTCAGGCTTAAATTTGAAGTTGAGATGTAAAGTATTGTGGTGGGGATGCATATAGGTCACGATATGAAGAAGGGGGCTTGGCTAGACCGTGTGCGGTGTAATAGTGGGGTGAGGAGTGAGGGGTAAGTGGATAAGCTGTGTTGTGATTGGTTTAGAAGATGATGACCTCATTACAGACTTTATCTCTAGGTACAGTCCCAACAATATCCTAGAATATGAGTGAGAAAGCTGTAATATGAAAGAGTATGATAGCGACAATAAGTATTATGTGTGTGTTGGTATTTGTGTAAAAGATATGGCTGTATTTATTGCATTCTTCGTCAATTTCCGGAAACCAATCGTTTATGTTCGTGTCCTAGATGTATCTGTGGATGCAGTCAGTATAAGATCATAGCGTATTCCTTATTATTAGTTGTAATTATGATTACGTTAAAAAGACACAGTTAGTACTACTGCAAGTATATACTTATATATATTCCCACTTATGCATTTTGATGCATGTACGCATATGTAAGGAGATTCTGTTGGTTCAGGTGGGATTTAATATGGAGTGGTAGAGATTGCTAATTCATATATAAATGTCACTTAAATAGTGATGATGTTTAGATGTAATTACAGAGTAATGTTTTCTTAGTTTAAACTAAAGTTTAATAGTATGAACGGATTTAAGAATATCCCAGGCGTAACATGGTTATTGGATTCGTGGGATATACGCGTCGGCGTTGATAGTGAGGATAGATGTTATGTGCAGGATATAACTGACGATTTTGATATAGCTGACTGTGATCCAGAGGATATGACGGATGAAGAAAAGAAGACATACGAGAAAATTATAGACAGTTATGCTGATGAAATAATAATAGGTCGTGAAGAAATTAAAATACAGGAAGAAGATTATGATTGATTATGATTAGATTAGAAGATTATGATTAGATTTATTATAGAGTGAAAGTGAAGTTATTGAAATATAAGACTCTGACGATGAAATTGTACAAGTGTTAGACTCTGATGACGAAATTGTAAAAGTATAACATAGTGATTATTGCATTTAAAAAAAAAAAAAATTATGTAAAATTCTATAAGTAAATGAACTTTTAAAAGCAATTGTTATTTATATTTTGATTTTGAAACTGAAATATATAAGTTACAATGGATAACGGTTGTAAGATTATTAAGCATATGAGAACAATTATTAAACATTTGAATAGTTTAAATTATTCAAGTATTCAGTGGAAAAAGTGGTCTGATTATAATAAAATAAATATAAGGTTGTTAAATAAGTTATTAAAAAATAATAAAAACACCTATTTAATTGGCTATAAGCGAAGTATTGAAAGCAATATAAGTGTCTTAAAATATTTTCAAACATTGTTAGAAAATAAACAAAAAGTTGAAGAAGGATCTATAAATAGTTCAAGGCGTAGTGATCGAATTAAATGGCAGGAAATAAATTCAACATTTAAAGGACGTGTTAGAACAGGAGTGTTAAATAATTTAAGTCATATTGATCCATTACAATTTTTGAATGATGCATTTTATATGTTTGCATCTAGAATTAAAAATGCTTTAAAAAAATATAGTGCTTTAAAAGTTAACGTAATATTTTGTTGTGAATTTGTTTTACCATCAGCAAAAGAAGAAGAACATATATTTGAATACAAATATTTTAATACCAAAAATATTGAAATTTTTGTATCAACAGACTTAAAACATTGGTATAAGAAAAATGTTATTGACATTGTTATAAAAGATTTAGAAACTTTTTAAGAAAATCAAAGTGGATGGGCTGGGCTCTATATAAAATAGTGAATATGATAGTAAATATAAATCAATTTGTTCCATTTTATGGTTCATCATTTATTGACTTACCAGTTGAAATAAAACGAAAAAAGGCTGTTATAAATGTTCAAAATAAGGATGATAAATGTTTTGTATGGGCAGTATTATCAGCGCTTTATCCAGAAAAATATAATGCAGCAAAAGTGTCATCTTATAAGAGCTATGTAAATTGTCCTAATTTAAATGGTGTAAAATTTCCAACTACATTATCCCAAATATCAAAATTTAAAAAACTAAATAATATATCAATCAATGTGTATATTTTAAAAAATAGCAAGGAAACATTTGTAACTATTCCTGTATATGTTAGTAAAATATATGAAAGTAAACATATTCATTTATTAATGATTCAAAGTGATTATGAATTTGAAAAAGAAGAAAGAGAAGAAGAGGATAAAGAAAATGTTGTTGAAAGTAATAATATGGAATGTGACAATAAAATAAAATTTCATTTTTGTTGGATAAAGAATTTATCAAGACTTGCTAGTAATCAACTTTCAAATACAAATCATAAAAAATTTATATGTGATCGATGTTTACATTTTTTTAGAGATGAGTGCAAGTTTAAGGAAAATTTACAAGACTGCGTTGGATTAGGTCTAAGACCAGGTAAACCGATAATGCCAGAGGAAAATTCTAATATACTTGAGTTTAAAAACTTTAAGAGAAAAATTAGAAATGCATGTGTTATTTATGCAGACTTTGAAAGTATATTTGATAGTAATGTGACAAATATCAAAACCAAGGGGGTATATCAAAGACATATTGCATAAAGCGTTGAATATTATGTATAATATTCATATAATTACTCCAAATCTTATTTTAATAGTTATCGTAGTGAAGATTGTGTTCAGTGGTTTGTAAATGAATTAAAAGAGATTGCATATAATGTTTAGGATATAATATAAAATGTACTACCAATGAAAACATTGACGGCTCAACAAAAAAAGGAATATTTAAATGCAATAAATTGTCATATATGTGAAAAACCATTGAAACAAGGTCGTGTTTAAGATCACTGTCATTTAACTGGAAATTATAGAGGACCTCTACATAATATATGTAATTTAAATTACAATGAAAGTTATGTAATTCCAATCATTTTTCATCTAGTTCTTTAAGTAATTTAGCATCTTATTTACCAAATAATAAACTAAAAAATTTAAAGTCAGAATTTAACAATTTAAGCAATGAAGAATTTACTATGGTTAGTAAAAAAGTTGTATTTCCTTATGATTATATAAATTCCTGGGAAAAGTTAAATGATACAGCTTTACCATCTCAGAATAATTTTTTTAATTTATTAAATTAGAGTTACTTATCAGATACAGATTACAAACATGCACAAGACATATGGAATACATTTCTTATTAAAACACTAAGTGAATATTCAGATTTATACTTAAAAACAGACGTGTTTCTACTTTGTGTTATATTTGAAAATATTCGAGATAATTGTTTAAAGCATATTTTTAAAAATAAATACATATTTATAATAACCAAAAGTTTTATTTATTTAAAATGTTATACAATATTTTTAGCATCTATCCAACTGTTATGAGATTTATCTAAACCTAACCACTTTACAAAAAGTCTTTTTCTACTTTTCTGTTAAACTTTTTCAACTAGATATATATCTGGATATTTTGTTTTTTGAAGTTCTTGTTTGTTAAACGCGCCTGCAATTGATTGACCATGAGAATCATTAAGTAAATATGTGACTGGATTAGTTAGTTGTACTTTTGATATAGTAAATATTTCAGTACCCCAGTTAGGAGTATACCCTTTTGCAAATAATAATTTGGTTTTGCTTAAACGAACATAATTTCCAACTTTATAGCGACTTAAACCAACCCTTTTTATCTTATTGTATACATTTCCTAATAATTTTTTTTCATTTTTTATTGATACTTGAGATGGCTTCATATTAATTGTTGAATGATGAGTATTATTATATTTCTTAACAAGTGCATCAATGTTATTAATCCAATTATAGTTGCATTTTATACTAAAATCTTTCCACATGGCATTTTTTAGAGTTCTATTAAATCTTTCAACAATCGATGCTTTTATATTACTAAATGTACTATAATGGTTTATGCAGTGGCGAAGCGTGTCTTATCGGGGCCCCGTATAAAAAATTTGCTTGGAGGCCCTTATATGGGGGTAAAGATTTTTCACAAAAGAAAAGAAACCTTCCTTACACACTTTGGGGGCCCCCGTGGCCCGGGGGCCCCGTATAATTGATACGGCAGATACGGCGGTAGCTACACCCCTGGGTTTATGCCATAATAATTTGTTACTTTTTTAAATTCAGAGTTATAAAATTCCTTTCCGTTATCTGTTTGTAAGTTTTTCGGAACCTTATTTTTATTTTTTAATAAAATATTTTCAAATGCAATAGTAACGTCTTTTGCAGATTTTGATTTTACTGGAACTGCCATTGCATATTTAGAAAATATATCAATTACTGTGAGTAAATATTTATAACCTTTGTTTCTTTTGCATACGTAATCATTACTACTAAATCGGCTTGCCAGCTATCATTTAATCC